>OX387264.1:51698196-52298196 GCA_947562075.1 Orthosia gracilis
CTCTTCTTAGGGCAGTGGTCACCGTGACTCCTGTAATCGCCCTTATCTACGATGAGGTGAACGTCCGCGCGGTCTTTTACTATCCACCTTTCCCACCACAACCAATCATTCGAGTTTGTCTGGCTGTCTCTGAGCGATATGGCCAAAGTAACTCGGGACTCGCTGGCAGCATATTGTGGAGAGTCTGTATCTGATGTTTAGCTGGTTAAGAATGGACTTATTTTGGCTGAATGTAAAAATAAATCAAATTTTACCTTCCTACTCAAAATAGGTGCTTGTTTGCCAGCAACTACGTTCCTATTTTACACTCCCAGGCCAGACAGTATAATATTATAGTTGGTTTCTTCCTGGGAACACAAGCCGGTAGGTACCTCTCTATACTATTTCGACAAAATTGAATTGCCAATCAATCAATTGACAGTTCAAAAGATTTATTTACTTAGCAATTAATTCAGGACAAAATAAATAGTTTACCACAGCGTCCTGTTCCTGGAACGAAAATTAATGTGAAAGAAAATGACAAAAGGCGTTAAAAAACTGCTGTGATTGGTTGACTGAATTTGCAAGTTCCAGCAATCACGACTTGCGTATAATTTGTGCCGCGTCGTTAATTCCAGGAACTGTAGGATAGACAGCATAGAAATATAAAAAAACTAACTTCTGCCCGCGGCTTCGCCCACGTGAAAGTGTTTTGTTATCCCAAGGAAACATAATACCGAGGTAAAAAATATAGACGATGTGTTATTCTAGACTCTAATCTATCTCTGTGCCAATTTCGTCCAGATCCGTTCAGCCGTTCTGACGTGATGGAGTAAAATACATCCATCAGGATGGATGGATGAATTTTACTCCATCCATCCTCCATACTTACTATACTTTCGATTTTATAATATTAGTAGGAAAGTAGGATAGGATAGGATGTAGGATATTGTAACGTTACGTTTAGTTCAGTAGAGCTAAACGTAAGCCACGTTAATAAAAAAGATAAATTGCCGCCCGCGCAAAATGACTGACTGAGGGATCAGCTACGGCCGTTGCCGCCCGCTTCTTCCAAGTTGGCGAAGGGGTATCCGCAGACCAGTGCGGCGTGGTACGGTGCGATGGGACGGCTGGTTGAGCGCTACCGCGAGATGTGGGCCCTCGTGTTCAGCGTGCGCACCCTGCGCGTACTGCTGGAGGGCGCGCGGCCTCAGCGCGCATACCGCCGCGCCGCTGAGGACCTGTCTGCCGCAGTTCATACACCACGTGCCAGACTGGCACATCTTGTTATTATAACACTGATTCACAAACTGAATTCATTACAATTTTATTATTACTTTGTGGATAAGAATATATTTTGTAATTCAAGGCTAAATTATGTCCTTCAAATTTCGCAACCAAAACCAAACTAAAAACTGACGCCCGGTTTTCCTCGTTCTGTGTCATATCTTCCTAATTTCAAATTTAAATCTCAATTACGTCACCAGAACGAATAACAAACGGTTTACAGACTGCCGCTGCCCTTATTTTGATAATTGAAGAAAATTATCCATGGTATATTATGTCTAAATATGTATAAAAAGAAAATAAATCGGACAGACAGATCAGATGAAAATGTCAGATTATAAAATATTCTAAGATTTTACAAATTAGCGGTAAAAAAAAAAGTTGTGGATGTTAAAACAATCAAACATAACTAAAAGTATGCTTTTCAGGTACTAACAGTATCAAAGAATACATAAAAGTGAGTCACATGAACTGATACAAATTCAAAAGATAAAAAGGTGTGGTTTGTATAGTATTATAAAACTTAAATAGGCTAAAATATGTGGATCTGTACAGCAGAATACCACAATATAGCAGCTATAAAATAAAATGATTCGTTAAAAAACCCTTTTTTTAAACAAGCTTTTGTCATATTCTTCTTAGCAAATCATTTCTTTTGATACCATGGCAGTGCAAAAAAAATAACTAGTCCGCCATCTTGGGCCGTCCGCCATATTGGATTTAGAATGACTTCACTTAGCTAGCCATTCATTGTCATTCAAACTAAACATGCATGCAAAATTTCATCTTAATCGGTGGAGAATAACTACTTTTAAATTCAGTTGCAAGATTTGACCCGAACATACATACATACATACCTACATTGCAAGCTAATTAAAAGCTTGCAAAAACATACACACTATTGTATACTATGTGATATTTTATAGGTTCCACAACTTTCATATATATTCGTGATTCAACCTATATTATCCCTTCGGGAAAAATTATTTGTAGAGAATGGTCAGTGAATTATCCACCTGTGCACTAATAAAATCACACTGCAACCATCAATCCGGGTAGCAGGTGTGGTGTGACGCGAGCCCTACAGAGTCGTATTGGTTTTCAAGTCCTATAGGGTTGCCGAGCGTTCGGATAAGGCTGGACATAGTTGGGCTTTTAGTTGAGTTTGTGGCCAAATTAGGCGGTGACTTTTTACATTTAACCAGTAATTTTTATTTTAACTGACAAAAGGGATGTTTCCTGGGTAGAAAAATATATAATAATTCTATTTAGTCCGTCAGTGAGATTATCTAATAATATTGGACACGTATTTTGCTTTACTAAATCAATAAAAATTGACATATATAAAGCGCATCAAAGTTCAGAAGGTGGGGCTTGTGACGTCACTATGTCAGTATAAAGTGTACTAACGGCCTGACGTCACACGACATTTCAAATCATTATATCCTCGTCACTCATGTAAAAAAAAATACGTGTCCAATATTTTGAACTATGGACTCATTCAATTCGGAAGAATGAATTAAATTTTGTTTTTATTTCGTTACAAATGAATATGATTTTATGCAGCCCTTGAAGCGGGCTTATAGTAAGCTATATATTTTCGAAAATGTGTTTTATATCTCAAAGGACACCATTCAAGATTTAAAACAGTAAGTCTGCAGTAAGAGACAAATATATATATATGACAAAGAATCAAGTAGCCGGAATTCACTTAATACATATAATCATCCTTAGTATAACTAAGACACAGAAACTTTTAATATTTCCCTTTTTGCTGAAATATATATTTTCCTTTTTTAGAACGATGCCCCACTCTATGCATTTCTTCCTGTATCGTGGGTGCGTTTACAAACAAATAAACTCACATACACAACACCCAGAGCTGGAACAAGTATCTGTAGATCATACAAATATTTGTTCCGTGCGGGAATCGAACCCGCAAAATTGGCTGATCTATTCGGTCTTCTGGTTTGAGGAGCTGGTAACCCTCGTCGAATAGGGTTTATAGGGTGCTATAGAGCTGTTGGGGGTCGTTGTTGCGGTTAGCGGAGGCCTACGGTCTGCAGTGGATATTTGCGTAATTGCATTACGCTTCGGGTGTTCTCTGCTGTGCAATGTGTCGCTTTGTTTGATACTAAATTAATGTTTTATTTTAATATGAGTAAATTGTAATGAATGAAAAGAAACAGCATGTAGCGGTTGCTTTAGGGTACTCTTTTATTTTTTCTCTATATGGACCTCTTGACAATGTGAAGATTTTTCAGCCATGACGATTGTCCATTGTCTGACGTACGAAATGTTTCGGATACACAATCGTAAGCGAATTATGCAGAGCCGTTCCGTTCTCTTCTAAAGAAATAATTATTTATTTATTTAAACTTCATGTACATTGGTGATACATAGGCGGACTTAATGCAGCAAGGCATTCTCTACCAGTCAACCTTTGGGTAAAAAAGGACACAACAGTGGTAGGTGTACCAAATAAAAATTATGAACAACAATTGAAGTCGGGTTAATAAACTACCTAACTAATAAAATACATAAATAATTGCTATAACAATAGACTAATAAATATTATAATAAATACTAAATACAACATGAAACTGAAATTTAAATATAATAACTATGACGAAGACCGAGTTATGTATGACAAGACAGATAATAGTTCCGGATTCTACGCTTGAAAGAAAATTTATTCTCAGCTTTTTTGATGTCAAGAGGAAGTACGTTCCAGAGTTTTATAGTTGAGACAGTGTAAGAATTAGATAGAAACCCGGTGCGGTGAGAAGGAATATGGAGAAGTTATTGTGATGAAGTTTGTCCAAACGGTTTGTTTTTTTTTTATATATATACAGCTAAGTGATCGTTCACACGAGGTGAGTGGTTCGAGGTGTCCGTTTTACAGGTCCGCTTTATCGTATACGTTTTTATTCGGCGCTGACGTATGTAGTTGTATGAGCGAGTTCACACTCATGACAGTATTAAAATACTGATCCGTTTGATCGGACGTCCATCCTTGTAGAAAGTTGATTGATGTGAACATTACTCCCAGTAGCCACAGATCCGTTAAAAAGGTACTGTAAATGCGGTGTGAACATCACCTTCTGTAGCGACGGATCCGTTAAAAACTATCCAAGAAATACGGATGTTTTGTGTGAACACACTTATTTATAAAAAAGTTTTAGCAGGTTCTTAATTAAAAAAAAATCTTTGAATTTCACTTAGGAATCTACTTTGCGTCTACACCAGGATGGCCTTTCTTTGGTTGTCGATGGTGGATAATTTTGCTCTTTTAGATCTCTCTCGACAGTGGTCCGCCAAGAGGCTGGTGGCCTGCTGAATCTGTTTTTTTTAATAATTATCAGTATTACAAAATAATCATGATTAAAAGTTTTTTATAAATGAGGCCCTTTAAGGGCCTCGTACACAGTTTGGTTTGCCTTTAGGAAATTTTATTTTATAATTATATTATTTAAGTTTACACCTATGTTATCATAGAACATGTCACCCTACATAAAATACCTGGAATCCTGGTGCGGATGTCACACTGAAGCCTTTATTTATTGTTTATTTATTCCACCCGTAAAACATGTGACGGCGAGACTGCGAGGACATGCAACTTGCAATGAAAATTCCTAGAAATAAAAATTGAAAACGCACCATAAAATCGCACCTGTTATTTAAAGCCTTCAGTAAAACAAGAGTCAAAATAAAAACAACATGAATTTTTCAGTTGTAATAATTTTTTTGAGGTTGTCAAAATGTGTCCTGCTTTTTGCTTGCTTTTTCCCGCGGCTTTGCTTCCGTGGTCTACAAGGTGAGTATTTCATGTGGGCGTGGATGGCTAAATCCGAAACTATGAGAAATAGCGAAAAACACTCAAAGGAGTCACGAAGCCGATTTTGATGAAAACTAAAATTGCATCATTGGATTTTTGAAAAATCAGTATTCCTAGCCAGAAATCGAACCCGTTGATTTTGAAACAAAAATAAGCACATGCTGTATTATTACACCATTCGATAGTGTCGCTAATATGAATCAAAACTTACGACCAACTTAAGGAAAGGGCTTATTGTTAACAAAGTTTTTATTAAAACCGGCCTCGTGACTCCTCGTAATTCTTTCGCGTTTCCCCATTGTTTACGACTTAACTCTTTGTAAAGCTTCCGACGTGCTCAATAGATGGCGTTGGCGTCGAATTAGAAGTCACTATGGTTTTGTTACCGCGATTAAGGTATAAAAGCAAATGGTTTTTTTAAATAAATGTTTGTGCCTGGCTGGAGGCTCTACTTATAGTTTAGTCTCCACAGGGTAGCCCGGTTAAGCAGTAGCCAATCACTTTGATTGTACTGAGAGACGTCACTCAAAAAAAAAAAAAAAATTTAATTAATGTTCTTGTCAGCTCTTCTCCACAGTAGGTGCTTTCCGAACTGATGGTAGAATCAATAATAGTCAAGATCCAGCTTGTCGCCTTGCTGCCCCTCCCAGCGACGCCCTGAGCCGAGGTCCGACCCCACCTGGGGTAGCCCTCAGCGCAGTCGCTTAGGTTAGAAACTTGTGCCTGGCTGGAGGCTTAGCTTAGTCTTCACAGGATAGCCCGGTTAAGCAGTAGCCAATCACTTTGATTGACATGCGAGACGTCACATAAAAAAAATAAAATATAATAATATTAGTTCTCGAAAATGACAATGTCACGTTGTATTGGGATCGGTCTATCATCACTGACAGGACTATTGTTGCCAATAAGCCTGACATAGTGGTGATAGACCGACTAGAGCGTCGCGCAATGATTGTTGATATAGCGGTCCCCCATGACGAGAACCTCGTGAAGGCTGAGAGAGATAAGAAAAGCAAGTATCTTGATCTGGCTCGCGAGGTTGTCGACATGTGGGATGTGAATACAGCAGTCATTGTGCCGATAGTCGTGACGGCCAATGGCATAATAGCCAAGAACCTCGACGAACATCTGAGGAGGCTCTCGTTGGGCAGCTGGATCAAGGGCTTGATCCAGAAAGCGGTACTCTTGGACACGGCGCGCATAGTCAGGAGATTCCTATCTCAGGAGCCCTGACCACCGGTAGCTTGGACCCTGTTCCCGATACCGGTGGGCTACTATTTTTGTATTTTAAATGTTTTTTTATTTTATTTTTATAGAATAATATTTAAAAATATAAAAGTATGTTTATAAAATAAATAAATGGAATAATAATAATTAAATAAATGTGCCGCCACCTCAGATCAGTACACAGTGGTTTTATTTACATCTCTCGCTAGTGTTCCTTCCGGTCAATTTCCACCAAATACCATCAGGTATTTAACACCCATAGTTTCGGATTTGGCTATCCACGCTCACTTGAAACTTACTCTGTATACTGCTGTTCCTGTAAAATAAGTTTATTACACTCAGCGATCACTCGCTTAGTATTCTACCGCTGAACGAATTTTCGGATAAGCACATAAGCCCATTCAAAGATTACATTCTATAAATCTTAATAGGTTTCTTGATACAACATAATAATTTTATAGTTATAATAATGTGCCCGAATAGTACTCATTGTGCAAGCGTTGCTAGTATCTGTCAACTCGTTAGTAATTCAGTATATGCATTATTAATATTTCTGCTTATTTCGTGTACAGGTTGAATTCTCAGTTTCTCTTGGTTGAATTCTGTTTTTGAGAAGTACACACAGGTCGGATGTGGAATTGGTTTACTTGGTACTTTGAACTTTAGACTCATTATTTATCTATTTTTTCAGTCTATGACAGTGAGGAATTTTGCCAATGAGGTAGTTTGTGACACAGAGATTCCTAGATTCCTCATAATTCGTCCTTTCAGCCGAAAGGAGTCCACTGCTGGATAAACCCGCGCGATCCACATCGAAGGTGATAACGAAAGTTTGTTTAATGTTTATATACTTAACAGTAATATTTCTATTTGGTCAAGTAACTGAATTTTATAAGTCCGTCTCTCCCTAACCGAGACGACCGAGAAACGAGAAACCGATCGACCGCAAGATCAAGGGTCGCAAGTGGAGATGGATTGGCCACACGTTCCGAAGGGGTCCCGATCACTAACCCAAGCTTTGGACTGAAATCCCCAAGGGAAAAGAAAGAGTGGCCGTCCCCGTCAAACCTAGCGTCGCACCGTGTTGGCAGAAGCGACGAGCATCGGAATGACATGGGGCAAGGTGAAGCGTGAAGCTCAAGACCGATCGCGATGGAGCCTCATCTAGGGGACATAGGACATTAAGTCTCGCTAACCCTTCTGGGAAGGGGAATACCTACATGCGTGGTATTATTGAATTGATATGGCCAATTTGAGCTGCATGCACTAGCTAGAATCCGTTACCGAGAAACAAGCAATAATATTACTACTTCTAGGTAATTTTCTCGTTATATAAGAGAATATTCGACTATTGCTGGGTATCTTAATTGCACCGATGCAGGTCAATGTAGATGCCTCTCATTCATACCAGTAACAAGATATAATATTTGAATTTAGAATTCTAGGTATCGATTTTATGGAACAACAAACTCTATGGCGTACATGAAAATGTTCAAATTTTATTGCATCCGCTTTTTTAGGGCCTTTTAATTCAAATTGAAACTTAAAATACACAGTGCTAAAATCGGCAAATCAGTTGGTGGAGATGGATTGAATCTCGTTTCTCATTCTTTCTAATGGTGAAAACCGCATGAAAATCCGTTCAGTAATTTTTGAGTTTATCGCGAACATACGCAGCGAGGCACTTTGTTTTATAATAATGTAGATAGTTATGCGAAAGTTTGGATATACGAATATTTGGATATTGGATGTGTGTTTGTTACTCAAACACTCCAAAACGGCTGAAAGAGATAGATTATAGTTTGGAATAGCACATGGGCTATATTTCATCCCGGTATACTGTTCCCTTGGGATAAGAAAACACTTTTCACGCAGGCGAAGTCGCTGGCAGAAGATAGAAAATTTATAAACTCCATAAATTTTGACAACTAAAATTATGATAAAGACGTTAGTTATATTGTTTGTTCGTTTTTATATTTTTGTAAAAGCTTATTTGAACAGGTCTCGGAAGTGAAGCCGCGAGATAACGCTAGTTTTGTATAAAATGGGTAACAAATTGATCGCTTCGTCGTATCAATGAAAATAAATCAATAGATTTGAATTCAGAGCACTGCAAGAGTGGACCAATAGGCTCGGTCGACGTCAGCCATGATGATGACGTCATCAAATACCTTATCAATCGAAAGATCAGAGACTTGTTACAAATCAATTGTGTGTTACAAAGCATTCATTGAATGAACTACGTGAATGAAGTGGGCTATGATGTTACGTTAGCTTTTCCCGTGGCCGCGATGGGAGGGTTCCCATGGCTTATTGTACAGCCTTTCCCCAACTATGTTGGGTTCGGCTTCAAGTCTAACCGGATTCAGCTGAGTACTAGTTTTTTACATCGAGTGACTGCTTATCTGAACTCCACAACCCAGTAACTGGGTATTACGATACTCCTTGGCAAGACTGGTGTCAGATCTCAAGCTTCTGACTAACGACTGTCAAAAAATCTTTAAAAGACACCCGGGACCAACGGCTTAACGTGCTTTCCGAGGCACGAAGGAAAATCATTATGTAAAGATGGTCACCCATCCACGGACCGACCTCGGCAAGCGTTGCTTGATCTTGAAGATCGACCCGTGCCGCTTTTATTATGTAGCCACGAGCTCCTTCTATATAGGAACGTTGCATTTTTCTGGAATCAGAAGAATATACGCAGATAATACCTGAGTGTATTAGCCTTCTTTCTTCTTCTAGCTAGGTTTCAACTGATTTAAGAATGTTCTTAATGCGATCAGTACTTCCAGAGATTTCGCAGACCAAACAAACAGACAAATAATTTAAGCTTCGAATTATAGTTTAGTTTAGAGGAACATGAAAAGAGAACCAGTATTAAAAGGAACCTGAAAAGGTCTAGTCTTCCATCATCATTATTTTCTAAAATCTAAACTTATAGCCCACACAATTTTAAAAACTTGGGTTTTGCAGGCGAAACCATTTTTTCCTTACAGTGTTATATTAGGGTGTATGTAAAGAATACTGAGTAATTAATAATTAAACAGTACAACCTACGTCGTTATGAAGGTTTTTGAACTTCGGCCTTTAGGCCCTCGAGTTGAACATAAAACTTGATATTATATACTACGTTTATGTAGAAACATATATACATACAGCAGTAACTTTTGAAGGAAAATTTTCGTACTTGGCAACATTCATACGCAAGTGGAAATATCATTTCGGCGACAATCAATGTTTTAGCCTTTCCTTGCAGTTGGGTAAAAACTTATAAAATTCAAGAAATGAGTGCAGTGCGGCTACTATTTCATCATGGTGTTATAAAAAAGATTAAGAAAACTGAAAACTTTGATTTTTTTTTTGTTATTTTAGGAACAAACAACATTTTCCAGTGTTTTTGACGTGATAACGTCTTTAAAATCGTTTTAGTCGGGTGACATGTTCAGAAACTTGTGTCACACCAAAACCTCACGAGCGCGATCGCAGGCAGTGTTGCCACCTCAAAAATTATTTTGTCACTAGATGCAGTGTAAAATGTCGCCATATTTTGGCAATTTGGCTTGAAAAAAAACCACCAGTTCTCGCTAAAATGTTTTTATTAAAATTAAGTACTTTAAATGTCTGATATTAAAAAAAAAGTAATTTTGTAACAGTCAAAAGGGAAAAAACAGACTTGGTTAAAATTCGTGATTTTGAAATATGATAGTTATCTTCCATTATATCTTCATCATCCATAAACGCCGCCGACGTTGGCGCTGAAGATGTTTTTGGTTATGATAGATCTTTAAATGAGTACTTTGCGTTTTTGCCGATAACCACAATGACATCGCTAGGCAATTCGTAATTGAAGCATTTAATTTTCAAAACTTTCAATCTGTTTGTAATAAAAATTATGGCGTTAAGTAGTGGACTGGCCATTTTGATTCGTAATTTACTTTTAACGATGCTCATAACACTGAAAATTCTTTCAATTTCAGCATAAGAATGAGGTATTTTTAAAATTTCCGTCTCAAATAAGTGTTGCCAAATTCCATATTGAAAAATCGCCAGAAATCGCTAAAAATTTATTAGTCGCTAAACGATGAAAAAATATCGCTGAGAGCTCTGAAAAATCGCCAGATCTAGTGACAAAATCACCAAGGTGGCAACACTGATCGCAGGTATAACGAGAGAGAGACGGACCGTTCTCCCGTCTCATCTCGAGCGCTGCCAGTCATTCCGTGAAACTTGTCACGCGGAATCCTCACGAGCGGAGGCTGGCATAGCGTTCGAGTGAGTGGACCGATCTTCCGTCTCTCTCACTCTAGCGGCATACAAACGAATGGAGATTTTCTCGTGCGGTTAAGTTTTCGTTGAATGTTTAACAGTGAAACAAAATGTGTTTATCATAACATAGGTTTATATGTAGGTAAGACGTTATCACGTAAACATCTCGATCGTAAACCTACTTTACAAACAACCAATTTTTGCCTAAACTATCTCAATAGTATATTTATAGATTTTTGTCACATAGAGTAAAATACCCTATTTTCTAGAGCCTCTTTAAAATTTGCGACTAAGATGCAAAAGCGAACGTTCCTTAACAGCTGTTTTTCTGACTGTACTTACCTGACAAAAAGAGTAAGGGGAACAGAATGACAAATTTATAGTGGATCAGACAGGAATAAAAAGAAATAACCAGCAGGGTATCCGACCAGAATAAATAAAAAATGCGGAAATTGTCCCTCTGTTTTTAATTTATGCCATTTCTAAAATTGGTAAACAGCAACAGCGTTTCTGACATCACAACGTCCCCCCATTTAAGTACCGAAACACGTATCGAAAGAAAAACGATGGCATAAAAAAGAACAGTATAAACTAATTGAATTAGGGCAAACAACAATATCGTATTGCTTTACAAATTACTTCGTTCCGAATAACGATCGAGCAGCGATCGATAAGAGCCGAAGCGATTGTTGAAGTGTCAGTCAAAATGAAATGTATTTGTGTGTAATCTATTTGGTTATAAAAAATAAAGAAGCGCCATAGCCAAGTCAAGCGACATTGATAAATGATAATAATAAATGATTTTATTTCTGTAAGTTGATTTGTACAAACACTTACACTTCGATCATATTTTTTTAAACTAGATGAGTTCGGTGTTTCCTTTGAGAAGAAAGGCCGAAACAAACTCAAAGGTCACGGTCTCTTTTAAAGTCGGATAGATCATGTGAAGACCTTGTAGATTGTTGTCTGAAATAGTCTTTTCAGGAAAGGACCAGCCAGTTTGAGTGGACCTGTCTGGTCAGTGCACGCATTTGTCAGTAACCGTGCAGCTCAACTCAGAATTTAAGGAGCTCAACAATTCGACGAACCAAAGAAAGGACATTCGGGTAGGCCGCCTAAATTACCTACTCAAACTGCCAGACCATGATTAAAAATAACTTAGTTATTAGAAGATAGCTTAATTAAATGACGTATTGAATGCTAGAAATCTCTATTCCAGTGTCTGTGCTCAGTGCTCTTGAATGTCCTTCAACACCTTCAATAAAGGCTAGATATCTCTCAGGCAATCAGACTAAAGAGGTTATTCCTCGATTCAGTGTAAAGGCCTTGGTGTCTTTCGATGGATTGGACATAGTTTAGACACCAAACTTCTTCTCAACCGATATAAACTCTCGGCAACTTAAAAACATTGCCACATACACATCAGACAATCCAATACTCACCGAACATAAAAATGCCGCAAATTCTCCCGGAAAATACTGCTGCCACTCCCAGTTATCCCACCTCCATTCCAGCAGTCTAAAGAGCACTTAATCCAGTGTCAGTGCACAGTGCTCTTGAATGCGTTACGTCCAATATATGGCGATAAACGAGGCCATCTGTCACGTAAGCCACGAGTTATCGGTGCAATGGAACCGAACGTCTTACTTGGATACTTGCTTGGCCTGCGTCTTAGGACGAGCAGTTATGTGGTTTGCAGTGTTGGTAGTTGCAATGTAGTGGGTAAGGTCCTTCGAAATGATGGTTCTAAATGACGATTTCGATGTGTCATTTACTGTTCCGCCCGTCTTCGCAACATACGGCCCGTCCTGGCCCATTGTGTTTGTTTTCACTATAATTAATACCTCAGGTAGCGGTAAAGAGAGTGTATGATCACCTCGTTGCTGGTAACTACACGTCAGATATCGGTGGAAACAAAAAGTGTTGCTTAATTACATATTGTCACTCTTTCTCGTCCTTACCAGTGTCAGTGGTAACGATAACTTTGCTCTTTTCCTTTTAAAACACTTAGGCCTGTTCACACTCAATGACTCAAGTCGATAATTATGTCCAGAATACGAAGTTAAGTAGGTATTATTCCGTCAAGAGCTTTCAACAACACAATGGCCGAGTGTTGAAGTTCAAATCGTACGACACGGAAGTATCAAGTAGCATTCGTCGGCGTATCGCGATCGTGAAGGAAACACTGCTATGTATTTCCTCAATAATTCTCTAATAATGCGCACGATACCATAAAACAACTGTTTATTCGTATTACAGCTTTACGGCTTACATTTACAAGAGTTTTTACTGTGATAGACTTTCTTCATGCAAATTGGATAGATTTATTGCATTGGCTGAAGTAGGATTTGTGTAGTACAGAAAGCAGTGAGACGCGTTATGGAACCGGTATTTTCTGTTAGTATTTCAGTATACCATCCAAAAACAAAAATCTGCTGTTGTTGTAATGAATTGTTGTTTTTTTTGCCCAAACGGCTTGTCTGATTATGACATATGAGGTATCGTTGGATTCGTCTCAATTGTGAGAGTGACATAGTATATTTATATACTATACATATATTACATAGCGCCCCCTCTAAAAATGGGGTGATACAATTTTTTTTCGTTATCCCAACAATGTGGGTATCAAATGAAAGCTACTGAATAGGCCAATCTAAAAATATATACATATATTGTAAAACTTTTATGTTCCTATTTTGGCACAAATTCAAGATAAGCATAACTTTAGAGAAATGAACGATATCTAAAACTAAAAAGTCTGAAATAAAAGAAATTATTATAAAAATAAAAACCCAACTGCCAAAAATTAATTAACTGAAAACCGACCAAAGCTTCGTTTGTCACCGCTGGCAGCACCTCATATTTTTTATATATAAATAAAATACTTGGTGTTCTCTTTTCAGTTCATTAATTTTTAGTATTCGGGTTTTTCCAATTTTTGACTTGTTTTTTTTTTGTTGAATGTTGCTAAAAGCAAGCTAAATATGTTACCTAAGACAGGTGACACTTTTTTTTAGCTTTTCCATAACTTTCACCGAAATCAGATTTTCTAGGAAAATATACAAGGATTCTAGGAGAATTCTTATATTGTTGCCAAGGTTCTAGCTAGGTATCGCTCTGCCTTTTCTGAGAAGTGTACATTATTGAATTATGCATCAGCAATGTATTAATATTATATATTACTGGTGCCGTATCATTAAACGCGACTTCTAAGAGGAGTTCCGATCATTTCACCGAAGAAAATGAGCATGAAGCGTTTAATCCATACTAATATTATTAAAGCGAAAGTAACTCGTGTGTCTCTGTTTATTACGCTTTGTCGCCTAAACCGCTTAACTAATTTTGATGATATTGTTTTGGTATACCTAAAGATAGATTGGCCCTTAGAAAATGACACAGGATAATTTTACCCTGGTTAACACTTACGTTCCCCTGGGATAATTTTCCAACTTAGCCGCGGGCGAAGCCACTGACAGAAGCTAGTCAATAAATAAATTAACTCTCAATAATCGTAAATTAATTTTTACTCGCAAATACCGCACTGTTTCCAGTAAAACAGCCCTGTCAACAATTAAAAAGAATGTTCATTAAATTGCAAAAGGGCTGACACTACCAGTTAATACGGCCATCGATCAGGGATGGTGCCGTTTTTAATTACCCGTCCTTGTCTGATCTGGTGTCAAGATCGTTCCATCTCTTTCGCTCGGGTTGTGACCGGGTACCTAATTGGGTGTACAGACAGGGTAAACTCGTAAACAATGGATGAGTTCTACCTTTTACTTGTTATTCTTGGTGACGGATCGGTGTTCCAATTTAGGTGATGCATGTCGAGAGGCGTGATGATGTAAATTGTTAATATACAGGGCTTTTGAATTAAGATTTGTGATGTGTGACTTTGCGTGGGTTCTGTGGATTTATCTAAAGAATTGTAAGATATAAAAAAATGTACAGACGATTTGAGGATCTTCTCCTTTTTTAAAGTTGATTAAAGAGAAGAAATATTTTCAAGACGAGGACATTGTTCTCTGATTTTTTGTTACTTTTGGCGTTTTACTCATTAAAATAAGTGGACAATTCACTTATGTTTGCTGATTTTTCAGTTAATGGATAATTAGGGTATCCGACCGGAATAAAATATTTTAATTTATTTGTGATACCCTGCACCTGACGGGAATAGAAAATATTATAAAATAGAACTGATCCTCCAGGGTATCAAATACGGGGTATTCGACCGGAATAAATCCTATTTGCTAATGATGATTTGTATTTGTTTCAGGTACGTTTCTTTCATCTCTTCAATACACGATACTTAACCATACGCAACATCCAATATTTCGTCTCTACAGTTCCACAAATTCACCATAATTGTCCCTGGTATGTGTTTTATTGAACTAACTAATTCTGCAAAGCGATTGAATTTTTATCCCGGTAAGCGTATGCAGTAATAAAATCAGCGTTTTCAAGTGCTGTAAGGTTGCTTCATAATTTTCCACATTAAACAATTTCGAGCACTTTCTCTCGAACTGAAAACATGAAAACTCATAATGAATACGTAATTTACAGTTTGTGAAAATAAATATGAAAAAAATAAAGCATACAGGTTTTTCCAGAAAACATTATCTCCAGTTTAAATACGAATTTCTATAATTATTTTCACTTCCACCTATAAATTCAGTCACCATTTTCGCAAAAACATTACATCCGTACTAAACTCAAGGTATATGATTTATTAAAAGCAAACAGTACTGCATTGATAAATTCTCTAGTGCGACGAAAGGTATTCCTCAGGGAGATACACAACTGTTCTGAACTATGGCGAACTTTGCCTAAGAAATATATATCTACTCGTGTATAGGGGAAGTTTCTTTGTGAGAGTGAAGAATATTGGTTACGTGTTGTAAATAAATTACTAACTGAATGAAACCTACCTAAGGTTACGTTCAGAAGGCTGAGTCTAGAGAGATTCCTTTTCTTCCCAACCACTTGCAACTTTCAGGATCTGGACGTGGCAAAGGAGATGGCTCTTCAGCTAGCCACATAATGGACTGGCAAGATCTGCATAATTAAGTAAGCAATAGATTCGTCAAGTACACGGCTGCATGAAGATGTCGTGAAATGCATCTTGAGAAGTCTATGCTACGAATTCAGACAATTGGTTACTATTTTATCAGTAAATCAATAATTTTATGTACTATAGAAGCTTTTGAGTAAATATTTCAAAGGAATACACACATTTTTCATCCTGCAAATGAAATTTTCCAAGCAACCAATACCGTAAACTCTGAAACTAAGTTTAATTCCTTCTCGAAACATCTCAAGCACAACTGGCTGGTAATAAATTCCGTTAACCTTCATAAAAGGCCGGTTGATTTTCAAAAGCGTTCTATTTGATCAAGCCAAGTTTCCACATCCTTCCTTTAATTTTCTGTAAGCGAAAACCTCCTTGGTGTATTGGCGGTTTGACAAGTCGCCTCGAGCTAGCAAGCGGTGGCGGTGTACGAAGTCTACAAAGCCAATTTATTAGGTCAATGCCCCACTTACGGACCGCCATACGATATAAATCCTATGGAATTTTACAAACTAGTGTCCTGACACAATTTTGACGAAGTTGGAGTGGAGCTGCGGGCTTTTCGAGTTATGTACGAGTAGTTGAACGAGACCTTTTTGGTTTCAGACTTTATTTGCCGCGGTTTTGTTTTGTTGGCGAAATAAAGTGCATGCGGGTTAGATTACTTCTCAATTTGGGAAAACTATGTATACTTACATTAGGAAAATCTTCGACTTCAGTCTTATTTGCAGTGCGTGTTTATGTTTATTTTAATATGGGAGTTATTAATATAGTACTAAAAATAAGTTAAATACGTCAATAATTGCGTAGAAACCTGATAAATTTTATAACATTCAACAGCTTTTATCCAATTTTAGGGCCCAAAGTTTTGTTAATATCTCTATGCTGCATTAGCCTTCCCAAAAATCGGTTGCCGAGTTATCTTTCGGAATATTGCCAGAGAAATAATCATGGAAATGTAAAAGTTAGATTGAAAGTAAGCTCTAGTTCGTCTAGAATATTGATTAGATCGGTAATAGATTCAGAATTGTGACCATTCATGCTTGCTTCAAACTGCAATCGATTTTATATTATTATGACAGAATGAATTCAACGATAATAGTATATTATACAACTAGTGAATAAAGGACGGTTTTAAAGCGAGGGCCATAGATGAATCACGAACAAGTGAAGGATTCTAACAACTGAATCACGACCGTAGGGAGGGATTCATGATGATTGTTATTCAAGTTATATTGTTTGTCAAGTGTTAGAATCCTGAGCGACGCGAGTGTTTCATGGCCCTCGATATAAATCCTTTTTATTCAAGAGTTGCATACTATATTTTATACCATGATTACGAGAAAAAGAAAGATTTAAGCCAAAAGCACAAGGAATATTAATAATAATAAATAAATGGTTTATTACCTTCAAAATTTACAAAAAATGAGAAACCATGGCTTCACATTTTTAGTAAATTGAAGCTGCGCTAGGTAACAGCACCTGTGTTTCAGGGGCCAGTGACCACATCCGTTAATTTACAATATTATAATTGATTAAACACGAATACAATTAACATTAGAATTACAATCCAAATAAGTATTCACTAAACATCCTAGACCAAAATCAAAATCATTATTAAAATCCTAAATATAAACAAACTCAAAATTAAATAGACGAAGGAGTTTGAAAGTCGATTGTTCTTTGCACAAGAAGTTTGTATAGAGTATTTTATGCGCAAGTAGGTTGTATAGCATTGAGATGGAGGTCAAATATATATTGGTGTGTTCTAAATTCAAACACCAAAACAGTGATTAAAAGTGCATTTTATTCACTTTTTTCAGTGAATAAAATAAGCTTTTTAGCGGGGGAATGGTATAAAATATTAATAAAGTCTCCGCCAGATAACAAAAAAAAAATGTCATTGATCTGACTTGTACCAATAAGTATAATTACGTAACTGGGAAACATGTTTTTTTTTATGGAGGTATTGATATTTTTGGTCTCAAATGAAAGGTATCAATTTATCCGTTTCAATCACGTAAGTCAGTCCACGCATTTATGACATATTAACTCATTACTGAAAATAATTGTCAAATAAAGATCACAGTTTGTTATACGAGTTTCATTACACTACAAAGTACCTACCCAAATAAATACGACTGAACATGGTTTTGACCAAAAGATTTGTAACTCATATCAATAGATACGGTCAAAGACGCCCCTTACCGCGATACGTTTGTTTTGATCGTGTTAGCGACACTGCCTTTACATTCTTTTCGTATCGTTTTGAAATATTGGAATACATTGGTAGAGGAGGATTGGAGGGGTTAACGACTTTTATTCTTTTGTTATCTGGCGGTCACTTTAAATTATGCAGAAGTGATAAAAGTTTCGTTATATTGTTTGGAATTAAAAAAAAAGTAATTTTGTAACAGTCAAAAGGGAAAAAACAGACTTGGTTAAAATTCGTGATTTTGAAATATGATAGTTATCTTCCATTATATCTTCATCATCCATAAACGCCGCCGACGTTGGCGCTGAAGATGTTTTTGGTTATGATAGATCTTTAAATGAGTACTTTGCGTTTTTGCCGATAACCACAATGACATCGCTAGGCAATTCGTAATTGAAGCATTTAATTTTCAAAACTTTCAATCTGTTTGTAATAAAAATTATGGCGTTAAGTAGTGGACTGGCCATTTTGATTCGTAATTTACTTTTAACGATGCTCATAACACTGAAAATTCTTTCAATTTCAGCATAAGAATGAGGTATTTTTAAAATTTCCGTCTCAAATAAGTGTTGCCAAATTCCATATTGAAAAATCGCCAGAAATCGCTAAAAATTTATTAGTCGCTAAACGATGAAAAAATATCGCTGAGAGCTCTGAAAAATCGCCAGATCTAGTGACAAAATCACCAAGGTGGCAACACTGATCGCAGGTATAACGAGAGAGAGACGGACCGTTCTCCCGTCTCATCTCGAGCGCTGCCAGTCATTCCGTGAAACTTGTCACGCGGAATCCTCACGAGCGGAGGCTGGCATAGCGTTCGAGTGAGTGGACCGATCTTCCGTCTCTCTCACTCTAGCGGCATACAAACGAATGGAGATTTTCTCGTGCGGTTAAGTTTTCGTTGAATGTTTAACAGTGAAACAAAATGTGTTTATCATAACATAGGTTTATATGTAGGTAAGACGTTATCACGTAAACATCTCGATCGTAAACCTACTTTACAAACAACCAATTTTTGCCTAAACTATCTCAATAGTATATTTATAGATTTTTGTCACATAGAGTAAAATACCCTATTTTCTAGAGCCTCTTTAAAATTTGCGACTAAGATGCAAAAGCGAACGTTCCTTAACAGCTGTTTTTCTGACTGTACTTACCTGACAAAAAGAGTAAGGGGAACAGAATGACAAATTTATAGTGGATCAGACAGGAATAAAAAGAAATAACCAGCAGGGTATCCGACCAGAATAAATAAAAAATGCGGAAATTGTCCCTCTGTTTTTAATTTATGCCATTTCTAAAATTGGTAAACAGCAACAGCGTTTCTGACATCACAACGTCCCCCCATTTAAGTACCGAAACACGTATCGAAAGAAAAACGATGGCATAAAAAAGAACAGTATAAACTAATTGAATTAGGGCAAACAACAATATCGTATTGCTTTACAAATTACTTCGTTCCGAATAACGATCGAGCAGCGATCGATAAGAGCCGAAGCGATTGTTGAAGTGTCAGTCAAAATGAAATGTATTTGTGTGTAATCTATTTGGTTATAAAAAATAAAGAAGCGCCATAGCCAAGTCAAGCGACATTGATAAATGATAATAATAAATGATTTTATTTCTGTAAGTTGATTTGTACAAACACTTACACTTCGATCATATTTTTTTAAACTAGATGAGTTCGGTGTTTCCTTTGAGAAGAAAGGCCGAAACAAACTCAAAGGTCACGGTCTCTTTTAAAGTCGGATAGATCATGTGAAGACCTTGTAGATTGTTGTCTGAAATAGTCTTTTCAGGAAAGGACCAGCCAGTTTGAGTGGACCTGTCTGGTCAGTGCACGCATTTGTCAGTAACCGTGCAGCTCAACTCAGAATTTAAGGAGCTCAACAATTCGACGAACCAAAGAAAGGACATTCGGGTAGGCCGCCTAAATTACCTACTCAAACTGCCAGACCATGATTAAAAATAACTTAGTTATTAGAAGATAGCTTAATTAAATGACGTATTGAATGCTAGAAATCTCTATTCCAGTGTCTGTGCTCAGTGCTCTTGAATGTCCTTCAACACCTTCAATAAAGGCTAGATATCTCTCAGGCAATCAGACTAAAGAGGTTATTCCTCGATTCAGTGTAAAGGCCTTGGTGTCTTTCGATGGATTGGACATAGTTTAGACACCAAACTTCTTCTCAACCGATATAAACTCTCGGCAACTTAAAAACATTGCCACATACACATCAGACAATCCAATACTCACCGAACATAAAAATGCCGCAAATTCTCCCGGAAAATACTGCTGCCACTCCCAGTTATCCCACCTCCATTCCAGCAGTCTAAAGAGCACTTAATCCAGTGTCAGTGCACAGTGCTCTTGAATGCGTTACGTCCAATATATGGCGATAAACGAGGCCATCTGTCACGTAAGCCACGAGTTATCGGTGCAATGGAACCGAACGTCTTACTTGGATACTTGCTTGGCCTGCGTCTTAGGACGAGCAGTTATGTGGTTTGCAGTGTTGGTAGTTGCAATGTAGTGGGTAAGGTCCTTCGAAATGATGGTTCTAAATGACGATTTCGATGTGTCATTTACTGTTCCGCCCGTCTTCGCAACATACGGCCCGTCCTGGCCCATTGTGTTTGTTTTCACTATAATTAATACCTCAGGTAGCGGTAAAGAGAGTGTATGATCACCTCGTTGCTGGTAACTACACGTCAGATATCGGTGGAAACAAAAAGTGTTGCTTAATTACATATTGTCACTCTTTCTCGTCCTTACCAGTGTCAGTGGTAACGATAACTTTGCTCTTTTCCTTTTAAAACACTTAGGCCTGTTCACACTCAATGACTCAAGTCGATAATTATGTCCAGAATACGAAGTTAAGTAGGTATTATTCCGTCAAGAGCTTTCAACAACACAATGGCCGAGTGTTGAAGTTCAAATCGTACGACACGGAAGTATCAAGTAGCATTCGTCGGCGTATCGCGATCGTGAAGGAAACACTGCTATGTATTTCCTCAATAATTCTCTAATAATGCGCACGATACCATAAAACAACTGTTTATTCGTATTACAGCTTTACGGCTTACATTTACAAGAGTTTTTACTGTGATAGACTTTCTTCATGCAAATTGGATAGATTTATTGCATTGGCTGAAGTAGGATTTGTGTAGTACAGAAAGCAGTGAGACGCGTTATGGAACCGGTATTTTCTGTTAGTATTTCAGTATACCATCCAAAAACAAAAATCTGCTGTTGTTGTAATGAATTGTTGTTTTTTTTGCCCAAACGGCTTGTCTGATTATGACATATGAGGTATCGTTGGATTCGTCTCAATTGTGAGAGTGACATAGTATATTTATATACTATACATATATTACATAGCGCCCCCTCTAAAAATGGGGTGATACAATTTTTTTTCGTTATCCCAACAATGTGGGTATCAAATGAAAGCTACTGAATAGGCCAATCTAAAAATATATACATATATTGTAAAACTTTTATGTTCCTATTTTGGCACAAATTCAAGATAAGCATAACTTTAGAGAAATGAACGATATCTAAAACTAAAAAGTCTGAAATAAAAGAAATTATTATAAAAATAAAAACCCAACTGCCAAAAATTAATTAACTGAAAACCGACCAAAGCTTCGTTTGTCACCGCTGGCAGCACCTCATATTTTTTATATATAAATAAAATACTTGGTGTTCTCTTTTCAGTTCATTAATTTTTAGTATTCGGGTTTTTCCAATTTTTGACTTGTTTTTTTTTTGTTGAATGTTGCTAAAAGCAAGCTAAATATGTTACCTAAGACAGGTGACACTTTTTTTTAGCTTTTCCATAACTTTCACCGAAATCAGATTTTCTAGGAAAATATACAAGGATTCTAGGAGAATTCTTATATTGTTGCCAAGGTTCTAGCTAGGTATCGCTCTGCCTTTTCTGAGAAGTGTACATTATTGAATTATGCATCAGCAATGTATTAATATTATATATTACTGGTGCCGTATCATTAAACGCGACTTCTAAGAGGAGTTCCGATCATTTCACCGAAGAAAATGAGCATGAAGCGTTTAATCCATACTAATATTATTAAAGCGAAAGTAACTCGTGTGTCTCTGTTTATTACGCTTTGTCGCCTAAACCGCTTAACTAATTTTGATGATATTGTTTTGGTATACCTAAAGATAGATTGGCCCTTAGAAAATGACACAGGATAATTTTACCCTGGTTAACACTTACGTTCCCCTGGGATAATTTTCCAACTTAGCCGCGGGCGAAGCCACTGACAGAAGCTAGTCAATAAATAAATTAACTCTCAATAATCGTAAATTAATTTTTACTCGCAAATACCGCACTGTTTCCAGTAAAACAGCCCTGTCAACAATTAAAAAGAATGTTCATTAAATTGCAAAAGGGCTGACACTACCAGTTAATACGGCCATCGATCAGGGATGGTGCCGTTTTTAATTACCCGTCCTTGTCTGATCTGGTGTCAAGATCGTTCCATCTCTTTCGCTCGGGTTGTGACCGGGTACCTAATTGGGTGTACAGACAGGGTAAACTCGTAAACAATGGATGAGTTCTACCTTTTACTTGTTATTCTTGGTGACGGATCGGTGTTCCAATTTAGGTGATGCATGTCGAGAGGCGTGATGATGTAAATTGTTAATATACAGGGCTTTTGAATTAAGATTTGTGATGTGTGACTTTGCGTGGGTTCTGTGGATTTATCTAAAGAATTGTAAGATATAAAAAAATGTACAGACGATTTGAGGATCTTCTCCTTTTTTAAAGTTGATTAAAGAGAAGAAATATTTTCAAGACGAGGACATTGTTCTCTGATTTTTTGTTACTTTTGGCGTTTTACTCATTAAAATAAGTGGACAATTCACTTATGTTTGCTGATTTTTCAGTTAATGGATAATTAGGGTATCCGACCGGAATAAAATATTTTAATTTATTTGTGATACCCTGCACCTGACGGGAATAGAAAATATTATAAAATAGAACTGATCCTCCAGGGTATCAAATACGGGGTATTCGACCGGAATAAATCCTATTTGCTAATGATGATTTGTATTTGTTTCAGGTACGTTTCTTTCATCTCTTCAATACACGATACTTAACCATACGCAACATCCAATATTTCGTCTCTACAGTTCCACAAATTCACCATAATTGTCCCTGGTATGTGTTTTATTGAACTAACTAATTCTGCAAAGCGATTGAATTTTTATCCCGGTAAGCGTATGCAGTAATAAAATCAGCGTTTTCAAGTGCTGTAAGGTTGCTTCATAATTTTCCACATTAAACAATTTCGAGCACTTTCTCTCGAACTGAAAACATGAAAACTCATAATGAATACGTAATTTACAGTTTGTGAAAATAAATATGAAAAAAATAAAGCATACAGGTTTTTCCAGAAAACATTATCTCCAGTTTAAATACGAATTTCTATAATTATTTTCACTTCCACCTATAAATTCAGTCACCATTTTCGCAAAAACATTACATCCGTACTAAACTCAAGGTATATGATTTATTAAAAGCAAACAGTACTGCATTGATAAATTCTCTAGTGCGACGAAAGGTATTCCTCAGGGAGATACACAACTGTTCTGAACTATGGCGAACTTTGCCTAAGAAATATATATCTACTCGTGTATAGGGGAAGTTTCTTTGTGAGAGTGAAGAATATTGGTTACGTGTTGTAAATAAATTACTAACTGAATGAAACCTACCTAAGGTTACGTTCAGAAGGCTGAGTCTAGAGAGATTCCTTTTCTTCCCAACCACTTGCAACTTTCAGGATCTGGACGTGGCAAAGGAGATGGCTCTTCAGCTAGCCACATAATGGACTGGCAAGATCTGCATAATTAAGTAAGCAATAGATTCGTCAAGTACACGGCTGCATGAAGATGTCGTGAAATGCATCTTGAGAAGTCTATGCTACGAATTCAGACAATTGGTTACTATTTTATCAGTAAATCAATAATTTTATGTACTATAGAAGCTTTTGAGTAAATATTTCAAAGGAATACACACATTTTTCATCCTGCAAATGAAATTTTCCAAGCAACCAATACCGTAAACTCTGAAACTAAGTTTAATTCCTTCTCGAAACATCTCAAGCACAACTGGCTGGTAATAAATTCCGTTAACCTTCATAAAAGGCCGGTTGATTTTCAAAAGCGTTCTATTTGATCAAGCCAAGTTTCCACATCCTTCCTTTAATTTTCTGTAAGCGAAAACCTCCTTGGTGTATTGGCGGTTTGACAAGTCGCCTCGAGCTAGCAAGCGGTGGCGGTGTACGAAGTCTACAAAGCCAATTTATTAGGTCAATGCCCCACTTACGGACCGCCATACGATATAAATCCTATGGAATTTTACAAACTAGTGTCCTGACACAATTTTGACGAAGTTGGAGTGGAGCTGCGGGCTTTTCGAGTTATGTACGAGTAGTTGAACGAGACCTTTTTGGTTTCAGACTTTATTTGCCGCGGTTTTGTTTTGTTGGCGAAATAAAGTGCATGCGGGTTAGATTACTTCTCAATTTGGGAAAACTATGTATACTTACATTAGGAAAATCTTCGACTTCAGTCTTATTTGCAGTGCGTGTTTATGTTTATTTTAATATGGGAGTTATTAATATAGTACTAAAAATAAGTTAAATACGTCAATAATTGCGTAGAAACCTGATAAATTTTATAACATTCAACAGCTTTTATCCAATTTTAGGGCCCAAAGTTTTGTTAATATCTCTATGCTGCATTAGCCTTCCCAAAAATCGGTTGCCGAGTTATCTTTCGGAATATTGCCAGAGAAATAATCATGGAAATGTAAAAGTTAGATTGAAAGTAAGCTCTAGTTCGTCTAGAATATTGATTAGATCGGTAATAGATTCAGAATTGTGACCATTCATGCTTGCTTCAAACTGCAATCGATTTTATATTATTATGACAGAATGAATTCAACGATAATAGTATATTATACAACTAGTGAATAAAGGACGGTTTTAAAGCGAGGGCCATAGATGAATCACGAACAAGTGAAGGATTCTAACAACTGAATCACGACCGTAGGGAGGGATTCATGATGATTGTTATTCAAGTTATATTGTTTGTCAAGTGTTAGAATCCTGAGCGACGCGAGTGTTTCATGGCCCTCGATATAAATCCTTTTTATTCAAGAGTTGCATACTATATTTTATACCATGATTACGAGAAAAAGAAAGATTTAAGCCAAAAGCACAAGGAATATTAATAATAATAAATAAATGGTTTATTACCTTCAAAATTTACAAAAAATGAGAAACCATGGCTTCACATTTTTAGTAAATTGAAGCTGCGCTAGGTAACAGCACCTGTGTTTCAGGGGCCAGTGACCACATCCGTTAATTTACAATATTATAATTGATTAAACACGAATACAATTAACATTAGAATTACAATCCAAATAAGTATTCACTAAACATCCTAGACCAAAATCAAAATCATTATTAAAATCCTAAATATAAACAAACTCAAAATTAAATAGACGAAGGAGTTTGAAAGTCGATTGTTCTTTGCACAAGAAGTTTGTATAGAGTATTTTATGCGCAAGTAGGTTGTATAGCATTGAGATGGAGGTCAAATATATATTGGTGTGTTCTAAATTCAAACACCAAAACAGTGATTAAAAGTGCATTTTATTCACTTTTTTCAGTGAATAAAATAAGCTTTTTAGCGGGGGAATGGTATAAAATATTAATAAAGTCTCCGCCAGATAACAAAAAAAAAATGTCATTGATCTGACTTGTACCAATAAGTATAATTACGTAACTGGGAAACATGTTTTTTTTTATGGAGGTATTGATATTTTTGGTCTCAAATGAAAGGTATCAATTTATCCGTTTCAATCACGTAAGTCAGTCCACGCATTTATGACATATTAACTCATTACTGAAAATAATTGTCAAATAAAGATCACAGTTTGTTATACGAGTTTCATTACACTACAAAGTACCTACCCAAATAAATACGACTGAACATGGTTTTGACCAAAAGATTTGTAACTCATATCAATAGATACGGTCAAAGACGCCCCTTACCGCGATACGTTTGTTTTGATCGTGTTAGCGACACTGCCTTTACATTCTTTTCGTATCGTTTTGAAATATTGGAATACATTGGTAGAGGAGGATTGGAGGGGTTAACGACTTTTATTCTTTTGTTATCTGGCGGTCACTTTAAATTATGCAGAAGTGATAAAAGTTTCGTTATATTGTTTGGAAATAGTATAAGACTGCTGCCCCTTTGAATAACTCTTTATCCATTTACGATGTGTGATCCTTCGAAAATCCGCCATAGTTTCAAAATATAATCAACGGTCATTTTGACAATTGGACGTACCTACTTAAATTTTTCTCGAACATGAAGCCAAAGGATTTGGATTTTCCCTAATCCTTTGGACAACTCAAATGATTACGCAAGATCAAAAGCAATTGGGATGTAGAAAAGGCTACCTATATAGGTACTTTAATTTTTTCTAACAAGGGCAATGTTTACTAAGGAGGTTTTTTTTTTAGTTTGTGTATTTCATGAAGTACTAACTAAAACCCCCAAAACCCTAATGAATTATCTATATAGTCCTAATTTAATGAAAACTATCTTGCTGATCGGAATTCTATGACTTGTCTTCCCAAAACGAGCCACCAACATTCTTCTCCGTATTCTCAAACGGTTCGTTTCTCGTTCTCTTCATTAAAAAGAACAACAGCGTACGTGCAAATGAGCTGCATTGGTGGCGATATTGGCACGAAGCGTAACGGCTTCCACAAACAATTCTTAGTATTGGCTTCGAACCAACAAGATGCCGATGGTCTTAGCACATTGAAGTGAGTTTACTCAGTAACTGTTTAGAAGAGCAGCGTGAAAAGAAACGTCGTTTCAGTAAATCGTAAAAAAAAACGTTTTAGAAAATCGAAATGGCAATTTTTTTTTCTAAAATTTTCATATGTTGTTGTTAAATTTCAATAAAGCTTGTTGTAGTCAAAGTAATGACGCCAGCTCTTGAATTGCAAAAACTGTACTTACTTTTTAACCGACGGCGACGTAATAAAAAGATGTTATTATCCAGTATGCTACAGTAGACCCCTGGGTCGAGCTACTCCTCTGACTTGAAAAGCAGCAGTCCCAAAATGTAGGTAGGATTCCGTCATCTATAACAAAACGATTCTATTCTAGCAATATTCTAATTCTTAATGCAGACAGAGCCCTATAAGTTCTAGGATTAGTTAAATCCATCGGAATGCCCGCAATGTAAGGGGTCGTCAACCAGGTTTCAATAATTTGCGGCCGCTCGCTTCGACATCCGCGGAATGCAATATCGATGGTCGGTAGTTCGGTACATTCAAAATATCGAATACCGCATCGTGAGCCTGACACCTACGGCGGCCATCTTTGACTTTTTGATCGAGATCGTGATGCGGTTTGAATTGCGATTTTCGAAATTTACGAAGAAAATGTGTAAAACCATTGACACACATTCTATCGACAAACAAGAACATTCATCATAAAAATTGTTCAAATGAAAAACTCATAAGAGTTAGAACTAAAGTTTGCTGCAGCGCTAAAATATTTATGTTATCTAATCAAACTATTAAAATATGCAGCGCTAGATCGCTTATAGAGTTTAGTTTACTCGCAATCACAACGTCGCATTGTCGCGTCGGTCGTCCTCGTGGCGCTTACGCGTTTCGTTCAGTATAGTTCTTCTTCGTCGTTTCGATGATTCCACAATTATATACGTTTTGACCAGAATTCAGCCACGGCAACAGGTGTTCTTGCACAGGGAGAACGAGAGGAGGCCAGGCAATGTTTGGGACGTAGCACCGCAATCGCACTGCGGGTCATTGGAGTACCTCCATCTAACTAAGTTGTGCCTGCAGCAACCCACTTGGCTTCGGAGCCGGTTTAAAGATTTCTGTGTGGGCCATGGAAGTTGGTGGCCTGTAGGCTTTTATTGCATAGTCAGTCGGAGGAAGATGTTTGAAGAGCCACAGTCTCTTCTTTGCCTCACTAGACCTGCTGTCATTTATTGGTTTGGTTAACCTCAGAAAGCTCTTCAATCTGCCCCTTGGCTTGTCCAAGTTGTATAAAGAGTGTCGACTATCTGTCTCCTGCTCGAGTTTTTCGGAAGAACAGGTCAATTTTCTTCGGACCTCGGACCCTCAGTGTCAGAGGGTCTATTCCTGCAAGCGAGTACAGTGCTGCGAGTGGTATTGATTATAGGCAGCCCGTAATTATCCTGCATGTCATGTTCAACATAGTTTACAGTAAGGTGTACGGATTGCAGTACAGTTTAGTCGAACAGTGTGAGTGTTCAAATCGCCAAATCTAGTGGGTAACCTAGTACCTAAATATATCGATGTGTAAACTCACATTTTCTTTTTTCATTTTGATATCGAGTTTTACCCAATTCAATCTGCCTAACTTTGTTGGGTTCAACTTGGTATTGTACATGTCGGTATTGCTTATATGACCTCCACAACCCAGTAACTGAGTAACACGATATCTACCCTTGGCAAGACTGATCTCAGATTTAGCTTATTTGTTGATTTATGCGAGCAATTAATGGAAATATATTTTCTCATCTTAAATTTTTCGAATAAAAACTGAAATACCTACTTGAAATTAAAACCTGGTTAATGCGATATTATACCAATGTAGTGAAGATTATCAATTTTTTCCTTGAATATTAAATAGCGAATCTTCACACGCAGAGGCGAATAATTACAGTAAACGGGTGTTGCTTACGATTATCTTAGTCATCAATTTGTAACGGTTTAAGCGCACAAGAGATTAATACTTACCTGCATAATTCAGTTTTATTTTATTTTTTTTATTGAATTGAGCATTTAATTAATTACCATTTTCTTTGTAAATTAAGTTGTAATCGCAAGTCTCAAGGCATTATGTAGTTATTTTTTGGTGATATTACTTGCCACTGGAATCCGCCTTGAGCAAGTGTGGTAATTTGTGCTTTTATTATAAGTAAATATGCTAAGCACAGGTAATACGCGAAGTTTCTTCAAATTATCCTCGAATCCCTAGGGGTTTCCATCTTGCCACGCCCCAATAATCTATGCGTGATGCGCGGAGTTTTTTCAAATACTCCTCTATTTTCATCAAATTCTTACCAGCTGTCAGCTGTCATAACTAAACGCTAGCATAACTAAACCATCTGCAATTACCAATGAAAATTGAAAGTGTAGTTGGCTAAACCTGAACATGCGATTCAATTACGAAACAATAGTCATTCGCATCTCGTCTCAATTACAGTCAACGGTTCGTCACTCTTACGTATGAGCGTTTTTTGTCAAGAATATTATTATTGCGTGTGTCTCTCTGCTAGTTTTGATGTTTTAATTAGGAGATTGGCCCGGAATAATATTTTCTTTAGTTGTTTTGTTTCAGTTTAATTGGATAGTGAAAGGATTTGCTCGACATGCGAATGGAATATTTTAAAAATGATTCAAATAATAAAGTCAAAGTCTTTATTTCAATGAGGCGATTAAACGGCAGTTTTGAACGTCAAAAAATTACCTAATACAACAACAACGGAACAGTGTATGAGTCTGTCGTCTAGAGAGATTCCTAGGAAAACGGTTAGATTCAATATGATGTCGCATTCGCTACTTCTAACATTCGGTAATGGGAATCTAATACATTTGTTTTTTTTTTATTCAATATTAAATAAATTGTTTGCCATGAACCAATTTTGGACCTGATGAATAGAGATTGAGATTCACATCATCAAGATTTTGTGACCGCCGATAAATATCAAATATGTGTAATCAGCAAATAACACAATCTTCGATTGATTTTGAAGTAATTAGGGCAAATCGTTAATGTAAACTGAAAAGAGGAATTGATCCAATATCGAGCCTTGAGGAACGCCCATTGTCATTTCAGACTCTAATGAGTTTACGTCGTTTACCTGAACTTTAATTTGTCTGCATTTCAAATATTTTATTTTAATTATTTATTTAACTTACACACTTATAGCTATATATCTTATAGGTTGAACCCAATACAATAGAGTGGTTAAAATCTTAATCTGAAATCAGTTTTTACATAAATGTATAATAATTATATACACCTAAACTGACGACACGGTTGGCGTAGTGATTGAGCGATCGGCTGCTGCGCTGCGTGTCGCGGGTTCGATTCCCGCACGGAACAAATATTTGTATGGCCTACAGATAATTGTTCCGCATCTGGGTGTCTTGTGTATGTGATTTTAAATGTTTTTAAACGCACCCACGATATAGGAAGAAATGCCTAGTGTGGGGCAACGTTTTTTTTTATTTTTTTAATAAAAAAATAAAAAACTTCTAACACTATTAAAATAGTCTAAACTAATATAAAATAAAACTTTACTCATCTAAATTTTAATTATAACTAGCAAAAATCAACAAAACTCTTGCGGATTCACTCAAATTGTACGATCTAAGTAACTCATGGGCCGTATGTCCCATAGTGCTCGAGCTTCAACAATAATATCTCATGGTTAACGCAATCGAACGCATTCGAGAGGTCGCAAAAGATTCCAATGGCGTCTTGTGCTTCTTCCCAGGCTTTAAAGATGTTGTTTATTAGGATGGCGCCAGCGTCAGTTATGCAACGCCCTTTGCTGAAACAGTAATAATAGCAAGTATTAATTTTATTGCATTTAAGAATAAACTGGTGAAATGTTGATTGTCTAAACATTTGTGTAGTAACGGCGTGATTATATATTTTGTTTTGTGAAAATTAAAACTTCCTATCTTCTCTATTCATTTGATAAATTGTCCACTTTTTGTTTATTCAACCTATGTTGTTCCAATGCTGGGAAAGGTACCCCCATACCCTTCCATTGTTCCCGATGTTCTAATAAAAATTTAAAATATATTATGCCATTTTATGTCAAAACTAACAAGCAATGTAAAAACATGACAATAATTTAATTAGTCCATATCAATTAATCATTCACGTTTCTAGATTTATAAAAGTTGCTGTTCGTTCTTGATGACTGATTGCCGGCTTGTTGACCATTCATTCTGTTAAACGGTATTTCATTCACGGCCATTGATTTTTGCAATTTGTAATTCTGTCATGCAATGACGTATTTCTTCCGGTGTAAAATCTTGGAAAAAAAAGATTTGTTATAAAATATCATCATCATTTAAAAGACGTCAACTGGCGGAGGTTTCCCCCAAGCTTCGCCACCCTGATCGGTCCTGCATCTCTCATCTATCGGATTGCCGCAGCCTTAGCCAAATTATCGGTCCACCCAGGGAGCCCTTCCAACATTGTCTTTCGTTTCGCGGTCGCCACTCCAGAACTTTTTGGCCCTATCGGCCATTCGTTCTGCGAGCAAAGTGCCCTGCGCACTGGCATTTAAGTTTGGCAATTCTTTTAGCTATGTTTGGTAACCCTAGTAAAAAAAAAGAATTATGTATATGTTTGTGATTGAAAAGATGTAGTCTACGATGGAGCATGCTTGCCTAGAAGCTAAAAGTAACTTTTTACTTAAGACTAAAATTATTCTCAGTAGTTAATTCGTTGGCGTTAAAACTATTGTCTGTAGTTGCGAAAATGTTGTTTGCTCCTGGTTTATAGTAGTGATGTGAACCGTTTATGATGCGTTACATTTAGATGCATCTGTAAAATACAAGCGACAAACAAGCAGTGACAATCAAAACGAAACAGCAGGGCACGTTAGTATTCTGCATGTATTTGTGTTCACGTATTGAGCTTTTAAGGCCCTTACTCCGCTTTAGTGCCCTAAAACGGTAACTTTCTGAAGCATAATCAGTAACGGCTAAGTTAAAATATTATTATTGATTCATGTACATTATTTGTGAAACATGGTTTTTTCATATGGCACATTTGCTTTTAATTGTTTTTTCATATGACACATTTGCTTTAAAATAATTAACAACACGATATTTTTTCGCTTCTTTTGCATATTTACTCCTTCAAAGCACTTGGATGTTTATAGTACATTGTGTATTAAGGGCGATAAGTAAGTGATTACGATCGAGGCTCTAGTAGAAGCCCGAAGTCGAAGACTGAGGGCTTTCTGAGTCGAGGTTCGTAATTACCGTACCGCCCGTGAAACATACAATGTTTTTCATCACATTTGCGAGTAAATAAATAAAATTATAGGGCAGAAAAAAAGATTTTCAGTAATTGTTTTTGCTGCATGGATATTATCTGGCGGTATTGCATTTAAATTTCACTAATCGGATTACGACGGCGACATCTTTTATAACTTTTTACTTGTCTTCAAATACAAAATGTAAATAATTATGAATTATAGTTTTAATACACAAGTCAGCACAACTAGTAATACGAAATACGCGATTTTTTTTTAAGCGTATGGCGGGCTTTTTGCCCACACCACAGATTATACAAATGTCTCGTTCAGAAACGTTAAGGGCAAATACTTACATAGGTATACAGCCATGACGGAGTGTAAAAAAAATAAATAATTTCGACGTTTTGATACAAAAAACTATTAAAAGCGATTATTAGGAACATTGGTTGAGTATTTAAATAAGGGTATAATTTAGACGGTCATCAAAAATATTTTTAAGACTCTAAGCTTAGGCACCAAATAAAATAATTGGTTCCCAAAATGGATCAACGGTCACCAAATTCTATCCAACTCAAAGATTAATATACCGGGTGTATTCGTGTTTTTAACGAATTAGTCCAAGAGCGAGCGAAGCGAGCTCAGGAGCTTAGGGCACCCCGACACGGACAGGTTAGGTTCGAACGAGATGACGGGAGCCGAAGTGAGCGAGCAAAGCGAGCGAACTCGGCTCCCGTCATCTCGTTCGTGTTAGGTTACTTTAGACCCTGCGGACGGAAATAGGAGCCCCGCGCAGCGGGGCTCCGTCGACTTTAAAGGCGTCCATATATCTTTTTGGCAGTCAATAATACGAAAAAATGGATTTATTTCATAATATTTTAGGAAACGTTATTTGGTGACCATTTATCCATTTTGGTAACCGTTTAGAATTTTTTTGGTAGTAAAATAGGTACTTTTTTGGGCGGTGTTTAAACACAAGCCTTTAAATAACAGCGAGATTGTTGCAATGAAATTCCTGTTTAGATAACATTTTAAGACAAATTTTAAATTGCGTGTAAACTCCTTGCTTGAACTTGCATGACCTGTGCGCTGTGCTATAAATTAAAAAAAAAAATACTTTCCGACCTTGGGTTTCATGACAAAAGAAAGCTCGAGGGTTTTATATGGGGCATTACGGCCAAGTTAACCTGTATGTTTAGATATTGTTTACTTGCAAGTGTGATGAAAAATATATTTTTACACAGAATAAGTAATGGTTAGAGTTTCTTAACTTACATAGGATATACTTAGTGTAAATTAAAAAAATATGGGGAAAAGGATGTTCAATGTTGATGTTCTGTTTCCGAGCGCACAGGCAGTGCCGCGTTGACATTGGGAAATATAATAACTATGGGGTCGACTTCTAGACTAAGTGGATGTACCTAGCTGATTACCAGAATTTTGCATTGTGGACCTTCACAAATCAAACCCTGGGTATCACTATACTGGCCAAGGTCTTCAAATGACAACCGAGACACCCGGTTTAAGGTGCTTTGCGAGGTACATTTTTTGGAATTGTTTTTTTTTGTTTCACCTCTTTCAGTTCAATTACAGTGTTTGGCTTCTGCTTAACCGGGCGATCCTGTGGAGACTAAACTAGAGCCTCCAGCCAGGCACTTGACATATAATGTAAAAAGAAAATGTATGGCTCGATCTTATATTGATCCTATTAATATCTAGTGACCCTGCAATGACCTTATTGAGTCAACACGATTATTTTTATCAACAGCTGGTAATAATAGAAACAATCTTTAGATATCGCTATTTAATTGAAATGTCAAGGTTTCCGAACAAGTCTCGTCACGGTGCAATAATATATACCTAATGCTGCACTTTATTTTCGGTTATTACTTTGATCACGTTTTTTATTCGGTATTATCTAGTTATTATATGGCATCTAAATGCCAGGAAGGGAAATTTGAAGGCGAACCCTGGAGCGATCATGCTTGGTATTCGTTAGAATCAGCACGAAAAATCTCGACAAGGCTGAATGCAATTCGCTCTTTCCTGGATTTTAATTCTGCCGCGCGCGATCTATTCTTTTGCAATGTTGTTCAGTTCGGTTATAGATAGTTCAACTCATCTGTGCGCGCGGCGCCATGTGTACGTGCGTGTACGAGTGTACTGTAAACAGCTTTAATTTGTGTGGCAGTATCGCGGCAGTCGTCGTCCGAGCAACACGTGTTTTAAAGCTGCATAATTACAAGCACGCACACATGGCGCCGCGCGCACAGATGAGTTGAACTATCTATAATAATTTATTTTATTCTAAACATTTGCAAATCCCTTGATCACTCAGAACCTAAAAACTTGTGATAAGTATAGTCTTCGGCAAACTTCTGGGCCGCCCTGAAGTTAGTTTACCGGATGCACGAGGCACGAAACGGTGATGTTTTGCATGTGATTTACCACTGAGCAGCCATTGTAGCAAACGAAATTTGGCGAGAACTATAGATAACTTATCATCATCATCATATGATTAGCAATTGCCAACTCTATTGGTGTCGGCTTAAAATTTAACCAGAGTCAGACCAGATGCAGCTACCAGACCAGTATTTTACATAGATCAAATCCCTATCTGACTTCCATAATCAAATAACTTGACGATCTGATAACGATAAATTGAGATAGAAATAACTAATCATACAAAACATTAAAAAATTCGGCAAACTTATTTTCGGCAACCATTTCGTCTTCATCTTTCCTTATGCCGCTTCAGACTCCACCATACTTAACTTCTTACAAAAACCGTTCGTTATTTTTAACGCATCTATCATCCTTTTGCTACGATAGTTAGGCAGTGCGGATATGCGTAGAGGGGGCAAGTGGGGAGAAGGGGGGAGAGACAGAAAAAACAGTAATTCTGTGATGTTGAGATGACGGAAGTGGGGGCGACATCCTGACGACACTTCGCATACCAGTCCCTTGTGTATATGGTGTTTACCCCCTAGTAAATAGTATACACATAGATCTCGTTAGGATAAGGAACTGTAGCTGTTTTGAATATGGTATAGCATCAGAGCAGTATTTATAGAGACGTATTTTTCAAAGTAAGTACTGTAATAGGTACGTGGACTCATGGTCTGTCCTGGTTACTTCCACGGGGATAAGTTTTATCACAAACCAGACATGTTTGTAGAAAGACATGGAGAGACAAGTCTTTTGTTTTGTGTAACTATTTCTTGCAAAATGATGTTGACATTAGAAAAACCGAGTCTTGCGTCATTGTTGAGACGTAAACAATTTGTTTAGTCTGCATGTTTTAGTCTAAACAACTGTCAACGCGACTTTGTAGTATGTTCGATATAAATCTTTCTATCAATTCAGGGAACTGATCAATCCCTGAAAAAATCGTATTTAAATTGGCTGTGTTTCACTAGCAAATCCGCCAGATAAAACGTTATCACAAACATAAACACACACAGTTTTCACTTTTGTCCTATCAAATAAAATACATAATCCAAGATCAAACTCATACAGCCGTACCCAAGCACTCGTGAAATCACTTTTCACGTCGTAAAACCGTTAAGATGTGACGAATAAAACTCACTCAAGTGCAAGCATTGCCATTACGTGCAACACGAACTTGCGAAGCCATTACGGTTGACTGATCAGTGTATAATCGATAGGTATGCAACTGTCATTATAATCGATTTAATCAAAGTCAAGTTGATGGGTAAATTGGTGTTGTCACATCACTATGAACATTGATATAGTGTTGTTCATTGCTTTTTGTGTGTTTTTGCATTGATAATGCATGGTAATTAGGTTTTTTAGTTGTGTAGTTATAGCGGAACTAAATGAGTGGAAATTCCCGTGCAGTTAACCTCGACTGCTTCGTTATCTGAAAACTTAAGTAAACTTAGTGGTGACAACAATAAGATGTAAAATTCCGTGTTTAGAGATGCACTGGTGTTAGATGCAATTTGGTCATTGTAAAGACAGTTTAATTAAAATCTACTTAATTGATTCAAATCTGACTTTTGACTGGCGGTTTTTAGGGTTCCGTACCCAAAGGGTAAAAGCAGGACCCTATTACTAAGACTCCGCGGTCCGTCTGTCTGTCTGTCTGTCCGTCTTTAACCAAGCTGTATCTCTCGAGCCGTGATAGCTAGCCAGCTAAAATTTTCACAGATTATGTATTTCTGTTGCCGCTATGACAACATATAAAAACAGAATAAAATAAATATTTAAGTGGTGCTGCCAAACAACAAACGTATATTTTTTGCCTTTTTTTGCGATAATGGTACGGAACCCTTTGTGCGCGAGTCCGACTCGCACTTGGCCGGTTTTTTAATTCTAAGTTAGATTAGATCTGCATCAAGCTTCGAATTTTATTCAACATTTTAACCACTAGGGTTTCGAGATAAAATAGTGTTTTATCAGCGATTATGATTGCCAATACTCCAAAATGTTTGGGATGGCCTGAATATTTTGGCTTCATTGAATGCGCATGTCAATCCCATACGCTTTGGACCGCGTGACACGACCATAGCTATCATTGATAGGATGTCATTTGGTCTAGAGCCCCTGCATTTTCCTTTTCACCGAACACTTTTCTCTTTCTCTGCGAAACCTTTCGATTTGTCCAAATAAAAACAATGCATCGTGTGCTGTTGTCATGTGCCAGTGTCGTGATGTACGTGGCGCTAGACGGCTGTACAACGTTTATATAATTAATTGTATGTCATCGTCTGTCTTATGTAAAGTAACAGTGACGATTTGTGGGGTAAAAAGTATGGGGGATAGAGTTTTCTTCTGTATTGGTTGCATTAAAAGACGACATATTTCTGTCAACTCTAATGTCCTTACTTGAAATTAAAATGTAACTTTTGTTAAAAATTTGGTGAAGATAATTATGGCCAGTCATAATACCTTTTATGGGATAAACAAACAACGCTACTGCTTTTCTTATATTAACTTTGCAACAAGGGCCTTTTTCTAGCAGTGTGATGAAGGTCAACAATAACCAGTTATCCTTAAAACGAAGGTAAACTTATAAAGTAGAAATAGCGATGCCCAAATAATTTATGCATTGGTATAGTGGTCATTTCCCTCTTATATTAATTCCCGGATTTAAAGTTTTACCTGTTTCCCATCCACCTGACAAAGTGCAGTAGACCCCTGTTCTCTTATGTTGACCCTTCGTTAGTTGCTTCTCATCTAGAAGGGGACAACTATTCTTAGTCGACCCTATTTCCACAGATAACAAGTTGAACACAGAAAGTAGAGCTTGTTAAACGAGTGTCAGTAATTGGAACTAGTGAACTTTGAACTGCCTGTCTATATTCTACATTTAGAGTAGTTTTTAGAGTAGAAGAACGAATATTCCACATTGTTCTTCAACATCTGCCTTGTTACCTGGAGGTGAAGATTAGTATTTTACGATATATACGACCTCAACAATAGGGATGTTTCCTGGGTTCAAAAGTGATAATTCTATTTAGTCTGTCAGTGAGATTATCAAATAATATTTGACCCGTATTTTTTAACCTTTAAATAAATAAAAATTGAGAAAGATAACGCGCATCAAAGTTCAGGAGTGAGGTTATGTGACGTCAAATTGTCAGTATAAAGTGTAGCAAACCGTGATGTCACACGATATTTCAACGCACTGTTTCGTCGTAATTTTTTGTTTGCGTGGCGAATGAAAAAATACGTGTCCAACATTTTTAGGTTATCTAATTGACGGACTAAATAGATATTTTTTGTCAACTAAACTATTCAGTGTTCTGCTGAGCAAGAGCAACACGAAACTCCTTGTTATGAGTGGTTAGATTTGGAATAGTTGTAATTCTGGTCTTTCTATCAAAAATAAACAATCTAACCTTGTGATTTCGAACGTTGGATGCTAAAACCCACACGTGATAAACTATTCTAAGCTAACACACATTATAACAAGAAGAAATATTGCTCGTTCACCATGACTCAGTACAAGACAAAGGCTCTTCGCATAACATTACACAGAATATTACGTTCCAACGTATTATGCGAAGGTGGGACACGTTAACTTGAATTTAAGGGCCTTCATTTATTCATAGGTGTTCGGGTCGGTTCACGCTAGGTATAATGCGATTTATTTGTGTAGAACCCATGCATGTTTGATGAATATTACGTGGAGGAAGGCGTTATGCTGGCTTCATGTCTCTGGCGGGTTGTGGTCTTGGGTACCGAGGGTTTGCGGTGAGCGGGAAGCGAGGCGTTCTAAATTTAAAAAGATTTGTTATGAGTTGTTCGTGTTAGGTATCTATACATATAAATAAAATTGGAGTGTCTGTTTTTAATATTGAAATAACCGTTTTTTACTACATGCATATGAATATATACACGGTACATACACCAAAATATTTTTTTTTTAGAATTTTTGTCTGTCTGTCTGTTTGTTCCGGCTAATCTCTGGAATGGCTGGACCGATTTTGACGGGACTTTTATTGGCAGGTAGCTGATGTAATAAGGAGTAACTTAGGCTGCGTTTATTTTAGAAAATTTCTTTTATTTTAGAAATTTGTTAGGCGGAACGAAGTTCGCCGGGTCAGCTAGTCGTATATAATATATTATGCTGCGTCGCTAACCCTCTTATTCTGTAGGTCAGGATCAAGGGGATTTTTTGAATACCTTGAGTACTTCAGTTAAACTATGAACGCTAGTCAGCTTGAATGACATTGTGTTCTTTAGATATAATTTATTCAAATTTTGCTAATAATACAGTTGCAATCGAACTGATACCTGCATAAGAAAAGCTAAACTTGTGGAGTGCCAATTTTTTTGTCTAAAAGTTGACACTTCTTTTAAAAGTGTATTCAGAAAAAATCTTTAATAAGTTGACTAGTCCCATTCATACACGAAACGTACATCACAACATCATCAACCATCTTGATCGACGTCATTAGTTGCAGTACTTGACTTGACATACCAAAAGGTCGAATGACAAAATCCTCTGATATTCCTTTCACATTTGTTTCCGCGCCTCTTCATTATTTCGACTACAATAGTGGGTTATTTCCATTGAGTTTTGTTTCTCCATTGTTTGTCTTCTATTCCTCTGTTAAAATGGTGGCCCGAATACTTCCGAGTACACCCGAAGCCAGCCGAACAGAGAGATTTATTGTTCAGGTCAATGTGAGGTTCTCTCTTTATTCTAATTCACATATGTTTAGTGTTTTGAGTGGGAATACCATTGTCTTTTTGGTTTTATTTCTACACGCATTTTGTGTAGAATTTATTGGAACTAGACGAGATTTTATTACTTCAGTCCGAAGTTTTACGTAGGACGATTTTTTGGTTGAAATGCTTTTGTGAAGTGTGGGTTTGTTAGGATAAGTAGAATGTGGACCGTTTCTTTTGTACGTTATTGCGAAAAAGTTATCATTTACGTTATTATACTGTAGATAATATTATATTAATTTAGGAGGTTATTTTTAGTTCAAACGAAATGACTACTTATTCTTGTAAAATCGGTTCTTTACACTGCCCACTTTTTCTCCTTTGTATAAAAGTCTTATTTCATTAAATACTCGCGTAATCTTTTCTCCAAACATCTGACACCAACGCAACCACCGCCTTATAAAGTGTTGAATTTTTAAAACATATTAAATGAGCTCTTCTCTTTACCTTATTCTTGCTTTGAATGATATCTCACAACGGAATTATTTCTCCTCCATTTCCCTAACTCAAACATTTATAGAGAATACATGCTGAATATATAAAAATGCTGTTTTGGATTCCCCTGCTGGCTGTAACTTGAGATTCTAGGAATGAACTAATAACAAAATAATACGTTTTGGGAAACATTTTGTTTGGTTTTTGTTTTTAGGATCTTATGTAAACTGAGTTTCAAATACTATTGTTTATATTTTGCTTGCATTTGCTTGGAATTTCTATGTTTAGTTTGTATTGCGTGCTGTTCATCCTTGCATTACAAACCAAAGGTTCGGCGACTATCATTAACAAAAATTAAATTCCTGAAAACAGTTTTTGCCAAACCTTGTTGATTGAGTCCTCATAACGCGAGGCAAATGTATGTAAATAACCCAACTTCAATCTTGTAATCCCCAAGGGTTAGGCAGAGGTGGTGGTTTGTTATTTTAAACCATACGTATTAATATATCTGAATGGTAAATCATACTCGTAGTTAACATAACCAACAGCAATACAATCAGGTGCCTTTTATTATTCAAAACTTTACCCAATCTACTACAAATTTCTGTTACCAATATTCCATTATTAGTGTTGCCCAAAGGCATTGTTACATTCTTCCCACAGTTGGCAGAAAAATATGGGACTGCTTAATAGTAGTCTTTCGTTATACTTAATTGCCTTTCTAGCGACATAATTAAGTATGTACTAATGATGAATGATGACAGTTTGTGGCCAGAGTTGTATGTTCCTGGTACTTTGTAGTACACATAGTGGGTATTTTCTTATACATGGCATGGTAATGCTACTAATGATGAAAGAGTTGAGAAAGCCGGATCCCCTTCCTCCAGCAGGTACGTGTCCTTCTTTCTCAAGCCTTCGTAGGCATTTTGTTTCTCATGCGGAACCTAACATATTTTTATTTAAAGACTAGCTTCTGCCAGCGGCTTCACCCGCGTGAAAAGTGTTTTCTTATCCCAAGGGAACATTATACGGAATAGAAAATAAATATGAATTGAAACAAATACCAGTGGTATTAGTTGTTGTTATTAAAATGGAATAAATCGGATCCGTTCAGCCGTTCTGGCGTGATTGAGTAAACAACATACATCCACACACAAATCCGTTCAAACTTTCGCATTTATAATATTAGTAAAATTTGTTCATATATTCTTCAATGTTTGGTCAGTAGTAAAGGCCTAATTAAACTTGATTTGAACAAAGTAAGTAATACGTGACCTATTTTAACATCTAATATTTTGAGAATGGTGGAGATAAAATAACCTACTAGTTTTAAAACTTACATGGTTCCATTATCTAAAAATATGAGACATATCCACGACCTCTACTCAACCTCCATAGCATATTTTTTTGCCTACATACATTATTTATCAGTAAACACAACTAATTACAACAAGCATTTATAACATTCATAAATCTTTATTGCCTGTTTGTTGATATTCTTCGTTATCGTCAAGAAAATGTCATGTCAGGATCAGTAGTCTACAAAGCAATAAAAAACCGTATTCCTATAGGCAAATCAATTTCCTAACAGACGCCAATTGAATCTATTTGATTGGACGCCACTGTTCATCGATCGACGTTCATTGGTTGATATTGAAATGTAGGTTCTATTTTACCTGGGTTCGTGGCTAAATAATAAAAGCTGCACGGGGTTGCTCTTCAAGGTGAAGCAACGCATGTCCAAGTCGGTCTGTGGATGGGTCATCTGTTGGAGCATCTCAGCCGACATAAGCAGGTCTTGGACTATTGTTACGCGTGGTCAGAAACTCGAAAATGTCACAACCAGTCTTGTCATGGGATGTCGTTTTATATAATTACTTTGTTATGTTAGACATATAAGCAGTCACTCCAGATATTCATAGCATCTGATTACACTGGTCACCATGGCATATTAATGAAATCCATCACCAGGGAATAGACTGGGCAGACTTAGGTCCTATTGTGTCTGCATCACTTTCCATTACTAAAAAACTTACAGTCCATTTAGATTAATTCTAACTAAGCTTCTCTTTCAACTCTTCATTTAATTCGTTCAATCACCTACCCCTTTCCATTCCTCAGCTATTTCAGCGAAGCTCAAGTGATATTTATTTTAATTTATTCTGCTGAAACAACTATAGTCGAGAGTTCATTATTACAAGTCTGTAGTCACTTGCAGACGGGATAACCAAGTGGTAGGAGATTTGTGAGCGCCCTCAATACAGACAGACGTTAATATTCATAAGGCGAATGAATCTACAGAGGATGGTATAACTGGTTCTTCTTATTTTGCGTTTATTATCGTGTTTTGATGAAGGTTTTTCGCTTTCTTCGTCTTCGATATTATATATTTCAGAAGGTTCTATTCTGTTCTTTGTCTTTTGTTAAAAGCTACTGTGTTTGCATCTTTCAAGCTTGTAACTATCCTTTAACAGACTTGGAAGTTTTATAGAAACTAATTGTATCGTTTGTCTACTGTAGTTGGGTACCCCTTTGCCTAATTCTTCGAGCAATACAGACATCGTGTTTTGTTCTGTTATTCCTATCTTAGAAATAAATATAAATTACTGTTCAGAATCAAAGGCATCATGTGCTCTTAGATTTGACAGCACATGTTCAATTAGTCTTATATCTTCAAACCTTATCTTTATGTCTTCCATACCACTCGATCTGAAGAGCTCCATATTAAACTCCTTAACTAAAACACGAGCTTACATCTGTTGACATTTTTCCTTCTTTTTCAGTACCTATATTATCTTCAATTCGCACATTTTACTTAATGCAATTTCGCCTTCGCTGATGTAGCAGCCGCGTGTTGCTAGGGGAATTTGATCCTATATACTTGGAATAAGTACTTTAGGGATTTTTCGGGGCAGGAAATTAGATTTTTCTTGCTGTTGGGGTGTGTCACAAGTTTTTGGAATGCCGCCATAATTTGCATTAAAATTACGGTGGTTGGGGTCTAATTTGACTGTTTTCTTCTTACACATTTATTTACTTACGAAGTTAGGATCATTTAAGAAGAGCCTCACTGTCGTCAACAACTTCCTTATTCAGCATCTCCGACTGTTCATTATTTATTTCATCTAGTCCTGCAGCATCTGTGCTCTCGCTTGACTGCAGATGCGATGCCCAGTTTTATATTAAAACTCATTTGCCGTGAAGTCTGTTTCTTAATTAAACGTTATTAATATCTTAAAATGACAAGTTTTCAGGCTTCGTCGCTCCTAATTAGCCCGAAGTCTTCCGTACTGTCCTCATAATTTTAACCGTTCCGCTCATTCCGTAAGGCGAAACTTTTGTGCGGTTTCATCTTTTGTATTTTATTGTTACCAAACTTTTGGTAAGTTTAATTTATCGAAAATCATAATTTATAAAATTTTTGAGATTATTGTTTCACCATTTATTAGTAACTGCATTTTAAAACCAGCATGAACAACAACTGCAGAAAATTCATTTCATTATTGATATGTCAAGTTCGTGCTGTTTTCATAAAAAGATTATCATTTCACTCATGTAGTGATCTCAGGTTTCAAATTGTCTGAATTATCAAAGAAACCAGTATCTAAAACAAATCTTTCTGCATCATTTGTATCCAACCTTCAGAATTAAGATAAGTCAATTCAAGCCACGAAAGCCTTTCACTGGTCAGCCATTTAAGAGCATCCTCCATACAATCTTCACAGATCTCGTCTTACTGTATGTTGCCCACGTTTTTTCTCTATGTACTATAACTCTACAGACCAAACGGGACCCAAGTAACGGACTGTGCACCGTTTGAATCCATGAATAGCAAAATTTATTGAATTTAGAGATCTATTTAATGAGCTGCATCCTATAACAATTTGCACCTTAATGTGCTCGCTGGTAGTTTATTTGCATCAAAAGAAACATTGAGAATTCTTTCAATGTTGAGTCGGAATTTATTAGTTCAGGTTTATGTCGAGAGTACGTTGCCGTTGGAGAGAATGGATAAAGAGCCTTTGATTTGACTTACTTTAGGCATATAGTATTCTTATATAGGTTCTTCTTTGGTCTTGTATTCGTAAAAGGAATATCTTGCTTCGGTATGCATAGATATTGTGAAATAATTGGTTAACATGCGGTTCTTGTGACGTTATGGAATGATGTTAATTCAATTTTAAAGTTAGTAACCTATTAAAATTGTAATTATAATAAGAATAATAAAAGTATGATCATGAAAAATATAAACATCCGTATTGAGAGCCTCCTCCGTTTGGGAAGTCGGTTAAAAAAATTGTTCTATGAATGGATGTGTACTATTTTGTAAAATAAGATTAGTTCATCTTGCAATTTCTTAAAAAAGGATAAATAAGTCTGTGGTCATAAATACAGAAAAAGACACAACGACAACGACAAGCAAGACATGTTTACATGATCGTCCCATCAATTACGGCGCTCTATTGCCTTTGTCAGTACATGAAAGCAAAGAGCATATATCACAGCCAAACCTTAAATCCAGAACAAATGAACATCACAATAATTCAAGAACAAATAGCAACATTTACTTTGAAACTCAATTCGTTGAAAGGAAAATCAGTAATAGTCAATTCACCCTGGTACTTACAAAGAAAACTTTAGCTAACATGAAGACAAGTTGCCATAAAAACGGCAAAAAATGAGCCCTCAAGCAAAAATAAGCCTCTATCCTCCATTCTGATAATAATCCACAAAGATATACAGCCCAGTTACATTATATGAAGCATCAATAGCTATTGCTACCGTCCTATTGCTAGAGTGCCGCTATCTAACAATTTGCCGATTTAAGACGACGACACGACAGTCGCCAACGATCTTGAGGGCACAAAACGTGCAATCGTTTCACACCCGCGCGACCCAAAACTCAGTAGTTTTTTGTACTTTCCTTATTATTCTATGACTTTCGAAAAAAAGTCTTAGTTTAAAATGTATATAGTTAAATTGCCTTTGAGATGGTGTCAATTTAATTAAAATACGCGTGGCAGTTTGCTGCGATTGTCGTTTTTTTGACCGTGTTAGACATAACTTTACAAATTAATAACACTATGTTATACGAATAAAACTCAAAATTTTGCATTTAGACGTGATTCTCATTTTAAAATCAGCTACTCAGGAGTATCTGCGCCTTAAGTTTTTTTTAATAATATAATTATTATCAGCAAAAACATATCTATTATCAGCAAAAACATATCTATCAATCTGTCAATTGTTTTTGTCAATATATTATAATAGTTAATAAACGCCCCGAATTGCTGTGTGCTATCTTGTTAACAAACCTATTTTAATAAGAATAATTCATTGATTTAAATAACAATCGTCAAGGCCTATTCGAAAGTGCGCAATTAGATCTATTTATTGACTCTGAAAACTCGCATATGAACTATAGTTGATAAACAGAATCCATTTTTATTATGTCGCGGTTTTTATTTTGCGTCTTATTTTCTCGCCATTCTGCCCTTGCATGCCCTGTCCCTGCCTCTACTGCCACTACCACCATTGCTTTTGCAGTCAAAATATGATTTTGTCAGTTAGCGGCACTTTAGTTATAGGACGGCTGATTGGGTATTGGTACTACGTTTTTTTACGTTATATCAGTGTCTAATTCCCAGTTGGCTGATAGCCAGCGCTGGGAGACGTTATCATACGTTTTCGTGTAATATATGTAAATAAAATTTGGTGTTACAATGGACTAGCTTGCTTCTGATTCGGGTCAGATGTTGATGTCCTTTCCATGTTTTGTTTTACAATGTTCAGACTTATTTGACGAATGTTGAGTTGTTTTGAGTGCATCTTGTTGGAATATATTGCTTTCTCGTCTGAAAATGGGTTATATCGTTTGTTCAACGTTTATTTCTGCTAACATTTTTATTGCTAGCGCAAACCTGTCTTCTAAGGTTTGTGTTTATGACATTCTGACCGATCTTGACTTCTGCCTTTTGTAGTGATATGGGTCTGCTTAATTTACACTGATCATTTACACTATAACTTGTTACCTTTTTTGTTGTCTTGCTTTTGTGATTCCTCTTTATTTATTCTAACGACTTTATGTTTCCCAGTTTTAGTACCTTTGATCACCATCATCATCATATCAGCCGAAAGACGTCCACTGCTGGACATAGGCCTACCCCAAGCGTCGCCACATTGACCGGTCCCGTGCGTCCCGCATCCAGCGGATCCTCGCAAACTTCACCAGGTCATCGGTCCACCTGGTGAGAGGCCTTCCAACGCAGCGTCTTCCGGTTCGCGGTCGACACTCTAGAACTTTTCTGCCCCATTGGCAAGCCGTTCTGCGAGCAATGTGCCCTGCCCACTGCCACTTAAGTTTGGCAATTCTCCGGGCTGTGTCGGTAACCCTGGTTCTCTTGCGGATCCCTACATTTCTGGTTCCATCACGCAAGGACACTTCGAGCATGGCCCTCTCCATTGCCTTATGGGTGACTGAAAGCTTTCTGAAGAAAACCCATTGTGAGCGATCATGTCTCAGAGCCCTAGGTCATAAGTAGCAACACACACTGGTCATAGACTTTCGTCTTGAGACACTGTGGTAAGTTAGACAAGAAGATACCGCGCACCTTTGATAACATTCGTTGAAACATAAAAAGTTCTTTGAATGTGCAATATTTTTTCTACTATTTTGAATCAACTGGTATCTATTTTACATACCGTGATTTAACTTTCAGTATCATCATTAATTCTATGAATTCGTGTTGATGTTTATTCTGCATTATATTATTAGTTCAAATAGATAACAGATAAATTTAACAACGATGGTAAATAGTAATTAGAATTAATTAGAATAAATTCTGTGTTATAAAATATGGGTTGTTATTCTAATGGTCGGGGTAAAACAATAATTAGGTATTAATCGTTATGGTCCTTGTACCTATATGTATGTTTACCACCTTCATGTTACTAATACGTGGTTAAGTAGGATCTTTAACATCTTTCTAGCTTGCCTATATCCTGATTTATTTGGGGTCGGCCCAACATTTTCTCCTGCCATACTTTTATACCCACTTATCGTAATCGCAGTAGTCTCTTTTCAACTGATTTCAAAAAGAAGGAGGTTGTATGTTTGTTACGCGATTACTCCGCCAATTATGAACCCATTTTGATGATTCTTTTTTTGTTTGAAAGCTGGTGCTTCTCAGGGGGTCTCATTTATTTGAGCAAGATCTGACAAATAGTTTTTAAGTTATCCTTAATAATGCGTATTTTTATTTTCATTTGTATTCCATAATATAAAGTACCAAAACCAAAAAAAAAAAACATTATAACACTATTAAAAAAACATTATGACTTCCAAAACAAAACACTCCAAGCGAAAAATAACTTTCTTTTCGGAACTCGGAGTCGAAAACGAAAAGAAATTGGTACCAAAGACACCGATTGCCGAAAAGAAAGTTATTTTTCGCTTTGTAATGTTTTATCTTGGAAGTCGGTTTATTTTTTTTGTAAATTTTGTTTTTCTATAAATTTCGTCTTTCACAATGTCCATCCATCGTTTACGAGGTCTTTCCCTACTCTTGCAGTACTTTTATAAAGTTATCTTCTTGTAAATATATCATTTTGTATTAGTTTAATTTCGAGAAGCCACAATTTGATTGATTATATCTTCGATCAACATCGATACAAAGACGTCGGACCTCCAACCGTGCTCACCGCAAACCACATAAACGCAAATGATGCGAACATCCACCCCATCCTTCCTCATCCCATCACTTACCCATCGAATCAGTCAGCTCAACTTATCCTTTCAAACTCAAATCTGCATTAACTTCTTAAAAACCCTCCTTCATCGAATAAGGCGAGTTCCACACTGATCCTACGACCCTGGCACGCCACCGCGACTGATTGATAACCTCCGCCCGTACGTATCTGACCTAAATGCGCTATCTACCCTCGTGTCAAAGTCAACTTGACACTGATAACGTGGCTGCCGTGTTTACCAGTTAAATGAAGAGGTTCAAGTGTTTTTTTTTTATGCGAGGGCCTTTTTTTGTGGCACCTATTCAAGTGGATACTGCCATGCTGTCCATAACATCGCAAAAGTACTTATTTTTAGATAACGGGCTCATGTATGTGTCTTATAAAACAATGCATAAATTGTTGTTATATTTGGTCAGTATTTGGTCTTGTCCCGAAAATTTATTATCACAGACGAATAAGATTTTTAGGTATACCAAGCATAGAGGTTCAATTGAACTGCTAGTTTAAACTGTTCACACTTGTACAACTTTCTAGAACTACAGCCTCGCTAATGTGGCGTCTTCACCACGGATTTTTTATGTGTTTGGATCTTACTGGAAACATTACCATTACAATCTACGGTGCATCAAAGCATTCGCTCAGGGCGATCATACTAAAATTAGAAACCGGCTAAGTGCGAGTCGGACTCGCGCACGAAGAGTTCCGTACCACTATCGCAAAAACGGCAAAAATATCACATTTGTTGTATGGGAGCCCCACTCAAATATTTATTCTATTCTGTTTTTAGTATTTTGTTATAGCGGCAACAGAAATACATCATCTGTGAAAATTTCAACTGTCTAGCTATCACGGTTCATGAGATACAGCCTGGTGACAGGCAGACAGACGGACTGTGGAGTCTTAGTAATTGGGTCCCGTTTTTCCCCTTTGGGTATGGAACCCTAAAAACCAAAACCATCTAAGTTAAATCTTAACTATATAAATTACGAAAAAACGTGTTACAAAACAAACATTTTAAGAAATTGACGCCATTCGGTGTCTATCTGTAAACAGGCCACTTAGAGTGGCTGCTCAGAAAAAAACTGGGGCTCTATCAATTCAGTAGGCGAACGTTAACTAGATGATGTTATAACTAGTAAATGTTTGGAATGCTTGAAATATATTTATTTACATACATAAAATATACCTATACAGTGTATAAAATTCTTAATTAACTAAGACTACAAACATACACTTAAAAAAAAAACTACTCACTAACTAAACCTAAAAATGTACTAAATTAATGTGGAATTAGATATTTATAGTAAAACTACCTTATGCCCGCGGCTTCGCTCACGTAACGGGATGTTTTATCATCCCAAGGGAACACACTACCGAGATAAAAACTATCCTATGTCTTTCCAGGGTCTCAAACTACATATCTCCATACCAAATTTCATCTAAATCTGTTCAGCCTTGTATTCGTAAAAAGGTAACAAACAAACAAACAGAATTACTTTCGCATCTTATTTCTTCTTACCAATATATTAAAAGAGCAAAAGTTTGGATGTGTGTATGTTTGTTACACAATCACGCCAGAACGGCTGAACGGATCTGGATGAAAATTGGCACAGAGATAGATTGGGTATAGTCTGGACTAGCAGTTTTGATACTTTTTATCCTGGGAATATATTCTCTCGAGATAATTTGCAGGCGAAGCCACTGGCAGAAGCTAGTGTATAATATTAAAATGGACGATTCACCATCATCCTAGACTTTTCCTAAGTTGGAGTCGTCTTCCAGTTTAAAAGGATGCAGCTGTTCGAGTGTTTTACATGAAGCTACTACCTAACTGATCTCCACAGACCAGTTACTAAATAAGACGACGACTGATTGACAATTATGGATTTAGTTATCATGTAGGTATAGTTTGCCTTAGATAAAGTAAATTACTTTGAGCAGACTTATCAATCAAAATGTTTTGTTCTTTATATTCTAGTCTCTATTCGTTATCTCGTTAAGTTCGCGGCATATTTTCCCTAAAAAGAAGATATATTTTAAGGAATGTATTCCGCAGTTATGAATTCGTAGGCGACTGCAGACAGCAGCGGTAGACGACGTGTCGCTGAGACACTACTGGCTTCTACGTATTTCTATGAAATACGTTCCGCAGCAAGCAACATGTCGCACGATTGCAGACGATGTGTCGCCCGACCGCAGATCAGCAGTAGTGACCAGTAGTGAGTGAGTGTAGTCAGACATCTAGTCTCATGGAACACTCAAAACCAATAGGAACACAGTTCGGTCTACAGTTGGGTTCGGAATCGACTGCAGCGACATGACTCCACGACTTGTCGCTGCGACACGACGCTGCGACACGTCCTCTGCTGCTGCTGTCGGCTAGGAACTCGTTTCTTAACTTTTGGACAACCCTTTGAAGATAGATGAACCAACGACTAAACTGCATCAACTTGCATTGAGAATACCTAACTATTGTTAAAATATAAGTTTAGTCAGCAATCAGCAGTTCATTGACCTCTTCCAATGCCAGAACAACAACATACAAATGCCTGTTTAAAAGTCATGGATGAGAAGTACGATGAAAATCAAAGAGTAGAAAAAAGTCACCACAAAATCTGCACGTCCGCGTCTCGTAGCTTCTATTTTGCAAATTAACATTCTCGGAGCGAGATGAAATTAAGTGGCCCGTAAGATGAGATCTTTCAATTCGCTGAATAATAAATATCGTTTATTACCATAGTATTTACTTAAAAATACACAGTTCGCTTTAGTCAATTTACATACGGTCCCCTCTGGTTCCCGTTTATTTTTCCTGTCCAATCTTTGTTTGAGCCTTTTTTCTGCAATTACTCTTTAGGTGGGATGCTTCCCTGGTACGGCGTAAGTCAGGAGATTTTAACGGATTTGTTTTTATAAAGTTCTCATACTTCTTTCTTTTCATATGTCTGCATGAAATAGACATTTCTTTCTGTCTGTAGATGTGTGTTTCCATCTTACAATATTACTATATTTCGTACACTACTACATAAGGGCGTATTTATTCAATAGTAGGTACAACTTTTATCTAAAGAATTAATATGACTGTTGCACATATTTTCCATACAAACGCTGTCAAACTATTTCCTGTATATATTGACTGATTGTTTAATCGTCAGAAAGGATTGAAAATCGGCTTTTAAACTAATAATACAGACTCGCTATTCTAATCTATTTTCAATCTACAGCAATGGTAATCCATCATTTATTTTCACTAAGGTAAAGAAATCAAAGATTGACCATCAAAACTAAGGTTCACAAACGCAGTGTACACAGATTTTCTACTAGACAAACCTGGCTATACATAAACTTTATAAAGTCTACAGTATCGTGTCGTAACCCGCTTTAACACCTCTGTAGCGCTAAATAGATTGCCACTAATTTCCTCTTATAGGATCAAACTTAGTGCGAGGGATGCCGGAGGCTATCAGGACTTTCAATTTTAGTGATATTGTGCGGTGTTGCCACTTTAGCGTCCATTAATAGATTACTGAGGGGCTACTTTGATGAATTTCTTGCAAATACATAGACTAACTTTTGTCCGCAACTTCGTCTGCGTAGCATTCAATTTGAATACGCAAAAATATTGTAGATATGTAGGCCGCCTTAATAGATAAATAATTGGTTCACAATACAAACAAACACGCCACTTTCCATCCTCTTATAGATTATTTCCGGAATAAAATCCTATGTCCTTCCCAGGGTATCAAAGTACAAAAAAAAAAACAAATTTCATCTTAATCGGTTTAAGTGTGAAGTGAAATGGTAACAAACAGACAGAGTTACTTTCATATTTATATTATTATTAGTATACATAGTAAGGATGGGTACAAGGCTACCGGGGTTTGTTTAAGAGAATATTTCTTCTGGTTACTGCTGCCTGTTGGCTTTGTGTTCGTCGTTAGTGGCGATAAAGGTATACCATCCACTAAAGTGGTCTGCTAATATTGATCTGGTTTGAAGTAGAACTGCGTATTATTTTCTGTATTTTTTCGTCTAAATCTACAAAGTATATAAAAACTAAGACAGGTTCTTCTCTTGATAATTTCTGAGTAATACTTACCTACCTAATTACTTGGCTACTGTTATAATAAATAACTTTTACATAGAGCGTTAGAACTGTTTTATTATTTTATCGTTTCTTATCCCACAAAAATAAAAGGGCTAAGGCCTTGCTTTCTTCTCAGTCGACAGGAGTAAGAAGAAAGCAAGGCCTCTAGCTAGTCCTGCTATCGCATGTTGAGGTTTCTGAATGTCAATTTTAAGCTTAGGACATCCAAAACTTCTCTATTCATCGGTTTATACCCCTTTTTAAAATCTTGAAATCTTTTGCTCTCCTCGCAACCGTTCTACCTCCAACATACATTCCGGGTCACCCTTCACTTGCACCATGGTATTAAATGAGGGTTCCTTAGATTTATGCGCCCCATAACCCTGCAGATGTCGGAGGGACCTGGGAGGCTGGGACTTAACGCTAACTGTTATGGCTGTTCATTTTCTACTTCACTTCCTAACGGTATGCGCCCGAACACCTTCTAAGGCCATTTGTTTGGCGTTCGACTTTTAATACTGAGCATACGTATAGTCAGGGATTGTTAATACTTGTTAGCTTAGGGTTGAATGTTGTACGTCATAAAGATACAAAAGACTCTTGGCAAAGTTTTATTCTATCAGCGATAACAATTATCAAAAAGTCAGAAATGTGAACGGTTGACATACGCTTCCGAATTGTCACGTGTTTTTCCTTACATTTAGACTTTACGATAGTCGTTTTTGCTCGTAATATGTCATTTTAACAAGCTTTTATTTAACTTGCAATGTATGCATGTAAGTGTGTTCGCGTTATTTATTATTTGATTAAGATGAAATTTTGCATACACGTTTAATTTGGATGACAATGCATAGTTAGCTAAGTGACGTCATTCTAAATCCAATATGGCGGACGGCCCAAGATGGCGGACTAGTTATTTTTTGTGCACTGCCATGATATGGGCCATATGATATGCCATATATCAAATGAAATGGTTTGTTGAGAAGAATACGAAAAAATCTTGGTTTAAAAAAAAGATTTTTTAATTATTTTTTTATGTCTAGAGCTCTTGGTCGAGACTCGTACAGACCAGAGAAGTATAGCACATAAGTGAGGCGGGTTATACTCAGCGTAGGGTGGAACAAGGCTGCTGATGATTATACGACATGAAATAAAACATATTAATATTCTGAGTACGTCTCTAACGAAATTATGAATACAAACGCAAAAGGATATGGAAGCTTCCTATGAAGTCGGGCGCACGGCAGCTAATGACAATAAGAAGATCGCGAGTAAAGACTTGGCTGAGACTTGCACATACCAGGGAAGCATGGCACATAAGAAAGTACGACTATACTCAGCAGTGGGTGGAAGCAATGATGGTGAAGATGATGATTGTATAAAAAAACATATTGAAATTCCAAGTACCGCACGGCAAAGAATATGGAAGCTTCCTATGATGTCGGGAATTCGAGACGTGAACGTTATTTGTCGTTACATGCGGCGAAATTTTTGAGAGATGCTTCAGTCTACCTACATACAATGCCTCTAATATTATATTTTATTGCTTACTTGAGAGGAGAAATAAAAGCTATTGCGACCTGGAGATTTAGCAATATTATTGTATAGTCTTTCACTTATTTCTCGTAAATCTTACCGTCTTGCTATCAGCCTCACAGGGAAGAGAGAGAGTACACTTATACACACATTTGTAAATAATAATATCTTACGCGTCGACCCCACGTCGATGGCTAGTCTACGCTGATTTTCGCCGCCGCACGTTCAGGAAGCCTATAAAATCTTGGACTACTGTCAACTGCAGTTACCCGTTTCCATCTCTAAAAATGACGAATCCTTTTCTACAATAGGACCTAAAAATAATGGTTTGGAGGCTAAATGTCGTTGTTGACTTTCTAAGTATTAAAGATTTATGGACAGCAACATCTTTCATGAGCACTAAACCACTTGAGAATACGTGAATTTTTGCCAGCATCACATCCTTACAAGACTAATTCAGCTGTTATCTCCTTTAAATATATAATACTATTTGACCCCAGCGGCTTCGCTCCCGTCAACTGGCTGTCATCTGCCTACCACTACCTACCCTACAAACAAACAAACTCTTCAGCTTTATAATATGAGTATAGATTTGATTACCATAAAAAAGGTTATAGTGAGTCAATCTTAAAAGATAGACAGATGCTGTCGCGGACTTTTTTTAGAACTTTTAAAGAGGAACAATTCTATCATACATAATATTTGCGTAACTTAAACCGTTTACGCAGCGCACGCAACGGAAGCTTTCAAAAAGGAATAATTTTTTCCCGTTTTTGCAACATTTTTCATCTATGCTCCGCTCCTATTTGTTGAAGCGTGATGTAATATAACCTATAACCTTTCTCGATAAATGAACTATCCAACACAAAAAGATTTTTTTAAATTCCAACCAGTTGTTCCTGAGATTAGCGCGTTCAAACAAACAAACAAACTCTTCGGCTTTATAATATTATAAGTATAGATTCAAGATAAAATGGTTTCCTTAAAATTTTCAAAGAACATCGAACCACCTTACGCTACTTTTGGAGAATATGTGATTGTAAGATATATATATATATAAGAGAAATTTAGAGGGCTGTAGCTCTAAGTGAATTATCACCATGTATAGCTTATGTTTACATATGAGAAATTCTACAATAACTTGATATTAATTAAACCTATTATTATTTAAACGAATTGTATTAATCTATTCATTCCATGGTGAAAAAGGATTACCTAGTCAGAGAGGTTGGCTATGGGGTTGGACTACCCATGGAGGGAAGTAATTATGGGGGCTCTAATAGACCCCTACAAACCACCCCAAAGCTGTTACTGCAGGATTATCAGGCTCCATCTTTTCGGGCTCAAAAACATTATAAATTCAGCTCCAACCCGCGCTAAACTATAAACAATGAGAAGAAAGAAAATAGGAAAAGTTATTCCGCGCTCCGTCTTCATGTAAATAAAATGGTTTGCATACAAGGCAGTATAGGTGGGGCCACTAGCGCGGGCGGTAAAGTCGCGCGGTAATATTATGTGTGATTTATGTATCGTTGTTGCTTGTAAATATGGCCCGTGATTTGTTATTATTTTAGCCGCGATTGCTATCTTTTATTACTGTTGTATGATGGAGATGGCGAGAACGTTTTTTCTGTTTGATGAAAAAACCAGCCAAGTACGAGTTGGACTGGCGCACGAAGGGTTCCGTACCATTATCGCAAAACCGGCATAAAAATCTGACTATAATCTATATCTATGCCAAATTTCATCCAGATCCGTTCAGCCGTTCTGGCGTGAAGAAGTAACAAACATACAAAACACACTCACAAAATTTCGCCTTTATATAATAATGATTTAATAAAAAATATTTAAAACTAGTTTCTGCCCGCGTAAGTGTTATCCCAAGGAAATATACAACAATATGACCTAATCTAGATCATGGTGTACCCATGTGCCAAGTTTCATGTAAATCCGTTCAGCCGTTAAGGTGTAAAAAGCTAACAGACAGATTTTTTTTTGCATTTATAATTATATTAGTAAGAATCTCTAAATAGTATGATACAAAGTAACTATCTGCCTCTTTCTGTTGTTTCTTTTATTTCTTCTAAACCACACAACGGATTTTAATATGGTTTTCACTAATAGAAAACCGGCCAAGTGCGAGTTGGAATCGCGCCTGAAGGGTTCCGTACCATTATTGCAAAAAACGACAAAAAAATTAAGTTTATACCATTCCCCCTCTAAAAAGCTTATTTTATTCACTGAAAACAGTGAATAAAAAGCACTTTTAATCACTGTTTTGGTGTTTGAATTTAGAACACACCAATATATATTTGGCCTCCATCTCAATGCAATACAACCTACTTGCGCATAAAATACTCGATACAAACTTCTTGTGCAAAGAATATTCGAATTTAAAACTCCTTCGTCGATTTAATTTTGAGTTTGTTTATATTTAGGATTTTGATAATGAATTTATTTTGGTCTAGGATGTTTAGTGAATATTTATTTGGATTGTAATTCTAATATTAATTGCATTGGTGTTTAATTACTATAATTATGTAACTTAACGGAGGTGGTCACTGGCCCCTGAAACACAGGTGCTGTTTAGGTAACTCAAACTCAAAGGCTCAGCTTCAATTTACAAAAAATGTGAAGCTCTAAGGTTTCTCATTTTCTGTAAATTTTGAAGGTAATAAACCATTTATTTATTTATTATTATTCCTTGTGCTTTTGGCTTAAATCCTTCTTTTTCTCGAAGTCATGGTATAAAATATAGTATGCAACTCTTGAATAAAACGGATTTATATCGAGGGCCAAGAATCACTCGCGTCGTTCAGGATTCTAACACTTGAATCACTCGCTATGCTCGTGATTCAATCATCATGAATCACTCCCTACGGTCGTGATTCAGTTGTCAGAATCCTTCACTTGTTCGTGATTCATCTATGGCCCTCGCTTTAAAACCGTCCTTTATTCACTAGTTGCATAATATACTATTGTTGTATGGGAGCCCCACTTAAATATTTATTTTATTCTGTTTTTAGTATTTGAAGCAGCAACAGAAATACATCATCTGTGATAATTTCAACTGTCAAGCTATCACGGTTCATGAGATTCAACCTGGTGACACACAGACAGACAATAGAGTCTTTGTAATAGGGACCCGTTTTTATCCTTTGGGTACGGAACCCTAAAATCTAGATAATAAGGAACAATTTTTTAAATATGTTTATTTTCTGTTAAAATAGTTTTGTTTCCTGGGTAGAAAAATGGTAATTCTATTTAGTCCGTCAGTGAGATTATCAAATAATATTGGACACGTTTTTTTACCAAAAAATAAAAAAATACGAAGTATATATATATAAATACAAATAATGCGCTTTAGCATCAAAGTCCAGGAGTGGGGGCTTGTGACGTCACTAAGGCAATATAAAGTGTACTAGCGGCGTGACGTTTTACGATTTTTCAACGCATTATATCGTCGTCACTTTATGTTTACATGTCAAAAGAAATATCGTGTCCAATATTTTTTATTTATTGATCTGACGGACAAAAAACTAATTTTCAGTAAACTACCCTATTCTTACTTTCGTAAAAAAAATATCTACAAAATAGTGATGTCAATCAGATCAAATCAGCACACATTGATACGAACTAATTATAAGAATAGTTTCAAATGTCATTGTAAATGTGTCTGCATTTTAAATTCTCTTACCTACTTGTTAGTAAATTAACTGTAAAATCATAATTAACAGGCTTTGTGGCTTCATTATTCAAATGAATTAAGAGGAACAGCTATTTCAGAGATTTTTTTAAGAAAAATGCCTTTGTACTTAATTCGAAAGAAAAAGAAGAACTGGCTTTTAAGATTGACATACGTTCTACCGATAGATAAGCACATTCATGAAAACTATTTGTTCAAACGCTGCAGCTGGTGCGTTAGAACTAAAGTTCGCTGCAGCGCTAAACATTATATGAATTGCAGCGCGAGTTTAGTTTACTTTTAAAGTAATGTGTACGGATTGCAGTACAGCTCAGTCAAACAGAGTGAGTGTTCGGATCGCCAAATCTAGATTATTTATCGATAGTCTCGCGTTTGACCACTATCTCACCTGATGGTAAGCGATGATGTGGTCGACGGTGAAGCACGCTTGTCTAGAAGTAACCTATTCACAGATTACTTAATTAACTGTTATTCATTCTTGACTTAAAGATCACAAGGTTGTGGCTATCAGGAAACAACGACTCCGGCAGGGCATTCCACTCCTTAGCTGTGCGCACAATGAAAGTACCTATTAGCAAAACGCTTTGCATGTATGAGTGGGATGTCAAGATGTCAACCATGTACCGGTGGCGCATTGCCGTACGTCTTGTTGTCCGATGATGGATAGGAATGGGCGCAATCAAATTGTGCAGTTCCATCGCACACTCCCGAAATGTAACCGATAAAAAACCGACAGACTGGCCACTCGGCGTTCGTTGTTCAAGGCTCTGGAGTTTTGAGGCGACCAGTGTATCGTTGCCGATAAGCCTCTTGGCCCGTTTGTCAATCGACTCAAGTGCATTAAGTTGATATTTGGCAGATTCGTCCCAGAGGTGAGACCAGTACTCCATACATGTCCGAACTTGCGCTTTGTAAAGTACATAATTATATAACGATGGCTTTTACAACAAAACATTGCAATATAATCAAGTCGAATACTTTCAAAACCACAACAAATAGCGTCATCAGTCATGTTTTCAATTCTCTATGGTCGTTACGTGTAGTCTTTTATCAGATTCCAAACAATCCTAAGGGAAAAGGCTTGGCTTTTAACGGTGAAAACAGGATCTTTCCATTCGCTGTCGGATTATTGGATCCCACCTCTAAGGATTTTCTTACCAGCCAGACATGTAATGAGTTTGTGAAAGTGTTGTGTGAGAACACAAATCAGAAAGGATTTCCCCTTTCAAAAGAGGAATTTATCTCGATGTTTCTACAACATACATCACATGGTACATGTTTAAATACACATTAAATAAAATAATAATTATTATATAATTTGCATTAAAGAGTTGTTCTTGGAAATTCGAATATCGTACAAATTTATTTAAATAAAATAAATAACAATTTATTAAATGTAAAAGCTTTTATTTTACCTTATAAGTATTCCCTGAAAATATTTTCAAGATAACTGTTAACTTTTTCTAGATAACTGGCATCTGCCAGCAGTTTCGCTTATGTTAAAGATTGAAATTATTCCGGTATTTTTAGGTCATCATTTAGGTAGGTACGTGTGCCAAGCTCTGTCCGATGTTAAGCCGTTTAGGTGTGATTGATTAACAAACATCCAGACTTTCAGATGCATAATATTAGTAGGATAGTAGGATTATTGTATCAGACCACAATCATGTCGAATAGGTCGCGAATTAAACTAGGTTTTTCATTACCACTGTTCTTAAAACGGTGAAGGAAAACATCGTGAAGAAACAGGAATTTACAAAAAAAAAATTGAAGACATGGACGACATTCAAAATAAATGTGCACTGAATTCACGAAAGACCACTTCCTCTCATAGAAAGAAGGCCTGGAAAAAAGGCCGATTTTAAAACTAAAACTAACTTAATTAATAAACCATGAAAGCACAGAGCATCGTAAATACAGATAAGCTTTCTGTCAAACTTGCAGATAAGATTAATTAATATATTCAAGCGCGCACGTGGTAAAAGCAAGCATATACGAGCATTATGCTGAGCGTATACCTACGAGCAAACCCAAGCATTAATCATGCATCTCGGTCGGTAACACCTGATACTTCGTTACTCTGTGTTACCCGCATTTTTTATGAAAATACGAGTTTTTTTTTTATTTACGTCCCGTCTTTTGTATGGCCGCTGTAAAGATGTTTACGTGTTGGTAGGGTTGGCAAACATGGTAAGGAGACGGTGAATTTTGTAAAAAAAATTGTGTGTTTTTAGACATGATAAAATGTTTGACTTTTGTAAACTGTTATAAACGTTGTTGTCGAAGGAAAGAATTTTGTTTGGAAACTCATGTCATATGTTTGTTTAAATCGATGAATTGATTTTAAACCATGTCTTATTAGATACAGATGGTAATAGTTACTGCCAGCCTGCATCATCAAACTGCATGGCAAACGGCTCTCCGAATAACTTCTAGTTTTTTCTATAAAGGTAACAAACAACTGACGTCTAGTCGTTTGTTCTGACTCAAAGACCTTATACGTATTTCTTACTACTAGACTGTGTACCAAAAATTTTTATTTAGCTAAAATGAAATCTATTATCATACACCTAGGTTAGCTATTTCCTTATAAGCGGTAGCTAATCAAAAGCGGTCCTGGCGAGAGGGTTTCCGCTGGTAGTGTGTCCTTGTCTGACTTCTTGCAAGCTCAAATAATCATTGGGTTTGTTAGAAATGGTAGAAAATTTCAAATTTTTCTTTTTTATTTTATACCAAAACAAACGATTCATAGACTTTGAAACGTATTTAAATATTTCTAAAGTTCCTATAATTAATCAATTCGTTGTATTTCAAAAATAATTCATTAAAACTTAGTAAGAGTAGTACTTTTAAATATTTGGGCCTGGTAATACTAAATGTAAGATGGTGGTTTGCGGAGTTTTTGGCAGGCTTTGTTCGAGTGAAATTCAGCGGCTGTTAATATTATTTGCAAATTGATTCCTAGAGGAATAAAATTGGCGTAGTTTTGTTTCTCAACTGTCGACGTAACTGGACAATATGTGAAATCATTGAGATCCTTTGAGGTATATTTAGCTGCCGGTATTTCAAAGCATCGTCTGAAGACTGCAGGATCATCTCACGCCCCTCCTTCATGAGCTTGAGAGTAGGATCAGAGAGCTTTTTGTTCCTATCTATACGATGGGTCTTGAAGACCGAGACTTGAGGAGACTTGGGATTTGAGGGTTATCGAGTCCTTCCCCTCTCTTCGAACTTCAGATCTATAATACTCCATCATAAACTGCTCAATTCCTCTTCGAGTTTGGTGATCTTTTCGTCGGACCGGAGTGTGCGCGTGTTGTACGTTGCCAGGTCCAGTTGTCGGTATTTGTTGGGGTAGCCGGATCTCGTCCGGGATTCTTAGCACCCCTTGCCATACCGTAAACTCGACCGCTACCGTAGTCGATGGTAGGCAGGCTGCCGGGCACTATATTATGCTATGTTTTATTTGTGCTATTCATGGGGAGTGCTTTGCAGGCGGGTTGGCGATCGTAGTATGGTTGTTACAAATGCACAGAGAACGTTGCTGCCCATTCTCTGGTTTGTCCCTTACTCGCCTCTTACGACACCCACGGGAAAACATGGGATGGTGAAATTATTTACGCCTGACATCATACGGTAAATGTTGTAGATTCCAAAAAATATACATACTATTTTTTTTATTTACAATAAATTAGGTAGGTTTAGGTAGCGTATTAAGGTAGCATAAATATGTCGGGATACTTACACTATCGTTTTCACAATCAATTTGTCCCGTGTTCTGTTTGGTCATGGTCACCTCATTAGAAAGAGACACACTACCAGCGGGAGCCCTCTCACGCGGACCGGTTTTGCGCCATAGTGCACAGTCTAGTAGTAAGAAGTATAAGGTCTTTGTTCTGACTAGCTCATCCCGCCATATTCTACGGGGTCTGCTGCGACGTCCTCTGACAGTGTCTTTTTGATAGGTCATTACTCAATTCTATATTCATTATGTTCGTATCAACCCTGAAAAAAAAAACTTAATGGTTTGCGTTCTCTCTTAGTTATGGTTTACGTTTACGTTCCGTCGTTTATTTAAGTCGCGCTTATGTTGCTGTCTTTCACGTTTTATTGCGGTTAGAATATGAATAAAAAATACAAAGAATGCTAATGAAAAGTGAGGCAAGTATTTTGAACGTAATCTATGGAAAATATTCTTGTAATTGGAAAAATGTCTGAAAGTGAAATTTTGCCAGTATGTTTTTCGGCTAAAGATGAAAATAAGATCGAAGAGGTCTACTGCTGGACATAGGTCTTCCCCAGGCGTAAAGCGACGCTTTTATTGACCGATTATTAGCCACTAATACTCATTTATTCATTAAAAAAACAGCAGCCATTTTTATTCCATTATCTTCTCTATAAACCATATTAAATGATTTAGTTACGCAACGTTGTTGTTAGATCATGGTTTTTCCTTCAAAACTGTGCGCAATTCTACCCTCAATATCTCTTACCCCATTCTGATTCATTTACCAGCGTGAGAATACGAACAAATGTTTGTTTTACCGATACATGTAGCATTTGAGTTAGTTTCGCTTTATACTCGCTTCGGCTTCGCACGCGGCAATTTTTCTAAACAAACCTCTTGTATCGCTCTTACTAAGTTACCTATTCTAAGTTCGAAAAATAATTGTAAATCGGCGAAATGTAGTTCGGTAAAATAATACATATGCCTCATGATACTTCGATGATCTGTAAAAAATGACAAAAAATGCATATAGCAAAAAAGAGGTCGGACAATAGTTTGCGGTAAAATGAAATTCGAACAAAAAAAATCGGAAAAGAGATCGGTTCCCCTCTTACTAGTGGTGAAAACCGTATCAAAATCCGTTGCGTAGTTTACAAGAATTAAGCGAGAAAACTGACGAGAGGCAGACAGCAAATAATTAGACTATACTTTCCCGCGCTTCACTCCCGTGGCATTTGACACAGGAACCGTGAATGTTTGCCAGTATAATATTAAGTAAAACAGTTTTTAACAAGGCTCTTAAACCGAATAGTACTAAATCTTATATCACTTGTTAATACATATCCAATAAACCCAAACACGATGGTACTATCTGGTCTAGTTGAGCAGTTGTTATTACCACCTTCCGGCTCCATCATGATCATTAATAGTACTACATTATTTCAATGTTTCCAAAGTTACGTATGCACGCCAAGTTTCAGCTTAATCTTACGCCAGGCATACTTGAAAAATGGATAACTAGTTGCTGGACACGCATACGAAAGCAAGATTATAAAGTTTGTAATAAAAAAAAGTTTTCAAAGAAATCTATAAACACGATTGCTTAAGAAGCGAATAAAAAAAAGCTCGCGAATATGTATCCTTCGACTGAACAGCATGATTTTCTTCTTGTATGTCTATTTAGTTAGTCGGGTTTTTTGATTTTTTTAGTTAACTTTTTATATTTGCCACTTTTTAGTAAACATTTTTTTTCGAATATGTACATTTTAACACATTTTTATGTGATATATATTTTTGAAGTCACCTCTTAAAACCCTTTATTTTGATAACCCACACGATGGGGTTGGAATAAGAAATTGGGCCTCCACAATATAGCGCCCAAAACCCGCCATTTTTCTATTTTCCAATTTTAATGTAGCCAGTGACACTATAACACTCTCAAGATTAAAACGAATCGATTGCCGTAAGAATCTTCAAAACCGGCTAACGCGTTTGGTCTCTAGAACGCCACATAGGAACAAACATACATACATAGACTGATAAACACATTACCCTCCTTCAGCAGGTGGGTATAAAGATACTCAGTGATAGCTGATCAGCGAAATAATATCGTGGGTAAAATTGTCTTATTCGAGTTCTGGGGTGGTATTTTAAGAGTAACGGGTCCCTTCGATGTGCTGATGGTGATCACCGTGGTGTTTTAAGTGAAGTAAAAAGCCCACGCTGCATTTATTTTCCCCAAAAAGTCCAGGTGCATTTTGAAGGTTTCCCCCCGATAGCAAAAAAAAAACAAAAAAGGTAAACAGTTCAGTGCTCCCAGACCTTATAGAAACATATAAATCATTTTACCCCTTTCTTAATTCTTTATTAACTCAACGTTGAGGTATGTACTAACATGTAGTATGTATATACTATAATACCGGTCTACAACACTCAAAGAAATTTCTAGGCTCTACTTTCAAAGTTCGGAAATGCATTTGGAATATGAGCAGGGAGCAAATCCGCTACCTGCTTGGGGCCTTTACTGGGCTCTTTGGAACCAACGACATGCTCATGAAGATGGGTCTGGCCGCGACACCCATGTGCAGGTTGTGTGGGGAACATACGGAACGCATGGAGCACCTTCGGTGCACATGCGATGCACTGGCTGGTAAGCGAATGAGTCTCCTAGGGGTTGGATATCCAAAACTGGAAGACTATAGGCTCATATCACCTAGTCTCGTTGTAAAACTCATGAAAAGAGTTTTCAACGAGATTGGGGAGGAGTAAGTTATCTAGGGGACCACAATAGATCTATTGTGATCCCCTAGATACCTTACTCCTCACTAAATAATAAAATAATTACTCGGACACTTCGACCCATTGGGATCCCAATGGGTCGAAGTGTCCGAGTTATTTCTCGGCCCCTCCACAAGATAAGATAAGATATATACTAACACTACAACAGTATGTATACTAACACTACAACAGCATGTATCTACTAATATTATATCATTGCGCAAGGAAATGATCTTTAATCTTTCTCTTGAAGACCTCCAGAGAAGGGCTGTCGCGTAGGAGTGGGAGAGAGTCGCACTGCTGTAGCAACGAAAGAGCCATCATAGCGGCTGTGGAAGAGTGGCTTACAATATAAGTTTTTGATTTGACCTTGTATGTTTTATTGGGGAGTAGGAAAAACTTTCTCGGTTGAACAATAAAGCGGAAAGGAACAGTACTTTAAAAGAACTTTTTTAATGTTTTCTTTGCATAACTTCTGTAGAAAAATCAACCTGAAATGAAAACAATTTTCAGGAGCCATTAATAATTTTATGAGTTTTTAACTCTCGAAATTGGTGCAGAAACTGTTGAGCACGTAAAAAGTTCCGCTTTGGGTAACCAACTGCAAACAATTACCTCTGTTAATGTTTACAGATCCAATGAATGGATTCAAGTTTATTCGCAGAATACGAATAATATGATACAGTCTGAAATACTGAGATATCGGGTGTTTGATTTGACATAGTGGACCATGTTTTATATACACCAATACTAAACTATTTCTTGGAAATTCTGCAGTAAGTAGATAGTGTCATAAAGTAGACACTTCGTAGATCTGTGCACTTGTTTAGTGTAAATAAGATTAAATAATGTGTTTATGGCTGAATCACTGCGTTTCTTATTGTCTAGCAGATCTGTCGTGTAGTTATTGCTAAAGATACAATTTCCAAACTTTCCGAAGTGTTAGGTAGGGGTGTACAGACACATTTTATCAGTTTTATTTAAATTAAAGGGGACGAGCCTGTTGCCAACAAGCTGGGCATCAATTCAGACTCCGAACTGTTACTGAGAAGTTCCAGATGGAAGAACCCAATAAAAGTTTAACTGGCCTGGAAATTGAACCCCAACCCTCCCCAATTGAACCGATGGCCAATAGACCAACGAGAAAAAAAACAAACAGGACTTGAACCTTCTCATCATCTTCCTGCCATGTTACTTGACGGCGCAATACTTTTTCTTCTTCCATGCCGTCCTTAAACCTTCTGATGACTAAATACTACATAGCACGTAAGTCACTATCTCAATCAATTCCACACATAAGTAATATCCGTTAAGTACGCGCACGTCCATGTTTGTCTTTTGTTCCAAATACACCAAACTAACGCGGTATGGAAATGAAGATCGGAGCCCCGTTCATAGTTGCGAATGAATAAAGTTGGCGACGAATTCGTTTGAATCGCTCTATCACACGGACGATTGGGAAATGTGGAGTTATCTACAGTTAATACAGTCACATCTCAGTCAGCTTTCTAATACACTACACTATAAAGACTGTACCTACCTACAATGTAGGTTTGCACTGCAGACATTGACAGTCGGATATGTAGGTCCTACATATAACTGTCAATTTCTGCTATTGTATCTGAGCCCTAAGATAAGTTCGCATTTGAACATGTCGTGTTGTTTAGTAGCATGACTTCTTCTTCCCACCCTTGTCCCATATTACTTGGGGTTGGCGCAACACGTTTTCTTCTTCCATAGCGTCCTGTCCGCCACGCCATCACTGACTCACTTTTCTTCATATCACTCCTCACACAGTCCATCCACATTTATATTCATAACTCTTTTAGTAACATGACGTGCCTCTGGATACTGGACTTTTTGGTAAAGAATCAATATTGCTTTCGGGACTGGGATTTAGAATATCATACTCTTAAGATAAATCAGTTTCTCTGTTATTTCATTCTGAACTTTAGGAAAAGCGTCAGGGGGGGTGACCATAAGCTCTTAGAGTAAGGTTATTTTGATATCGCGTAAGTGACAGATGTATACAAGTCATATAAATCTGTCACTTACACACACTCAAAATAACCTTACTCTAAGAGCTTATGGTCACCCCCCAGGTCGTCTCGTCGTCTCATCATAATATCGTCTTCACATCTTTTACCTGTTTTGGACACGAATTCTAGTTCAGGCTCCATTGCGCAGATAAACTCCCAAAACATATAGATGATGATTTTTTTTCTGAGACAGTTCAGGGAAATCCCATTACATAAAATATTCAGAAAGTTATCCTGTATTTTGTACCGCTGAGTTAATCGTATCTGGTATCACAAACACGTGTACCTTTAACGAGGTCAACTTTAATATCGGCGAAATTACTATGAATTATTAAGCGCAGTTGTCGGTAAGCAATTTTCTTTATTGCTCCAACTTTCTCAGTAACCTTGAACTTGGTGCTATGAGCCATTTTAATGAAGTCTTTGAAATTGTATGCTGAGTGCCCAGAATGCTTTATGCCAGCCAGTCTTGATGCATTTGAGATGATGAATTTTAGGTGACTTTTGTAGTTTAATTAGTTTGTTATGGGTGCATCTACGAATTCATTTGGTGTGTGTGACTTCTCATATTTAGCAAGTCTCTTGGCTAATGATTAAATAATTTATACAAGGTATTTGAGACTTTTTTTTTATTTTTGTTTTAAAAACTATGATCTGTAGAAGTACATAATACTCTTAGAAAGTATCTAGCCTAACTTGTGTTATTTCTATTGTTTAGAATTATACAGAGTCAAATTAAATAAATAAGCAAATTAACTCTTCTACTAGCGGCCGCTTACCGTCGTGGTTAGCTGTAGTTTCTTGAGATGAAAAGTTTATTTTACTGGTGTAATCGATACCCGTCACGTCTACGGCTTTTTCTATTTAATATAATTAGACCCACTATTATGTTCTTTTTACTGAATCCGTTGCAGTAACAAAAGCTAAATATGAAACAAAACCAGAATCTCAAACCGTTTATTTTCAGTTTCAGTTTTTTTTTGTGTTCAGGCGAGATAGTGGTCAAAAGCGAGACTAAAAAAAAAATTCATTACCATTTCCCATTCCAACCAACAGCCATACTTCTTCGATCACATACAAATGATTTGCAAACATTCGCCTTCACTTAAACGTAGCCTAGTGGAATGGAATGCAAATATTTGCCATGTGATGTCACAAACACAAACACTGTCTTTAGCGGTATGCATCGATGCTGCGTCTCCTCTGCCGTGAGATATACGTTACGTACAGTCTCTATCGGGGCAGTATTTATTTTTGCTGATAGTACTTTATAGCAAAAATAAATACTGCCCCGAGGTAAGGTAAGGTATTGTAAAGCTGTATTATACGTTTAACGTGGTGAGGCAATATGATTGACTAGCTTCTGTACGATTTTTCCCGCTTGAAAGTCGAAAACTATCCCAAATGAACATCAAAGTATCTTATTTGCCATATGACGTCACAAACACATAATGTGTCTTTAGCGGTATGCATCGATGCTGCGTCTCTTCTGCCGTGATATACGTTACAGAAGATGGCTCGTATCGGGGCAGCATTTATTCTTCCCGATGCGATTTTTGCATACTTATCTAGTACTTATCAACGAGCAATTATTGCACATTTTTTTTTCCCTTTATTATTAAGAACAGAATTCTTAATAATTAATTACGATCTAGCCTAAAAGACTAATAAGCAATTTAACTCTAACTTAATATGTTACGTTATAGATTATGTTAAAACTAAGAATAGTGTTCATTTGCACTTTTGCACATATGTATATAATCTGAATCTCGGAAACGGCTCCAAGGATTTTCATGAAATTTAGTATGCAGGGGGTTTCGGGGGCGATAAATCGATCTAGCTAGATTTCATTTTTAGAAAACGTCATTGTCTCTATTTTCCCCCGAGCAGAACTCGGTCTCCCAGGTAAGTACTATATTCATCATCACCATATCAGCCGAAAGACGTCCACTGCTGGACATAGGCCTCCCCCTAACGTCGCCACATTTACCGGTCCCGTGCATCCCGCATCCAGCGGATCCCCGCAACCTTCACCAGGTCAGGTACTATATTATTATTGACAAATCAATATGGGGAGAATTTTTGCCTACCTATTGCCAGTGGTTTCGCCCGCGTGTTGTTAGAAAGTTATTCCAAGAGAACTTACATCCCGGTATAAAAAGTCTTCTGGGCCGAATATATGTCTTCGTTGATATTTTTTTTTTTATTCCTTCAATGTGAGTGTGGAAATTGTTTTTTGACTAGTTTCTGTCACCTGCGTGAGGCTCGAAAATTATCCCAAGGGAACATACTGTCGAGATAAATAGTTTCCAGGACATGGTCTACACTTGTGCCAAGTTTCAACCAAATCCGTTTTGACGTGAATAGGTAACAAACAGACAGTTATTTTTAAAAGACTTACCAAAAAGGAGGAGGTTCTATGTTCGACTTTACGTATGTTTTTTTTTTAATTTCATAACATAACATCACGCCAGTACGCTCTTGAGGGTTACGCAGATCTCTCATTTCACCCGTTATGTTCAAGTTTCATAATATTCGGGTAATCTATTGTGGCGTTAAGATATCTTACTAAACAACTTGCCTATTAGGTAGGTACAACTAAAAAGTGAAAAATAAAAAACCTTTTTTATAAAAAAATACTACCGACTTCCAAATAAGAAAACTACAAAGCGAAAAATAACTTTATTTTTGGAAGTCGGTGTCCGTAACGAAAAAAAAAGGTACCTACGAAAGATACCGACTTACAAAAATAAAGTTATTTTTCTTTCACTTTGTAGTTTTCTTGTTTGGAAGTCGGTAGTATTTTAGTAAAAAACTTTTTTTTCACATTATATTACTAGTATGAATATAAAAAAGTGTGAATATCCAGTGACGGGATCTCAAAATGCAGGCTATGATTGAGAGGAATTACGCCATAATTAGAGGGCTTCGGATAAAATCGTTTCGTCGGATAAAGTCGATTTGAGCTATGAAATTACTCTCCCCAATTCAATTATGGACTTCAAAGATTGTGTTTGCGATTCTGGAAAATTATTATTGGTAATTGGCCACGTGTTATTCAACCTTCCAATTAATTCGAAGGGTTCAACATCCTTCTTAATTAATTATGGTTTAATAATACGCAAAACAGAAAAATATTAATAATACACACATTTGTAATAAGAACTTGGTTGTCCCGCGTCTTCGTTCCCGTAGGTACTTCCTTCAAAAACTATGTCACACCGATAATGTAGCTATCTGAATGACAATATTTCCTGATTAATATTACCTTTTACAAACATACATATATTAAAAATAGGTATTACCTGGGCGATTGAGCTCTTCTCGGGTGAAAATGGAGAAAACGACGTTTTCTAAAAATTAAACCTAGCTAGATCGATTTATCGCCCAAAACCCCCTGAATACTAAATTTCATGAAAATCGTTGGAGTCATTTCCGAGATTCAGATTATATATTTACATATATACAAGAATTGCTCGTTTAAAGGTATTAGATTAGTTTAGATATGCTCAAGACATACCGTATTGAATTTTCAGTGTATAATGTACCCTAAATATGTAACGCTATATAAGCAGAATTTTAGAACATAACGTATTCAGGTGGACACTGGCCGTATCGGCATAATCCCTTAGTGGCCCTTGGCCGAATGCCATGGGGAAAAGATGGCGCAGCCTCATTTGTAACTGACGCGCCGATACTGCATGTGATGCTAAGGTAGAAAGACATCGGGACTCATTCTAATCTAATATTATAAAATACAACCACAGACATAAATCTTAATATATAATGCAAGTCCCTCCATCTGTTTTAAAACCAAGCGTGCAACTTTTTCATAAACAATTTAAAAACAAATTTACTTACCAATGAAAGAAAATATTTCCAATGCCTCGGCCAACTTTTTCTATACATTCTTTACAGCTCAATATGGCATATAAAAGGCATAAAAAAGCTGTAAAGAATGTGTAATTTTTCTAGATTCCCTTGGATTTCTGGTGCCGATAACGCTAAATGAAAAGCTCAAGTTACGATCATTTGTCGTAACTTTAGTCCGTTTTTTGCACGCGAAGTACATACAATCGCGTCATCTATTTAGATTTATGTCTGTGAATACAACCGACAACCAAATAAAAACACAACAAAGTAAAAAAATAACCTTAATTTCGAAAATCAGTGTTCCCGTTTTTGTTTCTTCGTTTTTTGACACCGACTTCCCAAAGAATTTATTTTTCACTTTGTAGTGTTTTTATTTGGAAGTCGGTTATATTTTTTTTGTAAAAACAAACATATCTTTAATGCCCTCAGTTATGTCAGAATAGATAACACGAATAACATAAAACTTGAACATAACTGGAGAAATTGGAGTGTACCAGAGTTTACTGTACACATCTGCGTACTCCTTCAGAGCGTACCGGCGTGATGTTATGTTATGAAATAGAGTAAACAATAAACAGACATGCGATTGAGCAATCCTGAGAGATTAGCCGTCATTTATTGAAGAGTTCTGTTGTACTCCTCCGAAGTTCTTCATCAGATTTTGATCAAATTTAAATGGGCAATTTCGAAACATATTCTTTCTAACAAAAAAATATTTTTATAAATCGGTCCACAATTGACGGAGATATCGGTGAACATAAAAAAACAACTTACTTAATGCCGAACATAGAACCTCCTCCTTTTTGGGAAGTCGGTTAAAAAAAATACAAAATCGAATTGATAATCTCCTCCTTTTTGAAGTCGGTATAAAAGATTAAAATACCGCATTGCTAAACGTCTAGGCTTCATTATATCTAGGCTTCACTTCCGCGGGTGAAGTGCTAGTTTAGTTAAAGTATTTATTTATTTATTTAAACTTCATGTACAATAGTGGTACATAGGCGGTAAATATATAAGTATATCAAAGTAGCTACTTATATTACAAACTCGACCAACCTCGATTGACCTCCATTAGCCAACCATTAGCAAAAACTAAATATCTACAGGACATTATCAATATCAACTTATTTTAACGATCAATCACGCCGAGTTGGTGGCGAAACATCTTTATCTAGATTAATGAATTTTAGTAACTTTGGTGTATATGTTAAAGACTATATTCATGGCATCTGACTAGTTTCCAAGAATTTGGTCTAGCAGTGCCTGTCCTTGACCTGAACAATCTTGTAACCAATATTGGCCACTAATGACTGTCTGGCGTTGATCTGACATTCAATGAGCTTTTATGGTGTCAATCAAACATTAAAGAGAACACGTCTTTGATAGACGGAACCACAATCCCGACCACTGACTTCAAAGAATTTAAAAATCGATTCAGCTCTATCAATTTCAATCAATAAAAAACGATAGTTGAACTAGCCAATCGCGCATTTTTCTGGGACCAAAATAGATTACCTCCTACAAATACACAATTTTAGTTCCTTAAATATTAGTTTAGATTTTTTTTCTGTGGCCAACTTTGGCCGAAGACTTGGAACAAACATCGTCTCATATGTGTTTTATCTATTTTACGAGTTGTTCTTTATGTGGAAGAACATTGGCGACGCCATTTTACTGCGGACCAGGGCGCATAAATCAATCGGGGGTGACTTGTTTACGTTTTATGTACTTGGCTTTCAGATGGTTAAGTAGGAGTGGCGGAATGTAAAGAATTGGAAATACAAACGGAAAATCTTGTAGTATCTGTTGTACGGCCATCAATGGGAACTGTGTCTGAGAAATTGTAGGTGAGTTTCTCTTGTAAAGATGAAAAGGAGACAGTCAACAAAATTGGTAATTCTTTTTTGTCTGGCCAATGCTGTCCCACTTCTGGTCAAAGGTGTCCGCTAAGTCCTTCCAGACATTCTATTCCCACGCCGTCTCGAACCAGAATTTATTAATTGCAATTACCCTCTGCACTAACAGTTTGTCCCAACACGTGGTAAGAGTATTAATAATTTACGATTTATACAGATTAAACATTAAAAACATTAAAATTAACCGAGCAACCAAATCATATAACATTAAGAACATTATTTAATCATTCAATGTAGGTAAATTATTTAATAATTTATTATCCCACGGGCCCCCTTCTACCAACGTACATCTAGACGCACTGCATGTTACCATCCTTACCTGGTTGCCATTCCACCAATTCGCACCAAGCGCTTCCAAACACCCTTCATAACGCGCAAAGCGAATGAGTGGAACTCACTACGTGCATCTGTGTTTCCTGAACACATGCAACCCGAATCTCTTCAAATTTAGAGTGAACAGGCTTCTTCTGGGTTTGCTCACTCCATCGTCGACCCTGTCGCTGTCACCTCTGACCTAGACTAGAATCAAGAGCAAACCCATCTCAACTAAAAAATAAATAAAATAAAATTGTAGGTAGTTTGGTGTTGCTTAGTTCGTTGGTAATGGTTGGATGGCCTAACTGTAGTACCGATGCAGTGACCGTACCTTAGCAAGACCTACAAGAAGCTCTAGACAAGTGGCATTCGCAAAATGTAAGGGATTGATCACGTGATTTTTCGATATAGCTTGTCAATCCCATACAATTTTGCCTTTTGGTGATAGAATGCAATTGTCTAGGACGTCTTATCTATCAACGTCCTAGACAAGTGACATTCCATCAGCAATAACTATTGTTGAAATGTCCGAAATGAGTTTCAAAAGCGTTAGCGAAATGTTAATTGGTTAATTACTCATTTTCAAATTTTAGCTATTCTAATACTATAAAAAAAAAATACAAATATTTCCTTATTTGTATTTTTGTATATGTATAACGAATAAACTTAAAAACTACTGGACCGATTTCAAAAATTCTTTCACCGTTGGGAAGCTACACTATCCCCGGGTGACATAGGCTACTTTTCATCCCTTTTTTCCCAATGGAACGGGAAATACGCGGGTGAAACCGCGAGGCGTCCGCTAGTTATCGCTAAAAGAAGTATTTTGCATAAAACCTTTTTTACGCACTTCTATTAAGTCTTGGAAGTAATTCTCTCTTGACCAAAATCATCTACTATTTTGACTGACATTTTTTTTTAAATCTTCTTTTCATGTGACTGGGCACAGTGGGAATCCCACAAGCCTCTGACTTGGCTATTTCAGACTTACATTAACTATATAAGTCCAAGTTTCCTCTGATGTTTTCCTTTACCGTTGATTATGCTGTGATGTCCAAGATAAACTAAGAAAGTACTCACGTATGAATTTCAAAAGATCACATTGGTACTTAACCCACGACCTCAAGCACGAGAGACGAGATATTAGCTACTGGGTCACCACGACATACATTATACGTTCGTCATTACCACGACATTCTTTTTTAAAAAATTTGTTAGGCTCGCGTTTGACCACTATTGACTCAATAATATCTAGCCATAAAGACTGCCATATTTATGTTTTCGTATGTCAACCTTTAACCGTACCTATCATATCTGAGTTTCTATTATTATTCACATTATCTAATAGTCCGAATTCTATGCATAACAAATATGTGCTTATCTGCATATACGCAAATGATTATAATACAAAGCAATCACCTATTGAAGCGAAGCTGCGATTCTGCAACCGTTCTCCGACAGTCGTTTCTCCTTTGGACTGTTCACCGACAGGACGTTTCGTTTTTGAGAGATTCGTCGATAGAACGTTTCACCTATGGATGTTTCGCCGACAGAATGGTTCGCATTTGTTAGTTTCGACGACAGCACTTTTCAACTATGGTATATTCGCCGTCAGATCGTTTTGTCTACGATTGTTTCGACATGGCTTTTTCACTATTAAACTACAAAGCCACCAAAAAGCTACTAGCTTGCTACAAAGACATGAAGAAAGAAAATGTTTTAATGGAAGACCGCCTTTACTTTTAATGAATGGTATTTGTCTATTACCTATCCATATTCGTTTATTTTGTTATTGCAAACATTAGGGAAATAATAAAACAAAAGATTAAAAAATTATTTAATTACAACTGGGTACACATTTTTAAGCCAATTTTACTACATCTATAGTAGGTACCTACACAAAAAGTTTCTCGAAATAAGTTGCTTTTTGTAACATTGCTAGTAATATAGTAATAGGCGCTTGATACTTAGCTTAGTATAATAAAAATTATGCGACAAAAATGTGGGTAGTCATGATTATCTGTTTTATTTTTCTCTTCATTGGTTATAGTATGCTCTGCATCCTCATTGACGATTGTGTTTTTTCTTAATTAACGGTTTTAAAATGAATGAAAGTGAAATTGTGAAGTCGAAACGTGGCAAAGATGTGTTAATTTATGAAGGATATTCGTATGATTTAAATACAGATACCGGCACGGTTCTTGAGCGCTCGGCGGAAGAGTGGGGATCGCTTTGCGCATCGTACACTTATGACAAATAAAACGCACACCCGTTTATTATTTATTTTTTCTAAGTTACAGTCTACGTAATTTCTTATTTATAAGATTAAATAATGATTTATTAAATTAAGAAATGGAAATTGAGATAAAAAAAAATGGTAACTAACAAAAGTATTTCTAATTTAAAATTATAACTTAGTTCTTATAGTTCGTACCTAAATACTTTTTTTTGTTAACATTTTTGACCTCTAATTTCATTTACCATTAATTAAATGAAAAACAATATAGTTTGTAAGTATAGTAGTATAGTTAGTAATGAAAAATAATAGTTTTGCTATAATTACAAACTGACATTAATTTTTTTCCTGCTATATTTTCGATAAATATCACGTTTTATTATTATAACAAAGGTCTAATTAATAAAAAAATCACATAACATATTTGAGTTCTAACTTACCAGATAATTTAAAATGATGCAGTTTAAAAATTTGTAGCAATTAAATTGGCCGGCATTGTACTCGTCGTCGTGAGGTACATGCAACAAGAGTAGAGAACGAATCACGACTGACGGCTATGACGCGATACGCTACGGGCCAATCACTGCACTTTCCCCGCCCCCGCGCCTCACTTCATACCACCAGAGGGACCCAATAATTCACTTTTGCGCACGTGAAGCTCAGCGCTCAAGAACCGTGCCGATGATTGTAACAGGCGTGATAATAACTACTACTGGAGATGTACGAAAAAAGATAGTACTGTATCTATTACTTCTTTGCTTACAACCAACAATCAACACATTGTGCTGTCCCAAAATCGTGATCATATGCACTTACCCAACCCTGAAAAATATTGAAATGAAGTTAAAGGCTAATTTGAAAGATAAAGCTAATCAATCGATGGATTCACCTGCACAAATTGTATAGCGGTGCATCCAAATGGTACCGAGTACCAGTGCTCCCCATATGCCCAATAAAGATGCTATGAGGAAAATTATTCAAAGAGAAAGAAATAAAAATCTTCCACCGATTCCAAAGGATATTCACAGTGTCGTGATTCCCGAAGAATTAATGAGCAATGACTGTGGTGAACAATTTCAGATCGGGCACTATATTGATGATAATGAGTGCGTATTAGTATTTTCCACAAAGGAAAATTTGAAATTGCTGAACGAAGCGAAGTTTTGGATGATGGACGGGACCTTCGCTTGTTGCCCGCGTCCATTCCGTCAGATCTATACAATACATGCAATGGTTGGCGCACCACACTCCACGCATAAAATAGTTCCCCTAGTGTACGGTTTGCTTTCTCACAAGTCAGTAAAATCTTATCAATTTTTTTTAGAAATTGTTAAATGCGTGGGATTTAATAAATTGAATGTCCATTTGGATCCGGACATTATCCTCACCGATTTTGAATTTTCCGCTATGAAAGCTATTAAAAAAACATTTCCCAATTGTTTAAATAAACTGTGTTTTTTCCACTTAAATCAGAGTATATATCGTCATATACAGAAAGCTGGTCTAGCTACGAAATACAATAATGATGCAGATTTCGATCATAAGATGCGGCATATCGGTGCACTGGCATTTCTAGAGCCAAGTGAAATTATTGAAGCCTTTGCTATAATAAAAGACGAAATTATACCAGACGAAGCAATTGATGTGATAACGTGGTTCGAAAAATATTATATCAACGGATCAATGAGAATTACAAAATCAGTTAGCTCTATAATGACAATGAAACGACTTCCACCGCAATTTCCACTTACTCTGTGGTCAGTACATGATAGTATATTATCATATGTTCCTTTATCACAGAACGCCCTTGAATCGTGGCATAATAGATGGAATACACTACTAAATCGACAGAAGTGGAACATATTTAAAACTATCTCTGAGTTTAAAAAGGAGCAAAAGAATACAGTGAACATTATTGAAAGAATAAAATCTGCAGAACCTATGTCTTAGCGAAAGCGTGGAGGTACAGATTATTACAGGAAAAGGATTGAGACACATTTATCTGAAAATAATCAGATGGACTTAAAATCATATTTAAATGGATGGGCACATATTTGTCACCTAATGAAATAATTTTATATTATTTAAACCTAGGTATACTTAACTACTTACCTACTTATAATAAAACTGTAAATTGAAGATATTTTTTTAATCACATTGTAATCCACACTTTATAATATAAATAAATACGTTTCATTAATCTTTTGTTTTATTATTTCCCCAATGTTTGCAATAACAAAATAAACGAATGTGGATAGGTAATAGATAAATACCATTCATTAAAAGTAAAGGCGGTCTTTCATTAAAACATTTTCTTTCTTCATGTCTTTGTAGCAAGCTAGTAGCTTTTTGGTGGCTTTGTAGTTTAATAGTGAAAAAGCCATGTCGAAACAATCGTAGACAAAACGATCTGACGGCGAATATTCCATAGTTGAAAAGTCCTGTCGTCGAAACTAACAAATGCGAACCATTCTCTCGGCGAAACATCCATAGGTGAAACGTTCTATCGACGAATCTCTCAAAAACGAATCGTCCTGTCGGTGAACAGTCCAAAGGAGAAACGACTGTCGGAGAACGGTTGCAGAATCCGAAGCTGCATATTATTATTTAACATCACTAATTCACCACCGTATTATTAAATAAAATAGATCATAATTATTCAATCGCGAACCGGTGATTTTGAATCAATGGGAATACAACAATTTAGCTTTAACAAAAGGTAAATTCATTAGGATTAGACACAGTGTGATCTACGAAACAGCTGGTAATATTAATATGTGTGTAGTTAGACTTAATACACTAACTTTTGCCACAGGCTTCGCTCTTCCCTTGCGCTCACATTTTCACAGATCACTGCAGCCTTATTGCGTAACGAATTCGGCAAGGTGAAGGGCAAAAAGTATGAACAATCGACCAATCACATGGCGAGATGAAAGACGCGATGTAGATTTCCGTCTATGTGATTGGTCGATCGTTCATACTTTTTGCCCTTTGCCTTGCTGAATTCATTACGCAATACGGTTGCTAGGCTGCTGTAAACGGTCGCGGATAAATTTGAAAGAGAGTTACCGCGGCCCTGGCACAAGCAACTGAAGGAACACGGGTGGGTTTTAGTCGGTAAAAGTCTGATACGCCCTCCCGCTTCACCCAAAGCGGGAGAAGTCATTGTATGGATTCCCACACAAAAAAAAGGCTGTTCTAAACATCCAAATCCTTTCTGCCAAAAACGTCCAAACACACAGAATTTCTTTATAATTAAGTAGAATAGTTTTCGCGGGTATCGGATACCAACTTGAATTAATGTTATCGTTTTTTTTTTTGTTTCAGGTAAATATTCGATCAAAACGGCCGTTTGTACCGGCGATCACTCATCATGTAGTAAGACTATTCTGCCCTTTATAACGCAACAAACATTCTATGATATATTGAAGGAAATTCTTAATGCATTGCTTCTTATTATATTTTTAGTATTAGTTTTGGCTCGACAAGATACAGAAGCAAATCTTTCTTCCTGCCCCTATCCCATGCTACTAGAGGTCGGCGCAACACGTTTTCTTCTTCCATACCGTCCTGTCCCCCGTCAAGCTATCACTGACACCTTTTTCTTTCATATCACTCCTCACACAATCCATACATCTTTTCTTTGGCCGTCCCCTCCCTCTCCATCCATCCACATTTATATTCATATCATTCATTCTTTTAGTAACATGCTTTTCATCCCTACTCATCACATGACCATAACGCAAATAATGTTTTTATTTTCTATACAAGACATCTTAAACTGAAGTTAACTCAATAGATTCCTTCGTCCAAATTCTTACATCCATTACCGACAACTTAGGTCCATGGTTTGATCTTTACGGCTAGGGAAGTTGTGGCCTCCCATTAACATAGCCGGCATCAACAACTTTGGTTTACAGCTCCAGACATGGCGATTCCAGACATGGGGATATGTATATGTACTGAAAAGAGCTTGTTTAGGGTATTTATTTACATAAACAATTGCATTATTTTCTTTCAAAAGTATGGTGTTTGGTTGCGCCGGTTAAGACGCAACGCAGATATGCGAGTGGCTGGTTTCGAGAGATAGGAAGAGATAAGCGATTTGGATCAATTGAAGGTGACTCGCTTACAATAGGATTAGATAAAGCACAAATACTTGGGTTCAGACGTCCGTGAGTAGCTCCGCCTGCTGCCGCTGCGCTGCTGATGAGTGGTATGAAGGAAAGGAGAGGTTTTTGGCGAGTTCACTGTCTTTGCGAGCTCGTTCGACTCGAGCTCGGCCCGCCTGCTGTGCTATCGACTGGTCTCCGCGAAGGTTGACCTAGCAGCAGCAACAAAGCAAGAATGATTCTTGCCAGCGACACGATTCGAAGAAGAAGGGCGAAAAGAGAAAGAGGCCCGCGCAGGAGTCGCAGGCCAATATATATACTGGTGGTTGACGTCTGCCAGCCTGTCACGACTGTCACTTTGAAATACGCAGGTGGGGTGTGGCAATCTCGCTCACACCCGATACCAAGGCATTGTGCCGGAAAGCATAACGAGGGTAGGACACGATTCCAGCCAAACATCCCGCGTTTCTCTGCCTACCCGCAAGCACATCGCAAACACGACCGACGTTAGGCGCAGTGTTTAATAGTGTGAAACTATTGCTACAATTAGTGAGAAGGGCTTCTAGACAATGGGATATATGTATGATTCTATCAGCGCTAACTATTGTCACAGTCAAAAATGTATCTAATATGTGCTAGCGAAAACTCACGTGATAACTACCGAACAATCCCGTGCTAAAGATGATTCTTTCAATAATCGGGCAATGATCACAAGGAAAATACCTTAATTTGTATACTAGTTGACGAAGTAGTTATTGCAGTTTAGTGATTAGCAGATAGTAAGACTATTCCATCCATTCTCTCTCTATCACTTATTGCCTATTGCGAAGTTACGAAAGCCAAGAGTAGAGCCCTTTTTTCTAGAAATGCCGAAAATTCTTTCATATTGCTTACCCAACGGCACATAATACAATACTACCCAATAAACCTCTTCCCAAAACGTGGTACGCAACACTTTTTATTACAACAGCAAACAGAATATAATACAAAAGTTTTGCTACAGAATAGACCCTATATTCGTATATGTGCGGAATTGCCCCCCGCGCTCGAATCTCATTCGAATACTGAGAACACATGACACTGTCTGGAATAGTGTGGCTGCGACCTGTGCCTCTACCACGAAAATGGCGGGTGAGTCGGTCGTTCATCATTTTTGAGGGGAGTTTTCTTGGAAATGTACTTGAACTTGTATTGGAACAGTATGAGTAGCTACAGCTTTTCCTAATATTTCCAGGTATACAGGTTGCTATGATGTATTTCTTTGTTTTATTTCTTGGAATCAGGGTTCTACGTTTTCTAGTGAATTTCGTGAAAAAAGAAATATACAAAAGGAATTTAAAACAAAACCAATAGAATAAAACTTTTTTTTTTAAGGAACAAATAGATAAAAGTATTTCAGAACTTTTACCAAAAAGATGTATACTGCAAGCATATTCCTTATAACAGCCAAGTTCCTATATAGTAATTTGACAAGGTTGTTCCACCTCCATTTATGGTGAAGGATCCACTATCGGGCAATGATGTTATATATATACTGAGGTGGATACGCTTTACTGACGTCTACGCGGCAATACAAACACGAGCTGACCAGCTTGAGTGAACTCAGTTCGTCCTGCGTCTGGCCGCGACACGAACGTACGTTTGAACAGTATGTTTATCTCTTTCTGACAACGGTGTCCTCTTTATGTCTCTGTGATCTTTTAACCTACTCAGTTATAGAAATAAAGGTCCTATGTAGGTAGCTATAGTAAAATATCGCCATGTTTTTCATTTCTTTATAGTAAGTATGACGTCTCTGTTGGTAAAATCTCATTGCTATCGGGTGCACCCTGAGTAGCAGTCAGCAGTTTCCTACTGTCTAACTTATTCACCATGGAATGAGTTAATTGTAGACTGCAACGTGAACGATTCTCGTCTAAATTGCAGTGTTGTCGATATTGCAACGGTACTCTCCGCCAACTACACAACATATTCCATTTTTTGGCGATAACCGGGTTTCTCAGCGTTTCCTCGTTACGGAGGAAGCTCGTAAAAAAGCAATTCCCACCACGTCAAATGGATTGATTTACGATACGACCCCTTCAAGTGTATCTTGGAAAGTTAAACAAAAGGGCATCTCAGTGTTGAAGGATAAACCTTTACTTAGTAAATAAGATATTAGACTGGAGTTCCGTGGATTCCTTGCAAATTTAAGAAATGCTAGGGATTTTTATTTTATTTAAGTTGGTATGCAAACATACTTAGCAGTGGTTTCTATGTTATGTTTTCCTTGTGTAAATAGTGGAGCTGGTAAAGTTTTTGTGGATTTAAAACAACCCTCTGTTACCATTGTTACCAAGGCTGTTTGAATTTGAAGAATTTGAGCTTCACAAGTTCAACGAAAGAAAACGAGAGGAAAGTAGCGTCTCCTATAACCCATGTCGAAGACATGTGACAGACAACCAACTCTCACTGAGCTTGGGGGATTAAGGCCCACTTCCTCTTACACATGGGAGGCTCTGTAGTGGGAACATTACAAGCCGTTATGCTCATTTTAACACAACATGCGTTATTATTCATAGATTTACTTTGCCTATTAACCTTTCAAGACAAAGGACTAAGTATACAAAGCTTGAAATACCAACACAAAGCACACTGCCATTTCAAAAACTACTACCAATGTTACGTTTAAGTATCATAATGGTGCACAAGCAGGACAGTTTGCCGGCCCATTGCCTGGCAACACTGCAACACGGCGGCCATTCGTTCCGACAGTTGGCTCTTACTACTAGCACTGGCAACACTATCTACATGGTGTTATCAGAACAGTGCTACTTGAAACAGACCACAGTACAATGAATAGGTAAACACAGGTAATAACTAGGTACAGTACAACAGTTTTCTTAATATCCCTCAGCAATCATCGCATTTCCCTGGCATTTCCGAATACAAACGAGTGCTAATTTCGATGTCCATCAATTATTTGATTTATCGTGTATAATCATTTTGAATTCAGAACTAAGTACTTATCGCATCATGGCTGGCCGATAGATGCAAACCATCGGGAAGTCAGAATGTATTCCCTTAGGTTAAGACATCGTGTATGGGCAGGTCGGTGGGTACAGTCGCGCAAATGAAATAACATAAATTATTCGGTACACTGGGTTTATTTAAATAGTTCACAGTTACAATCTTGCTCACTAATACGAGTATTACTGATCGATACTGATTCTACAACGTCTTAGCTCTAGGGCGGTCAGTACTCAACTCTTATATTCTGTGTGCCCACCACACAGGTCGTTAGAGGAAGCGTGCCACAGCGTAGTTGTTCTTGATTTGCCGACAGGTGGCGTGCTCGTGATTTGTTTTGACGTCCGTACTATTGACTAAACCCGACACGGCCATCCTGCGATACAGGCGTCCTCGTCTGTTCCTCATTGTCAGGTTTTAACAGTGTATCGAATCATGTGCAAATCCTCAATGGATGTCCTCAGCCCTTGGGGAAAGCTGAGGGGTCTGTCAGACTCTTACTGACTAAAACCACATGGTGTTCTCTAGGCCGTAATTCCTATTGAGAGGCGAGCGTGGAACACAGTACGTCGCCTTCTCGGGCCTCTCTCAGGTGACAGACTCCCCAAATCTATCACCCACAGGCATTATCTTCTTTTCCTTGCTCCATGCCATCTCATGTCGTGTTGCGCTACACGTTCTTAGTCCACTCCGTTCTACCAGTCTCCCATCATACAAGGGAAGTTTTCTGAAACACACAAAATCTCCACACAGTATTCGCTCGTCCAATCCTGACTCATACTCTAGGTGAGTGAGGAAACATTTTGCATAGTTACATATCGAAAGGATCACTGGTCTAGGTATTTCTTTACAACAGAAAACCCCTACAGTTACAATCAAGCTGGTCTAAATCGTTACCCACCAATGCAGGTGAGATTCCTGCAGCACCTCGAAAGGATCACTGGTCTAGGTATTTCTTTACAACAGAAAACCCCTACAGTTATAATCAAGCTGGTCTGAATCGTCACCCACTAAAGCAGGTGAGACTCCTACAGCGCAGTCACAGTCAAGCTGGTCTGAATCGTCACCCACTAAAGCAGGTGAGACTCCTACAGCGCAGTTACAGTCAAGCTGGTCTGAATCGTCACCCACTAAAGCAGGTGAGACTCCTACAGCACAGTTACAGTCAAGCTGGTCTGAATCGTCACCCACTAAAGCAGGTGAGACTCCTACAGCGCAGTTACAATCAAGCTGGTCTGAATCGTCACCCACTAAAGCAGGTGAGACTCCTACAGCGCATCACAGATCAACACCCACAACAGCAGGAGTGATCTTGACATCCCATTTACAAAAATGATCATCTTCCACAAAAGTAGAAAAGACCACATACTAATTGATCATTCCAAAGATTCTATTATAGCTTCGGAATTATCTACACTTAAGGTGCGAGAGCTTATGGAAAATGTTTCCTCTGACTCCAAGGGCGTATTATTAATTACAGGTACAAAAGACATACCGAACTCATCATCTGTCGTCACGGTCCATTCATCATCATCATCACCATCATTTTCGCAAATTTCCAAATAACCTTCTTGCCCTTTAGGTACTTACTTAAATTTTACTACCCTTAAATTTTTATTAGCAATTTTATAAATTCTGTTAATCAAAATTAGAATACCAAAATTATTTAAATTTTCGTAATGAGGGCTTGACGATTCGAACGTCATCAACATTAACATGGTGACCTCACCTCTGGCGTGACTATGTGAGTTTACCTTCTTTCAACGTCATAACTCAAAATGAACCTTCTGCAAGGTCTCTAACATAAACATGAACATTCACACCAGACATAGTGTCACACAGACTTACAGGTGCCATACAGGCCTTCAGTTGACACACTGGTCAACAGCTGCCACACAACGCTCGGCTACTCCTGACCAAAATAGATCATTGGGTTCGTGAAAATAGGGAAATTTTAGAACTACTTTTTAACTGAATCATTACCCTGGGCCATGTACCACAAATCGATCCAAACCAACTTTAAAAATTCTGCTGCTGCAAAAACTGTCAAGCTTAAAGAAACCCTCGAGTAAAATCTTCAACGCCACGGCCCTCTAGCCGACCAGCAATTGTATTGCTCTCACAACGGTCTCTAGACCCCGACCTCCACCAGAATCCACTGGTACGGTCAATCATAATACATTCGATAGACTGAATTACTAGACACTTTAAGCTTGCTCATCATCATCAAAATTCCCTTAACATCAACTGGTACATGACCCGTTGGCATCTTCCCTAACCTACCGCGTGCATACTTGTAGGTCCTAAGCATTCCTATTTAAAGGTTTCATTGTATAACTATCACTGTCCTGTCATAATAACCTATCGCGGACTTAATAAAGGGCCCATTTAGTTTTCACACTAGAGTTGCCCACACAACACTATTGATTAGAAAAAGATCCGACGATCAACAACTAAATAAAGTAATTTTAACATTTCCGTTAATCTTTACCATAATTCAAAGGCAATGCATACTCAACGACACCTCTTCGTAGACCCATCGCCACATGTTACTCATGAGGGGCGGTCCAGAATTTGTCGCATGAGTAGACATGTTAATCAGATTTGGTTTCACTACCACTGTTATCAACTATGATGTCTAATACTCAAGGAACTTGGTGATCGAGGATCCTTCCCAAAAGATTCGCACTTTTTACTCAAAGATCATACCGACTGCTAAAAAAAGGGAAACAACGGTAAAAATTTAGAAATCTGCGGTCGGCGGAAGGGGTTGGTAGAGGGGTGGGGGGAGGGGGGGGTTCCCCTTCACCCCTGGTACCACTCCCATTACAAGGTAATGCACCGTTCTTGAGAAAAAACAATTATTGTAACCTAACCTCAAACCATTTTATATTCGCCTAAAAAGCATAGTCGACGTAGCCCCGCTACGCGGGGCTCCTATTTCTGTCTGCAGGGTTTACAGTAACCTAACACGAAGGGGATGTCGGGGTCTTAGTTCGCTCGCTCCGCTCGCTCACTAGACCCCGCCATCCCCTTCGAACCTAACCTGTCCGAGTCGGAGTGCCCCAAGTCCAGAGCTCGCTTCGCTCGCTCTTGCATCCTAATTCTCATGGTTGCCATAGTAACATTGCCTTTTGTACACACATCAGTCGATTACGTAGAAAATCGGTGTCCAGTGCTACAAGCGGAGGTCAATCGTGAAGGCAAACAATTCGAGTCCAGAGGATAAGCCAAAGTCGTCGAATAAAGCCACAAGAAAAACACTACGAAACACAGGAAACACATTCACGCAACTCGAGGAGAAACGGAATGAACAACAAACGAATGACAGTGACACTTAGCATACTTTTTTTTTACGTTCCTTTTTGCTTATTTTTCACGTCATTTTGCACCATAGACAATATGTGCAACAGGTTTGGTTGTCAATCGCCCATTTTAACGTTCCGTTTTCGCTTTTTATCCGATTTGAGCATAGAAACATTTTTCATTAATATCTCGAAAAATATGCATTACCTTGTAATAAGAGTAGTAGCGTTATAATCGGGAACCCAAGCCCTACTAGCTTTAACCCCTTTTACCACCCAACTATGACCGCACGATTGTAGATCCAACCCGAAACAACTAACCCTGATAATATTAAGGAGCTTCACGAATTAATTCGGATCAAAATCTTTAAAATTAAATATCAACAGTAACCATTTACTATCGCTCACTACCTCAGTTTTTATGTAAGGAAAACGATCGCGAGATCTACTGCTATCCTAATGTTACTTTGAAAGTAAGCAAGTGAATTCAGATCTGAAGACGGTGGTCGTAAATCGTGACGCAACATAAGATTTGTTCTGAATACACGTAAATGACCAGTACCGTTACTAACTCGATACAATTGCGATGGCCCTACGTCATTACTAACTGGCTTTGTTACTGAAAATCTCCTTCTTATGGGATATCTCATCCTAAAGTTCGTATTGAACCAAAACTTGAAACTATACTGTCAATAGGAAACTCATTACCTAACTAATTGCTTTTTACAAGTGTGTCTTAATTACCTAGTGATAGTGCTAGATATAACCACTACCAATTCGGTGATCAAACATGAACACTTAAAACTCGAAATAGCATGTCTTCAGAAGAGAACTTTCCACCTCACTATCGAAATAACATGGAAGCGACTCACCGAGTATTCCATTTCAAACTTGCGCGCTCCCAACCTCAAACTGCTAGTCTGCCGTTTCTCCTAACCTCTAAGATGTTGACAGGTCAGCCTTCGCATACAGCATCTGAACTGCTAGCAGCAGCAGAGGCTCCACTGCGACACAATATGGTATCTGAAACATGAAAAACACTACGAGAGTACTTGTTTACACGGTTATCTTAACCATACACAGCTTTGATGGAAATTAACCGGTGTAGTAACCTAAACCGGCACGGCAAAATGGGTTATTATGAACACTGAATGTGAATGCAGAGACCCTGTCCAAAACATGAACCACACATTACAATGTCCCAAGTGCCCAGGTAGGTATTCTAACTTCCAAACAATGATAGTCAGCCAAGGCCAGTCAAGGGCTACCGCCAGTGATAGTAGAATAATAACCCTTCAACAACACCCAACTTGACCATCGATAACTAACATGAAATTATAACCTAACACGGGCCACCCCGACGATCCATTGACCGCCACAAAACCAGAATTTTGAATAATGAACACTCTTGGCCATAGTCAATAACAAAATGAAAACGACTCACCAGATTGGCTTAAAGATCCATGTGTATGGATCTTTCCACACGTCCACACGCGCCTCCTTGACCTGTCCAGCTCCTTGGTTGTTGCTAGCTTCCTTGCTGCTCCGCTCTAGACTGTTAGTCGCAGAAACGAACCACTACTGTTTTTTTTTCTCAACTGACACCGCATTTTTTTGCAAGAATGTAACCGCCATTTTCACTAGTATTTTTTTTACGTGTGATCTCATCAGCACGACCGAATCCCAATTCTGATATCGCATCATGGCTGGCCGATAGATGCAAACCATCGGGAAGTCAGAATGTATTCCCTTAGGTTAAGACATCGTGTATGGGCAGGTCGGTGGGTACAGTCGCGCAAATGAAATAACATAAATTATTCGGTACACTGGGTTTATTTAAATAGTTCACAGTTACAATCTTGCTCACTAATACGAGTATTACTGATCGATACTGATTCTACAACGTCTTAGCTCTAGGGCGGTCAGTACTCAACTCTTATATTCTGTGTGCCCACCACACAGGTCGTTAGAGGAAGCGTGCCACAGCGTAGTTGTTCTTGATTTGCCGACAGGTGGCGTGCTCGTGATTTGTTTTGACGTCCGTACTATTGACTAAACCCGACATACTATACATTTTGTTTTGTTTTGATTTCTGTGTGAAATATATTTAATATAGAGCTGTAAAAATAGCAGCTTTCCCCCCATTTTAAAAACAAATTACATTATGTTAAAAGAGTATTAACAAGTCTATATACTTCCAAGTTGATTGAGAGCGTGCGGTCTGCACCAAATGCAAAGGGCAACTGATAGAAGTCCGACGACTGACGGAACACGAACTTTGCCGAGGGACATTTAGAAAATGTTTATACTGTACAGGATCTATAGCTATGGCCACCAAACCAACCAAAAAAAAAATGCTATGATACCAAATGCTCACTATTTTTTAACTTTGCCTTGCTATATACAATATGCACATTTCAGGTTTGTAGCCACATGTCAAATTGTCAGATTTGTCAGGTTTGCATTATTGTCTTGATCAAGTGACTAAACAAGTAAAATTTTAAAATTTTAAAAGACCCCAACACATTTTTATTTCATGCTACATAATTTATCTAGAACATAGTACTCGTAGATACGCTTCGATTGGCAATCTTTTGAACACGTAGTTATGACACGATATCTTGCGAAAACACCCCGATTCAAACAGTAAAACGCCCATAACTTTTGAACGGCTGAACCGATTTTGTTCAAACAGCTAAGAAAACTCTCGACAAAATCACCTTTAAAAAAACTAAATCAAAATCTGTTCATCCGTTTAGGAGCTTTGATGCCACACGCAGACACACAGATACACAGCAACACACTTCAAACTTATAACACCCCTCTTTTTCCGTCGGGGGAAAAACTAGGTGAAATGCACCGTCCGTTAACCGTTCCAGAGTTACACATACATTTTCATCCTTATTAATTTGATCCGACCATTGTAAACATCTACTTACTCATTATAATATTTCAATACAGCGCATTTAACCAGATTAGAAGCTGACCTACATCCGCAAAAGGTTGTCTAAAGGATAAAATAGTACCAGCAATACAGGCAACAGTAGGAGATATTTAGTCACTTTTAGCATCACAAGGCGAACCCAAATCCGCTACTGTGTCCATTGCTACCTTGCAAGGGGCATGAACAATTGAACATGCAGAGACCAAGTCTTTCCATTCTCATGCCTTTGATCCATCCAACTATATTAACAACAACTTCTTCATAACTATCATACAATAAATAGCATTTAAACAGATTGGAAGTTGACCTACTCGTATATCGTCAAAGGTCGTCCAAAGGATTAAATTGTAGCTGCAGGCAGCAGCAGGAGGTATTAAGGCACTATTAGCATCACAATTCATAAGGCGATCTCAAATCCGGTGGTTTACCGTGGGCTGGTCGCTTATCATCCAGTGAGTTGTCACAGCCGACTTATGGTAATGAATGGGCCATTGTTAACACTTCTATGCCATGGACTGGCGACCTGTGAGGTAGCGTTTACAGAGGGGAAAAGGCGGGAAGCACCCGAAAGTACAGCGGTTAAGTGTTTTATTTGTCACATGTTATGTACACAAATAATACAATTATGAAAGTAAGTTTCTTTAGTACAGCCAAAACACATCAGTCATAGTTGATGATAATATTCAATGAATATGGAGTTCCAATACTTCATAATTTCTCCACAGTTATAAAAAAAAATTGAAATCGTACAAATATTTAAATCTTTAGCTATATTTTTATACCCAAGCTCGCTATTTACATAGCAAATATAACAAGGAAACGACAACAACATAAATTCCCACGTTTAATCCGTGTTCGTGTGCCCTGATCAAATAAAGCTATTAAATAAATCTCTAACCTCACCAAGTTGGCACTCTTTTATATGAATGAAAATGAATATTACGTCCTGTTTGTTCTAGACAGCGCTGGAGAAGAATATTTAGTGGCCTGTGCCAAGCTATGAGACTGCAAAAAAAAGCTGGACGAAAAAAAAAAGGTTGTTATTGTAGTCTGTCTCAGTACTGCTTTCAGGTTTTGGATGTTACTGGAAGCCTTATCAATATCAATAAAGTTGTTACCAAATCCAAAGTTAGGTTAAGTGGTTGTAATTTGCTGACTGCATTTTGATGTGTATTACCTCAGAACTGTTTACTAGGTGAACCGATTTTGATGATTCTTTTTCTATTTTAAAGCTGTTGCTTCTCTTGTCGTTCTTTTTTACTGAACCAATCACTGCAATTATGTGATTGATAGAAAATTGTTACAACTATATTCAGAAACAGGAAATAAGGTAAAAAATCTCAAGTAATCCGAAAAAAAAGATAACAATATTTTTTTTTTATAAGCCCAATGCGGAACGAAATAAAATGAGTATGCAAGGGTTGTAGCAGGTGGCGTTCTGTAGATTCATGGTAAAAGACACGGGTTTTTATATGTATGTAAATAACTCCAATGGCACAGTACCGTAGGTATCATGTATGAATAGAGAGGTCGCCAGTTTGAGATCCATCAATGTAAATCACTAAGCACAAACAAACAATTTCTTATCAGAAGAATTTGTTGAAAAGAAGGCAAATTACGAGTATATTACTACGAAAATACTTTTGATAAAGTTGTTTTTGAACAGATTAAAGTTATGTCTAGACGTTAATATCTCTCATCTTGGTTATCACTTGGTTAATGGCGAGAAAAAATATGTTTTTGACATACAATAAAGTAATTATAATAAACTGATTTATTTATTATCAGCACCTACTTGTTGTGTGGGTCACCTACTTATTCACTCGTCTTAAAATAGTGTCATTTGTAAAGTTACGGAAAAACACCAAACCAGGCTGCTCTTTAATTCTCAATAAACCTTTTATTTAATCTTTACCATATCCTTCATTCACTATAATCCGTCTATAACAATCTGCTGCGTCTATAGCACTTATCCACTAGTTATCCATCCACTATCGACTTTAAATTCAGACATCTTAACAACAACTTTCTACACTGATCAAAATCAAAGTCGATTATTACCCCTTTCCACAGCATGGCGCACAAACAGACAGTTCCAACAATAATCCCAACTGTACTAGATATGAAACTGATATAAACTTTCCAAAGACATTTGAAATGAATTTTCATGCTCCCGCTACAACTTGGCCAAGAAAACCAATATCGATAAGATTCAATATTTGTAGTTAGTAACACTGAGAATAATAGTTTTAGTTGGGGTTGCCATATATATTCCTTAAGGAGTAAGTAGGAGTTTACGTAGTTGGACCGTATTGGCCCCGTCATTTATTATGGGTCGGAAGGGACTAAGATGTTTACGGCTCAGACCTTGGGGGTCCAAATCGTGATGATAATCTGACCCTTAGGGAGTTGTGCTCCTTAATCACTCTTTTGAACTGTTCATTTTATTTTCTTGGCCAGAGTTAACTTGTTAACTTCGTCAATTACTCTTCTAGTATAGCCTGTCTTATAAGGACTAGTGATAATTACTGTAAATTGCGCATACGCAGTAATTTCATCAGTTTCTTTTTATATCGTCAACAACATTTTTATTTTCTAAAGCAATAATAAGCAGTCAGATGAACGTATTTTATCAGAATCCTGCTAGTAATACCATATTATATACTGTACAAAGGCGTCGCAATTTCATGAACACAGCAAATGTCTAACCCATTAGAAACCCCCCACCACTAAGAACAATAAAACTTCAAGACCAACAATACTAAACATTGACAACACAACTGATAAAACTAAAGATTTTATAACAAACATTATTGCTCGTGACACAGCCAACACTCAATCAGTTCCTGAACACCACGACAGCCGACACAACCATCGTAAAATCAGTGCTAACTCTTTTATCGAACACAAAATGCATTTTCAACTACCGAAATTTTACGGCAAAAGATATTGGAAGCAAGGGGTCGCATTGAATCTCGTTCAAAAAGTCGTCAGCTGTCGGTACGGCACTGATTGATATACGAACCGGAAAATGTAGCACATGCTATCAGAATGATGCAATATATTGAAAAGATTATGATTTGACGGATTCGAGAACAATTGGCGAAGGTACTCGGGATTTGTGGAGCTGAGTGAGCATTGAGGAAAGATTGGATGATTCGGTTTGGGTTTCTGCAATGGTGGGGTATTGAAATTAGTAGAAGGTAGTATAGTAGTGTATGAGGATGAACGAGGAAACTGGCTAGATAAAGACCATGTACAAGAGCATAAAAAGTCGGTGATTATCAAAATGACGCATTTTTGCAAGTTTTAGTAAATGAACAAAACTAATTTTATTGCAACAAGCACAGTAAGTTGTACAGCTAACAGAATATCGACGCACAGAGCTTCAAACAATGTGTTTCATTACGCAAGAAATAAATGAGAGCTGAGTACTCTGTATTTAATTACTGATACAAAACGGAACTAATAACTAATAAAGATTGCTCTGAATGTTTCGACCTTATTGGACTCTAAACATGAATCTAAATTGCTTGAATTTTTATCTCGAGATGAAGTTGAAAATTATATTACACCTAGGGACAAAAAAAATCACGCAAAGTGTCGCTTAAACGAATTGACGCCCAAAAACGTAATTGCGCAAATTCGCTTCGTGTGAAATGAGAATATTCCAATTTGTTCGGTGTTACAAACGGGAATGTGTTGATCCCGCCCCAGGGTGCCATAACCACCCTGACTTTATTGTGATTCAGTGCTTCAGAGCTGGATGCAGTTTCATTGAGGAATTCCCGAAGCACATCTGTCGTTTACCTTAGTTGAACGCGACGTTTATTGAATTTTCGGTAGCAGATTTTTGAAATAAGCTTAGCTTGTTGTGCTTTTCGTCACTGCTCGGGTTTGTATTTCACTGTTCCAGTGTAAAATAAGTTTTTTTTCCTTATATCTGCCATATTTTATATACTGACAAAAATAACCAATAAAAGGGCTCTAACTCTTCAAGGATCTCTTTCCCGTCTGACACAATTTGATCAACTTTTATTCTCAGGTACGAGATACCAATAAAACTGTTTCAGTCTTCCAATGAGTTTATTACACCTTTCTTGTAGTCCTAAACTACTTTACTATCCTTTTTACTTCGTCATGAATAAAATTTTCGTGATTAAAATGTTCTTGAAATGTTTTCGAGGTTTTATCGCGGGGACTTAAATTTTGTTTACTTTACGGTGCCTGGTTAAAATAAAGAAGACCAAAATGCAATTTCACGCTCGACGCTGTATCTCGTAGCTACTTTAGTACTTATTTTAGCTGGTATAATGTTAGTTGCACGACTTGTAATTTGTGCTGACATGTCGCTAAATCTCCTGTGCACTGTTAGACGCCGGACGATTACACTGGCGTTCCAACGTTTTGCACAGCGCAGACTATGCTGTGACGTATGTGTGTATAAAGATGTTTTATTTTATGACTGTCGTGGGTCTGGGGAATCTAGTTATTGTAGCCTTTTAATATTGTGTCATTTTCTTTTCCTTTTTTTTAATTATGTCTCAATATTTTACAAAAGCAACCCACGGGATATTGCGAGGTAACCCCATTACAAGTATCCTTATAACTTACCGGGGCTGCCTCAATTTTGTGCTGTAGAACAATTGTATGAGAAACAATAAAAACTCTTATTTTTTATTTTATTTTGACATCCGGCAAATATTTATATTCTGAGTTCCCTTGCTGTAAACTTGTTAGAATTCTTCATGTTTTGTTTATTTTTTTCCCAGGCTGTATCTCTTGTGCGAGTAACAAATAAAATATTTTTCTTTCTTTTATTTTTTTTTCTTAATGGAATTTTTGGAGCTTAAGTAGACTACAAAATGGAATAATTTGAATGATATTAAGGTCAAAGATTGCAAACACTTCACTACAGAATAACAACTGATAGTTGGCGATTGTTTACTTTTGAATGAATAATGTCGTCGTTTTCATACTTGGGGAGTCCAAGATATGAGACGACATATTTATTTACGTCGATTAAAGGAGCCGTGTAGAAAATTACGCGCCACCCATCTTTCCTTACAAAGGACGTTAAGGTAACAGGCTACTATAAATATTATACGATACTATTGAAGAAAGTTCTCTTCAAAAGGGTAAGGCAACGCACTTGGCTATGGTACCCATGATATTGCAGAAATAAGGCGGGGCGGTGATCCGTAGTGAACACACTTGCTATCACAGGTAGACTGCCCCCTATCGCCTTTATGTCAATGTCCTACATCTGACTGCGAATATGTACAATCCGTACATCATATCTTATGTGGGTGTGTTCTTTGGCAGAATGATCGCAATATTATGTTGGATAATGTACAGGCTGCATCCGGAGTTATTTATTATACGGACCTTGTGGAAACTAGAACTAATTGCCGTGCTTCAAGCGTTTTTGCAATAAGCTCAGAATGTTAGGACCCATTAATATTAACGGTAATTTTTATAAATGGTGCTAGGCAACTGGGCTGCTCCCAGTTGTAAACGACATTTTGTGGCTATTGGTCTTGTTTGTTCTGTCTCCTGCTTGATATGAGGGAAGTGAAGATTAGGTTTTGTTTTCCTACTCCTCCTTTATTATTTTCTGACTAATTTCGTTGCGGGATCCAAGACAGTTAAATTTATTCTCCGGGTCTTCGTCGAGCTTCATTGCCTCTGCGCTTTTCTGGTGGTCAGCGCTGTTGATTCTGGCTTTGATGAGTTGCTGTGGTTTGGGAATAGTGTGGTGGAATTGTCCCAAAAAAAAGACCATAAACAACTTTTACAATGGAACCAAATTGAAATCGTGAAAACAAAATCTGCTGTTCAGTACCTACATTTTGACGAGTAATGCGTTATGAGTTACATTATATAAAAACTTACTTCACATTTGATAATTTTATCTGTCGGTATAAAGTACTTAATTACTAATTCGGTTCGGTTAGATTACTATCAATGACCCAAAAAAAATCTTCAGTATCTCATGTAGGGTTTAATTTAAGGAAAAAATTAAATTTAACGTTTTTGTTGCGTATAAACACTTTTTTTTCTTTCTTTTCTTTATGCCTAAGGTAAAACGGGATATAATTTAAATATCTCAAAATATTAAATTACCCAAAAATGTTTACGGAAGGAAGGAATATTCTCAAAGCGAAACATAAGAAAACGTTTAAAAATTCATCTAATTTAATGCTGCTATTAATAGAACTGGAGTGAACAACAACAGTGCGGAGTTGAACAAATATTTTTTGTATAATTGTATTTCATCCAATCAATTAGATTTTCTGAGAATTTTTCTTTGAAAACTATTAGCATCATCGTGTGAATCTACATAATATATCTCGGCATATTTTTATTGTTAGCTGCTGCTTGATTAATGTCTTATAATAATTCAGATCTACCCACAATACAGGGTCAAAATCAGACACAATGAAGCGTTTCGTAATCTAGATCCCTTTTCTGCTTATCTCATGTTTTAGGCTTTTCCAAAACCATTTGAAACGTCCTGATTCTGATTCATTTGTAAGAAGAAATTCACACTTTTCTATGAACTCACTCAGTCATCCATAAAACACAACTTCACGGCACACCTGAATTCGCCAAACACTTAAGCAGAAGTGTTTTTTTTTATTAAGAAACTATCGCCACTTTCTATTAATCAATTTATTAAAGGCAACAGAGCACATATAGTAACTTAACCTAAATACATATATTTGAAGTGTCAGTCACAATATAAACTATTCTTATGTAAGTAACACAACAACAACTTTGTGTGTTCAAAACATTTAAACACACAAACATTTACACATAGACAACTATCATTGCTTCAGTATCCCAGCTGAAATTCTGGAGCAACTATTCAACACCACACAGTCCAGCCTGTCAGCAATCATGCCCAGAGTGCTGTTGGAGCTAGTCCGCACCCTGCACACCAAGGATGCATACCTTTTATTCATCAATGCCTAAAAGCAATCGACGCGTAAACATCCCTGATGCGCTACAGAAGCGAGGCAGCCCCATCAGCACCCTGAGATCATTACTATACTGAATGCGAAGGGCGCTGTACGATTTTTGCGTAAATGGAACCCACAGGCTACAGGATATGTTTTAGTATTGTAAAATTGAACACAAATCCAGACTCCGAGCTACTTTTGAAACATAACTTAGTCGACAATACTCTTTCTGTTATGTTATGTTATATGTTCGGCTTTTGCAAGTCCATCTTCGGCCTTTTTGGTGATGACATTAATGTGGTCAGTATGAACAATGCTGGAATCCTTTTTCTTTTTCTGGAATTCCTGACATCACTTCAATGCTTAAATATTTATCAATTTCAGCAAAAATATGTGACAGACGATAGACAAACAGACTGACACATGAGTGACAGCTATAGGGCTCCGTTTGGACCCTTCGGGCACGGAACACTAAAAAGTATGTCTACTCAGTACATTTATTTTCGCATAACTCGACAAAATAGTACAGTTGATAGTTTGCACGATTTTAAGATTGGTCCCAAAGATGTTAATATTTATAAGTAATTTTACTTTTTAAAGAGATTAAATAATCGTGACCTTGTACCTACATGTGATCATTCCTGCCATGGCCCAGGTTTTGTAAATATTAAATATTTACAACATTTTAATTGTAAGTGGTAAATATGAATAAAATGAACATCTATTTTCTAGCTATAACCTGAGCTATTACCTCTGTGAAATTCAATTTGCACTTATGTATTGTGTGTTAAATACACAATATTTTGCGTTGAATATTGTGGTGTATGTTTATTAATGTCCATGTCATTGTTCTGGCGTAATAATATTTCATAGTAATACGGGCCTAAACAGCGAAATAATATGTTGATATTAATTCTCTCCACCAGTGCCCTGGGCTTTACAGCTCGATTTTCTATGCAGCTTTGTCAATCAGACCAGAAAACGATGTACACGATTTCTAGAATCATCCATATTTTCATAACTGCGAAATGTTATAAATGCGAAAGTAACCCTCTGTCTGTTTGCCTTTTAACGCATAAACCGCTGAACTGATTAAGATGAAATTTAGTATGAAATAAAAAAGTCTCCCACTTGGTCGGTCATCCTGCCTCACCGGTCTCTGTCCAGCGCGTCCCTTTCGACCGTGTAGAGTTTGGATGACGACGAGTCTTTCACTAGATCGGTCCATCTGGTTGGTGAAAGACCGCGCGATCCTTTGCCTTCGGTGTTCTCAACCACAATCAGTCTTTCCAAATTCTCGTCACCTCTGAGCAATCACGAGGTAAAATACGCACAATATGTCTCGAAGTACTGAAAAGATTACGAAAATTGTTTGTGTCCTTCCTGCTCTTGTCCCATGTTACTTGGGGTCGGCGCAACACGTTTTCTTCCTCCATACCGCCCTGTCCCCAGTGCTGCGCTTTCACTGACTCCGTTTTCTTTCATATCACTCCTCACACAGTGCATCCATTTTTTCTTTGGCCGTTCCCTCCCTCTCCATCTATCCACATTTATATTCATAACTCTTTTAGTAAGATGCGTTTCATCCTCATCACTTGACTGTACCAGAAAACTTTCCCGTTCATTGAAAGTTTATTTATGTGTTCAAAAGAATAGGTTTTTGCATCAGTTTCCTTGAATGTACTCATCACTTGAACTCTGGCTTTACCCAATAGTACTATAATTCCGAGAAATTATATCTACTAGTAAATATTATTTTGCTTTAATTATCTCTGTTTTTGCCTAACACCAACGCAGTTTTTATATTAATTTGATAAGTAAATAGGTACGTCTTTGCTATGATCAAAAATATCTCATAAGTATTTCACAAGATTGGCTAATCGGCATTTGAGAATATTATTTATCGCTGTTTAGGCAGTTTACTCGTATCTTCCGGAGTTAGTCTTTTTGTAATGTTTTAATTATGAGATCCGATGAGGCCATTTTTTAACCGACTTTCCAAAATGGAGGAGGTTCTTTGTTTGACTTTAAGTTTGTGTATTTTTTTTTATGTATTTGTTTACCGATATCTCCGTCAATTGTGGACCGATTTTGAAAATTCTTTATTTATTGTTTGAAAGTATGTTTCGAAATTAGTCCCATTTTAATTTGGTAAAGATCTGATGAAGAACTTCGAAGATATACAACAGAACTCTTCAATAAGTAACGGCAAATCTCTCGGGATTGCTATAATCGCATGTCAGTTTATTGTTTATACCATTTAATAACATAACAACACGCCAGTAAGCTCTAAAGGGGTATGCAGATGTGTAAATTTCACCTTGGTACACTCATTTCACCGGTTATGTTTAAGTTTCATGATATTCGGGTAATCTATTCCGGCATTATAGGTACCTTACTAAACAACTTGCCTAATAGGTAGGTACAACTAAAAAGTGAAAAATAAAAAAGCTTTTTAAATAAGAAAGTCGATGTCCATAACGCAAACATTTGTTACCCAAGAAAGACACCGACTTCCAAAAAGAAAGTTATTTTTCAATTTGTAGTTTTTTTGTTAGAAAAAACTTTTTTTTTATATACTATATTTGAAATATCAGTCGCTCTTAGTATAAGATAAGACGCTGTTAGTTTACAAACACAAACAGAAATTAAGTAGGAATATAATAATATTTACTTAAATACCTAAGTGATAAACGTGCCATTTAAAATACATTTCTGCTCTTACTAACATAAGGAAAAAAATAAAGTTAAATAACGCACATGTTTCGGGATACTCATACCCGCCTTCTCACGCAAAGATGGCAACTTTAGCGGCCAAATTATTTTTTGTTCTTATTTTCATGTCGCGATTTATTTTAATTATACAGTAGGTGACCAAATCTAGTGCAGCGTCTGTGGCGTCGTCGTTCAGCTCATCTATCATCCATCTCATTTGGGCATTGTGACAGCAGAAAATGAGACATAGTCTCAACAGGAGCACCGCATTCGTACTGTATGTTTGACGGATCAATTACCTCCCACTTCACCAAATTATATATGCAGCGAACAGATAAGTCAAAACAGTGATTAATTTTTTTTCTTGGAACCGTAATTCTTAATTCTTTATTGTACACAAAAAAAGAAAATTACATATACAACTTGAGTGATTATAAAGTTGATGTACAAAGGCGAGCTTAACTATAAGAAGAGTTTTCTACCAGCAAACCTTAGAGTGAAAGAGAGAGTTTACAAAAGGAAGAAGAGAAGTAGTCCAGTGTACAATTTTAGAATAATATAAAATAAATCATAAATATACATGCACAAATAAATACAAAATATATATATATACGTATATACTAATATTATGTCATTCTAAAAGGAAATGATCATGTTTACTCGTACGTTATACCTACACGTTCTAAAGATCTAAAACGTGCTTCACTTATCTTGGTATCGGCGTCACTTCCTTGTGCCTCGATCCTATGACCTTCTGGTACATAACAATGCCGGGCGTTTGATAGAAATGGCATTTTAATGAGATGTTCGTTCATTCAGATTGTGTGCTATAAATATGATTGTGATTTCGACTTGTTATGTTCTTTGAGTGGCAGTTATATCTATTAACAAGGAGTTGGTTCTATTTTCTGGTTGTTTGTTGTTATGAACCTTACTTATTTTATTCTCTTGTTAAGCTTGCCTTGTTAGTGAGTATATATGGGTAAAATCTTGCAACTGAATTTTATAACTGTTATTCACAACGGAAAGATCTGAATTTGGTTTGGATTACCCAGATGGTTAGGTAGTTAGGTACATACAGTGTTATACATGATAAGATTTTATTCCCTACACTAGTTATTGCTCGCAACTTTCTTCGCAGCAGATCATGGCCGAATACAAAATTTGAACTGACCTTTCTAGTCAAATCGATTCGAACCTAAAAGCTCACAGCATTTCGGATCCATTCAGACAAAAATCCTATCAAATACTAGTTATCTCGTGTGCGAAAATTTTTAAGTTCTGTGACAGGCAAATTTTTTTGCACGTTTTATTCATAATATAGAAGCAAAGTGCATAAAAATATGGGTTGTTGTTTTCACAGCATTAACCCATCACAACAAAAATTATTCCGTTGAATGTTCATAACTATTGCAACTGATTTTGTTCGCAGAAAATGGGAAATCTTAGCCCTTACAGAACACCTTACTAGAAGAAATAAGAGTCACACTTGTCAATCTTACTTCTTACTAATATTATAAATGGGAAAGTTTGTATGGATGTATGTTTGTTAATCAATCACGCCAAAACGGCTGAACGGATCTGGATGAAATTTGGCACAGAGACAGATTATGGTCTAGAATAGATGAATTTATACCGAAAAAATTACAGTTTCTGTGGGATTGCCGACTTTCACGCGGCCGAAGCTGCTGGCCAAAGCTAGTTTATGCACATGTATACAGTAAAGACACGCATCTCATATCTATCTACACATTGTATACAGATTTTCTCCCCAAAGGTCACAAGGTCAGACAGTTTCTGGCGCCAGTTGATGATTGATCTTATATGACCTGATGAGTGACCTGGTGACAGCTAGTCATCAAAGAAAACAACTCGTGTTTATCGATATACCACGAGATAAGCAAATAGAACTTAGCCCGAGATCAAAATGTTATTTAGCACGTGCTTTGCCAAAGCATTATTTATTTCACCGTTGCACATCTGTTAAATTACAGTACCTGGGCGACCGAGCTCTGCTCGGGTGACTATAGAGAAAACGACGTTTTCTAAAACTTAAACCTAGCTAGATCGATTTATCGCCCCCGAAACCCCTTAATGTCATACTAAATACCAAATTTCATGAAAATCGTTGGAGCCGTTTCCGAGATTCAGATTATATATATACATATATACAAGAATTGCTCGTTTAAAGGTATTAGATTGGCAGTATAGAGACGAGAACATAGTGAAGCTATATCAATCTATCTAGCCCCAACTTCCCCTGAGTTCAGCTGCCAGACTAACCGGAGGCAGCGGAAGACCAGCATTTTAAATGGTGCGACTGTCTTTCTGCCCTAGGTGAGACTGGTATCACATTTTCATCATCTGGCGTCACGCTACCTGTAACTACTGTAAAATATGTGCAAATGATAAACGGCTTAAAGTGCTTGCCGAGGCATAGAGAAGTCTTGCTGTGTAAGGGCTTATCACCCATCCACGGACCAAACTCGGCAATAATTCGCTTAACCTGAAGCTAGGACAAGTGAAATTTTATCATCGCAAGCGAGGCGATAGCGATTGTCAAAAAGCAAAATTGTGAGTCACGTGATCAAACCCTTACGTTTTGAAATTTCGACTATCGCCTTGCCATCAGCATAGTTAAGCCATAGTTACATTAATTTATCTCAACTTTAGTCAGTTTAAGTTTATCGATATCGAAGTGCTGAAACACAGTTTGCGAGTACCATCAGTTTGTCAAAATAACTTTGATTACTTTTTTGAGTCGTCCATTTTTCTTCTGTAGAGAGAGTTTCACCGCGCCGGCTAGCAAAATATTGCTAGCTGACTTCTAGTGTTGAAAATCTATGGTTGAAAACCAGTTAGTATTCGTATAAACAATATTGTTAAAGTAGTTTGTACACCCGCACGAATCGATCTTCAATGTTTAGCAACGCTTGCCTAGGTGGGTCCGTGGACCGAGGCACGAGGGGTCCATAATGGATGGTCACCCACCATCCATTATGGACCCCTCGTGCCTCGGTTAAGCACATTTAACTGTTGATGCCGGCTCAACTCTCGTTTGTAGATCTTGAACAGGCGTTAGGGTACTCAGAAGCCAGAACCAGAAGCCAGAAGTGTTACCCAGTTACTGGTTTGTAAATGTCAGAGCTCCATGTAACATACTGGTATTCAGCTGCCGACCCCATTGTAGTTGAGCAGATTGATTCACCTAAAAATAAAATTATGACATATAAATCGGCTACAATAACAATTTTATCATTTTCATTGCTGTAACATTGATATCGAATGCGCTTCGGTTATCAAGAGAAAGGTAATTAATATTGATTACCATGTTCCATTTAATAACAAAACATCACTTTAATTAATTAGAATACAGATGGGTACATAACAACATGTGATGTTTATGTTAGTTATTAGAAATATCTAATACCGCTGGGCGTATTTTAATGAAATCGACACATTTTTTTTTAAAGTCATAGAATAATAAGGAAAGTACAAAAAACTACAAAATTTTGGGTCGCGCGGGTGTGAAACGAGTGCGCGTTTTGTTCCCTCAAGGTTGTAGGCGTTAGTCGTCGTCTTAAGCGATTATGTGGTCGACGGTGAAGCACGCTTGCCTAGAAGTAACATATTCCCTCTTCACTTAAATACCCAGGTTGTAGCTATGTGGAAACTAAAATGTAGCCTTGGCCCTGCATTGGGACAACGTAGACTCATAATAATAATAAGGTGCTGAAACTGGGAACTACTGGGATACCTATATAAACAAAAAGCTACGTGGAAAACTAGTACAGAAAACTCTACGTACTTTTGAGTATTAAAAGCATGGGACTTCGGTAAGACTAATCTGTTTATGGCCTGGCGATGGTGTAACCAAGTGACAAATAAGGTGGTAAAACTCTACGTGCTCCATAATTTGAGTTCAAGAAACACTATCGGGTTTGAGCTATAAATTCCCGAGAGAATGACCTATCTACCAGCCAGAGTTTTTTACAATTTTACTTGTGTCTCAACTGTTCACACAAAAGGCTACTATTCCTTTTCGCACTGCCCTTTGCCCTTTGTTTGCCCTTTGAAACATATAAGACCGTCAAACCCATAAACTAACAACACAAGTTCAAGGTCATCAACATAAAACGGTCTCCAACACAGGAAGGTAAATGATCGTCCCTCCATCATTCGAGGGTAGGCAGACAACTCCCTAATGAGTTACAAACACAATCACTTGAAATTTGCGCAATTGTTTGCCAAGTTGTGGGTAGCCCTGTCAACAAGGATAGAGGGAACGTTGGAACGTTCGTTTATTCTTCAATTGTTTATGGTTGGGTGGTAGCGTAAACTCTTGAATCGTTATGTGAGCCTAGTATTTTGGTACGTGTTGGTGTTTTGATATACGAGATTTTAATTAGAGTTTTGCTTAATTTATTTGGAAAAAAGGTTTGGAAATTACGATTTATACACCAACATCGCCCGGAGGACACGGTGGAGCATACGGTGGAGATCTGCCCCGCTTGGGCGGAGCACCGCCGTGAGGCGATCGGCGGTGGTGACCTATCGCGTCCGGTCCTGGTTCAGGCCATGGTACGGGGCGAGAGGGCATGGGAAGCTGTCTCCTCCTTCTTCGAAGCAGTACTGCTCGCGAATGAAGAGGCGGAACGCGTGAGGGAGACGCAACGGAGACGCCATCACGCCCCTAGCCATCGCTATCGAGCGCGCCCTAGGCGTCGGGAAACGCAAGGCGATTCCCGGCTACCGTCGGCACGGGCTTGCGGATGGCGAGTAATGCCTAATTAAAAATAGCTCGCCGTCCGATAAGGACCAGGCCCGAGTCGACGGCGCGTCGTGTTACACGCGCGCCTCAAAGAGATGTCAGCAAAACTAACGGGGTACGCTAAGGCCGATGCCTGTCTGGGTCGCGCACAAATTTGAAAATGAGTTACCGCGGCCTTGACTCAAGCAACTGAAGGAACGCGGGTGGGATTTAGTCAGTAAAATTCTGACACGCCCTCTCGCTTAACCCTGAGCGGGAGAAGTCATTGGCTGACATCCCACCAAAAAAAGTTAATTAATTATGGATTAAATCCGGCTATATTTAAAAATCCGATTTCATTTATTAGTTGCTGCAATATAACAAAAACAAAAGTCGAAAACCGAAAAAGGTACCTACTAGTATTGCTCTTTGTTGTGAAAAGCTGACTATAATATGACGAGCCCACCCCTATTTATCACTCCATTTGATCCAAGCGTCACGTCCTACACACGCTGAAAAAAAATACAGAATCCTAAACTAGGTACGTAGGTCGTAGACAAATAAAAAGTAACAAAACAACACTAAAGGCACGGTTTACACGTCACACAACCTCGTAAAACAATAAAGGTGGGGCTACAAACACACCTACCCTCGGGGTAGGTACAGTCAACGAAGGAGTTAGGTATATGGGCGGAAATATTCCTTTGTCCAATAGAGTGACACTATTAATTTTCAAAGTTCAGTACCCAGTAAGCATTTCATTTTCATCGCCGTCCGTAGGTATGTAGGTCACGAAGGTGTTTCCTGACTTCGTACTATGTCATCTATCTTGGCAAATAACAATAATTTAAACAACACATATTAGGAATCTGTAATAGTTTTGAGGAACGAAAATTAATGTGTGAGTCCGACTTATGTGTGAAAACGATGAAAGGCTTAATCAAGTCTTAAATTACTGTTCCATACTTCTTATTTTTCTACAAGCAATTATTTTTGTTAAACATACTGAATACTTAGTCCGAAAAGCATCGCTGACTTAAGCTGCCTCTATAATAATCTCTTTGTTCGACTGTACCTGAAGGCGGACACACAGACGGAGCACACACGACTCGCCCTCCAGTGACAACACTCTGCATAAGGGTTGGAATACGTCAAGCGTTGCGTCGACTGAGTCGGCTTCCTTTGTTTGAAGTGCGTTTTATTTTATTTTATTCTGTTTAGTTGCATTTATTGTTTTAGAAAGTAAAGTTATTGGAAAAGTATTTTTGGTTTGCAGAATAGCACATGATTTTTTTTCAGAGGTAAATGTTTGATGGGACTCTTGGACAATTGATTTGGAACACCCAAAGCCATACTAATCTCTTACCAAATCTATGTATGTATTTACTTTTCTTTTCCAGACTAATAGGGTTGATCAACTCAACCGTACTGTACTCTTTTCTTTTTTGTCGCGGGTTCGATTCCCGCACGGAACAAATAATAGTATGATCTACAGATAGTTGTTCCGGCTCTGGGTATTGTGGTTGTAAGTTTATATGTTTGTAAACGCACCCACGATACAGGAAGAAATTCCTTGTGTGGGCAACTATAAAAAAAAAAAATACTTTGTTAAATCAAAACTCGAAAATAATGGTAAAAATATTTTCAACGTAAAATCCTAATTTCAATACATCGTCACGATGTATTGAAATTAGGATTTTACGTTGAAACAATAAATTTGGAGACCATTCAATATAAGTAATTGTTCTCCAAGTCGCCATAATTACAAAATGAAAATATAGATACAGCACATTTGTTAATCAGTACTAAATGGTGAAACATTCAACGCGAATATTTGGTATTGAAAGTGACTTATTATAATTACGCTAAATGTTCCCGTCATGAGTAATGACATACGAGTAACGAATACACCAACTAAAGTGTAGTAATGAAAAATAATTGTTTTCAACAATCAATTGAATTATGATCACGGAATAATGGTTCAAAGGAAAGCAATCCATTTTTGTGATGAATAATTTTTTAAGGAAAACTGTTGAATGATTTATGGACGATTTATGTAGATTTTATTTCTCACTCATAATACACCTAAAATGCTACTATTGCTAGGCGTAGTAAAAATTTCGTAGTAGAAAAAGAAAACTGTAAATAACAGCAACATAACATAAAATGTTAAGAACAAAAGCCACGAACTAAAAAAAAGTACCCCTACCTACAGATATGAAGCTCTTTAATAACCATAATATCGATAATAAACTAATAATAAACTGAAAGAAAATTTACGCGTAGCGCATAAAAGGCTGTAGCCTCATAGCAGTATCCGTAGCAGAAGTGCTACGACGTAGCACTTTCGTAGCAACTGAAAGTGTCCATCCGCGTTAACATGGCTACAACTTTTTATTACAATGTTACTTTAATCATTAAACTGTTTTTACGTCAAAGCTTTATGACGTCACTTACTGTAAAAAATAGTACGCTTTGTTTGGCATTGCTTAATATCACGTCTGTATCTCCAAAGAGAAGGGCAGAAGTGCTAGTTTAAATTAATTTATTCGTTCAGTTACAAAACTCTTTGTCAGTTATGTTCAGTTTGGATTGGTTCCTTTAAAACTGGAAAGAAGACTCGCGAGCTTGCGAAGGCTGGAAAGAGTAGAGGTAGGAATTTTCGACTTTCAAGTAAAGAGCAAAAAGCTATCAATGACAAACCCAGCAACCTAACACATTATGCGATGAAGGGATCAAATTCGGGGCCCTACACTCCGCAGTCAAGCTTGTAACAACTGCACCAAACAGACACACAACTTTATTTCTGCACTTAAAACAGAAGCAACTACCAATCCTCTTAATTAAGTACCCATCAATATTATCTCAGTATTAAAGCCCAGTATTTTATTTAAAACCTTAATTGGATTATTGGACATTTTAATTCCGGACTCTGGAAAGCTATCAAACGATATGGTCAATAAATGTAATACCTTTAAAGGCCTGTGGAGCACGTCCGACCTGTTTACCGTGCCTGTAACTGTGTTAATTAATTTAACTTTATTATGTTTGTATTTTTGAAGTAATCTCCCTTTTGTAAACTTATTTTTTAAGCATTAATTTTTGGTGATTGAATTGTTTTGCATTCAGAATGTTTTAAATATTTATCGCTGTTTTTTTAGTGGAATGTTCTATTCTATCAGTGGAATTGTTTTTATGGTGTACTCGTCAGCGGCTTTGTCCGCGGGAATGTCGAAAATTATTCCGAGGAAACATATTCCCAGGATGAAATGCATCCTATGTTATCCTATTCCTGACTATAATTTATCACTGTGTCAAATTTCTTTCTTATCCTTCCTGCCGTTTGAGCGCGAAGAAGTAACAAACACACTCAAAAACTTTCACCTTTATAATAAATATTTTTTGTTTTTTTGCATGATGTTTGGTTTTGATTTAGTTAATTTGTAAATGCTAGCAAAAGTAATTCAGCTACTGGTTTTTTAAGTTACTTCGACAAACGTTTGTCCTACTTTTAACTGATGAATTAAAAGTATATGATCAGTAGTTGTTTTGCACTTAGACATACTATGTCTGTAGTTGGTCACGGACTATCTACAACCAGTTAACTAACTCATCAATCCAAAACTTTCTGTAGGTCCGACAACTTGAGAATAGTTTCTGATACAAATCTATTGGGTAACAAATGCCTCGGTAAAGAAACAGACTTCAATTTTAATAACTTATTTGAACATTTTATTAGTATCAGTGATTGTTTCTTCCAGACACTCAAATAATCTAAACGACTACATAATCATGAACAAGAATACTTTATCTTACCACAAGCTATGTACAAGCAATTCTAGCAGCTCTAACTATTCTCAATATCATCTTTAACTATTTTCAGTATCATCTCTAACTATTCTCAATATAATTTTTCTTTTTTCTTCTTTTAATTGGGATTTGAAAATCGTTTTCAATCATCTTTATAGCCCTTTGCTAAGAATAGTTACAGCACTGATAACAACATTTGCGCCACATGTTAATAGTCTAGTTTTTTTTTTTACCTTTTTATAGATTGTTTTTTACTTTTACTGATTGTTTTGTGAATGAACATTGTAGGCCTTCTAGATTTCTAGATGCTTGTTAACATTTTTTAATTTTTTATCTCGTTTCACTTTTTTTTTCTTTTGTTATAATACATTTTTTTTTTTTAGTTTCTTGGGACTAATTGTCGGGCCTACGTTGTCCCCCAATATCTAGGTACTAATGCTGTAATATAGAAATATTGTAAAACCAAACCAGTTTTTAAAAGAGTAACCGTGGAGTTTCTTGCCGGTTCTTCTCCATAGGAAACGACCAACCCGAACCGTGCACCTTTTGTCGACGTTTAATAAGTGCTTATGTAGGCCTATGTGAAATAAAAAAAAAATATTTTGATTATGATTGAGTTTACCCATCAATTCAAACATGAGAATAGTTTTCGCTAAAAATCTAAAGGGTAACAAACGCGCCGGCAAATGAACTGGAGACTTTTAAAAGCCTCAGTTAAAACATGTATCAAGAACATTTTATTGCTTTCTATTGGTTTTCCTTTCATCCAACCAAATATACCTATACTAAACAAATGAACACAAATTCAATATCATAAACGATAATTTATTATTATTATTGGTTAGTTTATCGTCGCACTGGAACGCCTTGCGGCAATTACACCAATGGAGCACAATCTTATAATAAACTCTCTATAAGTCCAGGTTTCCTCACGATGTTTTCCTTCACCGTTGTCAACGATGTCCAAGTTTAACTTAGAAAGTACATATGAATTGAAAAATACACATTGGTACTTGCCCGGATTCGAACCTACGACCTCAAGCACGAGAGGCGAGGTCTTAGCCACTGGGCCACCACGACATATAGTAATACTTTATCTGACCACAAGCTATATATACAAGCAGTTTACCCATCAATTCAAACTGCCGCAAATAGTTTCCACAACAAATCTATGGGGTAACAAACGCGTTGGCAAATGAACTCGTGGAGTCGTGCCTGTACTGTAATAGGCTTCGCTGTTTATTTCTTTCTATTGGTTCTTCTTTCAGCCAACCAAATATATTCTAAACAAATTAACATAACGTCAATATCGTGAACGATAACACTTTATCTAACCACAAGCTATATATACAAGCAGTTTACCCATCAATCCAAACTTTCGCAAATAGTTTCCGCAACAAATCTATGGAGTAACAAAGGCGTTGGAAAAAGAACTCGTGGAGTCGTGTCGTAGGATTCGCTGTTTATTTATTTCTATTGGTTCTTCTTTCAGCCAACCAAATATATTCTAAACAAATGAACATAACTTCAATATCATGAACGATAATACGTTATCTGGCCACAAGCTATGTACAAGCAGTTTATCCATCAATCCAAACTTGAGAATAGTTTCCGTTACAAATCTATCGGGTAACAAATGCCTCGGCAAATGAACTCGTGAAGTCGTGCCTATAATAGGCTTCGGTGTAACCTTGCTTCCGACCGTTTGTTATGGCTTCAGCTTGCTCTGACGTCAGCCTGTGTGGGGCTGTGGTTTTTATAGTATATGATGGGAATATTTTCTCTTAACCATAATTATTTTATTTAACTTACACAGTTACGACATATTTACATTAACGTGGTGAAAATTAAATCAAACAATGATTTTGACAGTTATCAACGTGTCCCAAACTAGGTAGAGTTTGTAGCATAATGACCCAGAAATTAGACAATGTTTATGATTTTCCAAGTTTCTGTATTGTAATACTTGTTTTCTGAATAGAGAATTTGGAGTTAAGAACATGACAAACCCTACTAGGCTTCAGGCTAGGTGTTCAGGATAAAGTTTGGAAAATACTCAACTACAAATTTTAACTCACAAAACGGGAGTATATCTTTAAATCTTGGAGACTGCTATTTGGTGAGAAGGAGATAAGTTAATATTTATTAGTTAATACTTATTATGTTACAAATTCTTTATATATTTTATTAGTTAGTTTGTTAATAATGAACAATAATTAAATTCGGAATTTAATTATTGTTCATATTTTTTGTACACCTACCACTGTTGTGTCCCTTTTAACCCAAAGATTGACTGGTAGAGAATGCCTTGATGCATTATTTCCGCCTATGTATGAAGTACATGAAGTTTGATAAAATAAATATTTTGTCTGTTCAAAAAATGTTTATTGAAATGAATATTGGTGTATTTTTTTAGGATACTCTATGAATACTACAAATTTTAAACAAACTCTAGAAATTTACTCAAAAAAGTTCTCTAATGGGCCTTTGGAAGTGACTATATATTAGTTACTTTTAAACAATTTTTCTTTGCAGTAATAAAGTAATTTACCGTTTTCCGTTCACTATTCCGTTCTTTATCTCAAAAAGGACAAAATATAAAGCTTTTACATTTCAATTTACTTTAAAATTAACTTTTCGCGGTGTCCGCCGTTAAATATATTACTGGTGAATCTTTATTTAATTCCAGTCAGTTTGTTCATGATTATCATAAAGCATTGTAACCCCGTGTGGCTGAATTTTAAATTACACTTACATTGTAAAGGTATCGTTAATGCATATTTATGAAGAGGGGGAAAAATCTCGACACACAGTCATTAGTAAAGCATTACTTTGGCCGAAGTGTAAGTGATAAGCGAGTAGCGGGCAATTCATTGAATTTTTTTTATAGGCACCGTGGAGAGATCGACTAGCACTTAGCAGTTTTTCACGACTGATTTTAAGTCAGCGAGGGCTGACATTACGAAAATTTAATTTAGCTATTTGCCATGGACAAGTTAATCTCGCTAGGACTTTTCATCGTCACTATTGGCAGCTTTGTTCCACCTATATCTGTTACTATATATATTTACTATATACTCGTATAAGTACTAAACTATAACTATTCTAAACTTTTGCTTTGAACACTTGGTTTTCATATTTGTTTTTGCTCATTTATTTGTTTATTTTATTTATAAATAAAACATGTTCGCTCCGTCACTTGCCCTTAAGGTTTCATAAGTTCGGCGTCGCCCACCCAGTTGACACCGGCTATCGCTGAAAAGCAGCGCTGTGGCCCTATATCGCACGCGAGTCCCAGCATTATGCTGAGTGATGACCATTTTGCGTGGTTGCTCTGTATTTGTATTTAAGTTTTTTTTTATGTTATGCGTCGTGCCTGGCGCAAATAAACGTTTTTCTTTCTTTCTTTCACCTATTGCCGAGTAAAGGCCTCCTCTCTTTTGTTGTGCTTGCCCGGTCTGGTTTGTGCTTACGAACTTAATGAAAGCCAGTTTATAACACTAATTATCTCCCTTTTGTGATATGCTGGTCAGTGCGAGTCTGTACCACGTCTTACCTGCCAACTTCTGAATGACTTCCGACCACATGAATCTGCTTTTGACAGAATTGATTATAAGAGCACCTTGGCAATGAAAACTTTACTATGAAAAGGTCTGGTGTCTAGGCACCCTTGCCCCGCTAATCTCCTCTAACTTCAATCCTACTATTACTAAAGGCGGGGGTATAATGGGCGCGTGCGTTTGACGGGGCACGCCCCACTCCGCTCACTTTGTTCCAAATGTATTGGACACTGCTCGCGTGTTCTTTTTGCTATCACTGTGTACTTACCTTATTTTTAACGACTTGAATAGGGTAAAAGAGATTTTATTTAACTTTAACTTCCCAAATTTTTTTTTCGCCTATCAGACCTTTCACTGTTGTCCATAGAGGTAGAAACTTTAAAAAAACTATAGTCATCATCAGCTATACCTAAATGATTTAATATAGGTATCAGTTTGGCGAAAAAAAGGCAAGCAGAGTCTATATTTAATTTGAATTGTTTGTAAAAATTTTGGAAAAAGTGACAGATAGATAATTACGAGGTTTTTTTTTTTTTTAAATTTTATGCAATGTTTTTTTCTTTTGTGAGAAATCTTTACCGTTCATAAGGGCCCCCATCCAAATTTTTATACAGGGCCCCGCCAAGGCATGCTACGCCACTGAGTACAATATTGACATTACAAATAGAGATGATTGTATACAAGACATGCTCCGGCAACCACAAATAAATCAGGATAAGGCAGGAGTATCCTCCTCATCGTAATTTACTTATATAGAACATGGACTTCCTTGCATTAGGGAGTGGGCAACCATCATAGCGCTACCTAAACAAATAACTACGTCTCATTATATGTATAGTCTTCTGGAGCTCTGAAATACAGGCCTAGGCCGTTTAGAGTCCAGATCTCCATCAAACTAAATTTTTTGAAAAACTGTCAACTTGAATCTTATCTTACTAAACATACTAATATTATAAAGGCGAAAGTTTGTGAGTGAGTGTCTGTGCGTGTATATGTATGTTTATTACTCAATCACGCTAGAACGCCTGAACAGATCTGAATGAAATTTGGCACAGAGATAGATTATGGTCTGGTATAGCACATAGACTACATTTCCTTACATCCCGGTATAATGTTTCTTTAGGATAAAAAACACACTTCTCACGAGGGCGAAGCTAGTAATATTATAAATGCGAAAGTTTGGATGGATGGATGTATGTTTGTTAATCAATCAAGCCAGAACTGATAAACGGATCTGGATGAAATTGACACAGAGATACATTATAGTCTGGAATAGCACATAGGCTTCTTTTTAGCCCCCTATAATATTTTCATCCCGGTGTAATTTACACGCGGGCGAAGCCGCTGGCAGAAGCTAGTAGTTAACATAAGAATGTTATTTTTGGAAATAAATAAAGAGTTTGTGTTATTATTATTTATGTGATAAAAGAACAATTCCTCCCTCATCATTTTAACGAGCAAAACCTCAAAATGCAACATAATCGGAATTCATTACAGTCCTTTATCAACCAATACACCGGCGGTAATTATTTTAATTAACAAACACACTTATTTGTTTCAATTGTTTCAGGTATTAAATGGCGATGTCAAGTTGCGGGTAGTTCGATGAAGCGTTATCCATTAAAAGTGTCCGTTGACCGCAGTCGTTAACGTTGTGTGGCAGTGACCACACAGCAGTGGCGCCTCGTAGTGGGTGCCGTTTACTGCATGTGGAGGGGGGATTGGAAAAGCGACGCGAAGAAGCTAGGTCTTTGCAATGTAGCATCTGTGTATGGCAGGGGCGGTGCCTTGCGCTTGTTGCGTTACGTGTTGTAGGTTCGAAACCCATACGAAACGATATATTTTTTTTATGTCGTTTCGTATGGGATCGATATAAGTCTGGGTTTTAGTTATTGGCTGTTAGTGTAGTTGATATTTGTTTGTCACTGCATCTACGATACAGAAGGATTGCTCGAGCAGGGGTAAGTTTTAAAGTGATGTGGTAATATATCCATGAAAATCGCTTTACTAAATATTCCTTGTTAAACTAAGTCAAAAAAAAAACATAAAAACCACTGAAAGTTGAAAGCACAAAACATCCAATAAATCTAAATAAACCAACAAAAATCAAAACAAAGTGAATACCCGTCAGCGAAATTAAAAACGAAACCTTTACGACCACAACTTTAATCAATCATGAGACCACAATAAATCACGCTGTATAGTGACGTGAAAAAAAAAACTAATGAATGAGGAAAAAGCCTGTAAAACAAGCGCTTGATTGTCACCCTACACTTAATTGTGTTCAACCGCGATAATACAGATTAATGATCGTTTTGTACAGCGTTTATCATAATTTATGGACACCACTTTGTGTAATTTAAAAGTTTTGTGCACTGGCAAGTATTTATAGTATTTTGTTTGTAGTTTGTAGAGTTAGATATTATCTTAAAACATGTATTCAATAGATTTTAGATACGGTCTTTTAATCCGAACAAAGGTTCATCTATCTGAGGTGGTAGTCGAAATACCAAAATTTAAGGGATTAATCACGTGATATTTCGATAGCGCTTGGCTGGACTCCGAAGCTAAATACCAGAGTCGCTAAATGCCAGATTCGCAAATTACCAGACTCGCAAAACACCCGATTCGGCATATACCAATATGCAAAATACCAGTATCGCAAAATAACAGATTTTGTCAAATTTTTCCGACCTTTTTTGTTTAACGATCTCATTTTGTATCGAAGAAATAATTATAGTAATACAGGATAATCTATAAACAGAACTCAATTGTTTAGTTCTGTACTTATGGTATTTTGCGTTTCTGGTATTTTGTATATCTGGTATACAGCAAATTTATTTTGCGAGTTTGGTAATTTGCGAATCTGGCATTAAGCGATTCTGGTATTAAGCTTCGAAACCTGATGTTTTTTCAGTCGCTATCGCCGCTTTCGTTGTTCGGACATATAAACATTCGGAAAACAATATATATTAAATATATTTTATAACTTAAAAATATTCATTTAAAGAAGATTATACCAAGTGTCTTATGCCAAATAAATTTTGGAGCATCAAGATTCTGCCAGATAGAGTCAACCGTATTCAAATGTATCCTTTTCTAATCAAGGTCTTGCAGTCTTATTGCGTTATGAATTCGGCAAGGCAAAGGGCAAAGAGTATGAAAAATAGACCAATCACGTGCGAGATGAAAGACGCGATGTGGATCGATGTGGTGATTGGTCGATTTTTCATACTCTTTGCCCTTTGCCTTGCCGAATATATACTATACATGTATATATAAATATACTATACGCAATAAGGCTGCTGGTATCTATTGTTTACTTCTAGTCCATTTGACCAAGTCCCCCTAAAAATTACCGTCTATCCTACCGCATTATTATTATTATTATTATTATTATATACTTTATTGTACACCATAAGTAACATTTACAAAGGAAACTTAAAACTAAAAATATATACAATAGGCGGCCTTATCGCATTCCGCGATCTCTTCCAGGCAACCAGGCATGGACAATAATTACTGGACACGAAGTGGGGCTGTTAATGGTGTGACAATAACAGTGTCAAAATATATATATATATATATATTATTAAAGATATGCAGATACATACATATGCTACACAATACATACATAAATACATACATACTAAAATATAAAGGCAATAAATAAAATGATGACAGTCAATTCATAATCACAGCGACAGGTAATGCTCCTTCCCGAGTCTTTTGAAGACAGGCAACGCATTATTTCCTGTATCTGCCAAGAATCCACCAATGTGCCCCTACCTGACTCAGATTGTCCCTGATGACACTGCCACAGTTAAGCCATTTTCACACGGCACGTTTTATTCGGCCGTTTTTATCGTCCTTCCACTTGGCTGAGCAGTGTAACCGTAGGAGCTATCGATCCGATATAAAATTATCTTTTTGAAGGCAATGCGAGGATCGTACGTGGCGTAAATTTTATTTGTTGGAACTTATTCAGGTTGTCCCCTATAATCCAAGTTATGTCCTCCAACTCGATTCCACCTCGATCCATAAAATTGACATAATTGATTGATAGTTTGTTATGTAGTGACGTTAATTGAGGGTCATTTCCCGTTGTCAAGATCACTGAGCCGAGTTGAGGTCCTTCAAACTGACTGCTTATTTTTCCTCAATCCGTGGAGGAAAAGTCTATCAAGAAACCTATAAATCACAGATTGGACTTCTGTATTGAATGGATCTCTTTGGTCACTTCAACACCGCTCCAATGATTTTATTACCCTTTACCCTTATGTTATGAAATCAATCGAAACTATCTAGAAATTACCGCTTTCTTTCTGATACGCTGATAATATTCTCTTTGCAGCATCTCTCTCTCACCTCTTTTATAAAGTGACTGAATGAATGTATTTTGAATTAAGAATTTGTAGTGAGTATTTGTCAGACTCTAGGCTAAAACCCAGTAAAAACCTTTGACAGGTTCGGCATTAAATATGGTTTGACACGTTCTTAATTCAATAACCGGCCGCTATCCGATTGACAGCACTCAATAAGTAAGTAGGTAAATCAACACAACAAAGACCTTATACTTCTTACTACTAGACTGTGCACTATGGCGCAAAAACCGGTCCGCGTGAGAGGACTCCCGTTGGTAGTGTGTCTCTTTCTAATGAGGTGACCATGACCAAACAGAACACGGGACAAATTGATTGTAAAAACGATAGTGTAAGTATCCCGACATATTTATGCTACCTTAATACGCTACCTAAACCTACCTAATTTATTGTAAATAAAAAAAATAGTATGTACCTATATTTTTTGGAATCTACAACATTTACCGTATGATGTCAGGCGTAAATAATTTCACCATCCCATGTTTTCCCGTGGGTGTCGTAAGAGGCGAGTAAGGTCTGTGCATTTGTAACAACCATACTGCGATCGCCAACCCGCCTGCAAAGCACTCCCCATGAATATTACAAATAAAAAGCATAATATAGTGCCCGGCAGCCTGCCTACCTTCGACTACGGTAGCGGTCGAGTTTACGGTATGGCAAGGGGTGCTAAGAATCCCGGACGAGATCCGGCTACTCCAACAAATACCGACGACTGGACCTGGCAACGTACAACACGCGCACACTCCGGTCCGACGAAAAGATCACCAAACTCGAAGAGGAATTGAGCAGTTTATGATGGAGTATTATAGATCTGAAGTTCGAAGAGAGGGAAAGGACTCGATAATCCTCAAATCCCAAGTCTCCTCAAGTCTCGTTCTTCAAGACCCATCGTATAGATAGGAACAAAAAGCTCTCTGATCCTACTCTCAAGCTCATGAAGGAGAGGCGTGAGATGATCCTGCAGTCTTCAGACGATGCTTTGAAATACCGGCAGCTAAATATACCTCAAAGGATCTCAATGATTTCACATATTGTCCAGTTACGTCGACAGCTGAGAAACAAAACTACGCCAATTTTATTCCTCTAGGAATCAATTTGCAAATAATATTAACAGCCGCTGAATTTCACTCGAACAAAGTCTGCCATAAACGCCGCAAACCACCATCTTACATTTAGTATTACCAGGCCCAAATATTTAAAAGTACTACTCTTACTAAGTTTTAATGAATTATTTTTGAAATACAACGAATTGATTAATTATAGGAACTTTAGAAATATTTAAATACGTTTCAAAGTCTATGAATCGTTTGTTTTGGTATTATATAAAAAAGATTTTTTTTTAATTTTCTACCATTTCTAACAAACCCAATGATTATTTGAGCTTGCAAGAAGTCAGACAAGGACACACTACCAGCGGAAACCCTCTCGCCAGGACCGCTTTTGGTTAGCTACCGCTTATAAGGAAATAGCTAACCTAGGTGTATGATAATACATTTCATTTTAGCTAAACAAAAATTTTTGGTACACAGTCTAGTAGTAAGAAATACGTATAAGGTCTTTGCAACACAATAACAAAATGATAGACTATAATCACACAATACTAGCTGTTGCCGCGACTATGTTCGCGTGGGAGTAAAAATCAATCTCTGAGCCAAATTCCAGACCCTTTCAGCCGTTCTGGCGTAATTGAGTAACAAACATCTATCTATCCAAACTTTCGCATTTATAATACATAGTAGTAAGGTATGACCCACATAAAATTCATACGAGAACAATATTTCAATACAGAATATACCTCATAAAAATCCGCCAAACTGTCTCAGACGATCTTAAATATCCACAGAGCATATTTGGTGTACCTTAATAACTTGCAGAATAATCTGGTGGAAGAGTCATTTAGGGAGATTTTTACGAAGTTCTTCCATATAGCAGACTCTATGTCGGGCTTGGCTTATTTCCTGCGAGTTTTGGTGAAATATGGCAGTATTATTATTTCGGTATTATTTACTGGTTTGGCTTTTACGTTTCTAGAGTCCGTTGTAATGATATTAGACTTAACGTTCGTTTGTCATGAGTGAATGTACGAATGAATCTTTGAGTCTTCAAAAGGAGACCTTGGGCAATTGTAGTCAATGGGTTGTTAATCTGTTTAGTTTCAAGCTCTGCTTTCGATATCCCAAGAAGGATTGTACCTTCAGCACAGACTAACAGGACTAAAGAAAAGGTAACACTATGTTAAAAACATAGCCAATCCAGGCCAGGTGGTCATCATTCCCCAGGCCAGGCCAAGGCCAGGGTCCAATGCCTAAAGTGTGCTGAAAGTATGTGGTATAAGCAATATACTTTAAATATGAGCTGGCATTCCAGAAATTGACCTTACACGTTATCCTTTGAATAGAACAGAAAAATCTCTTTATTTGCGACACATTACGAACTCGGCTTCAACATCAACTATTATGTATATTAAAAGTAGGCACATGATATTCTATTCACAGTTCGTACATCGTTATCGGATGTACGTTGACGGAAGGCTGATGTTCATGGCTGGTTTAGTAAGTAATGGCCTGGTGGACGTGCTGTGTAACAGAGTAATGTACTCGTATATGTTTCTCTTTATCTGTGAGATCGCTCAGGTTTTCTGCTTTCTTACGAAATAAGGATTCTTACTGGTCTCTAATTGTCAACAGTGTTTTTTCAGCTTTGAAGTTAGCGGTTTTTGTTACCAGGGGGGTGACCATAAGCTCTTAGAGTAAGGTTATTTTGAGATCGCGTAAGTGACAGATGTATACAAGTCATATACATCTGTCCCTTACACACACTAAAAATAACCTTACTCTAAGAGCTTATGGTCACCCCCCAGGAATCTGTGTTTATCAATGTTTTAAGTTAAACTACTGTTAACTAACAGTCATGTATTCTCTTGCTCTTTTTCATGGTCGGCCTTGAAAAAGGTGTCTTAGATTTTATGGCCCTGTACAGCTAGAATCTAGATAAAGAATATTGTACTAGTTTGTGCCGAGTCAAAGTTGCAACGTAGGTGCCACGGTGGCAATTGTCAGAGAGTGGGGTTTTGCACGAGAACTCGAGCGTGTTTGGATGTCGGAAATGTTTCTACTGGGATCTAGCTTAGTTCTCTCCAGTCGTAAGTGGTCGTAGTTGACGGTGAATCATATGGGAGTAGTATTTTCTTTCGGCAATCGAATTTTGACTAAAGTCTAGTTTCTATTGAACTTGCCAAAAAAATAATAATAATAATGTAGTGTTCATTACCAGTAGAAAGGGATTTTATTAAGATCTGGGGCAAATTTAATGATTACTTATTTTTTTAGGTTTCTTAAAGCTAACGCCGTAAAAACGGAACGCACCTCAATTATCTTTTTAAAATTTGCAACACTGACATGTCAGCCATGTTTTGAATGAACGTCAGCGCAAGAATACGTTTACTTATTGCAGAAAAATATTTTAAATTGTACAGTGAGAATCATTAAAAATTAAATGTAAAATGGGGTTACTTATATTGCTATGAAAAAAAAATGTAAAAATGGAGTATGCCCATATTTTTTTATTTTTTAAACTATGGAATATATTTAATTTTTATTGAAGAATATAAAACTTTAAATAAAATCGCCAACACTGCAATTTTACATAAAATTTTATAATATAATTGTATTAGTTAAATCAATTTAAATTTCAAAATTAGTCAATTTAACCCCTCAGGCCACCAAACGGACGACGAAGCCGACAACGACGGCAAGGGCCCGCTCATGTTAGACGCTCAAGAGGGGCACTCATGAGCGGCTAACATGAGCAGGCCTTTGGCGTCGTTGTCGGCTTCGTCGACTTTTGTACTTCAGGAAAGACGGTGGCACAGTTTTCACTTGCTGCCGTGTTTATCGAGGCTCGCTGATGATTATCACCGGGGTGGTTTTCCCTAAAGGTCCAGGCGCACTTTGAAGGATTTTCTCCGATAGCAAAAAAGGTTTTGTTAGATATGTCTCTGCCGAACTCTTTGAGGAATAGATATAGGCGGAATACTATTATATATTGTGTTTTCCAAAAGAAACCTCGACTTTTGTTTAAAACTGTTCAGATAGTGTTGGATACTCACTTTATTATAAAAGATAAACAAATCCATATAGCCCCGATTGGCCATAGCGGACGCCAATAAAATAGATGATCCTCTATAAATTACCATACAGGGTCGGATAAAACCCGTCACAGAGATTATTCACAATAAAACATCCGATTTCGCGTGAATAGTGGGGATTTTCATGGCTTTTGCCTTTTTCCTGGCCATATTTTTTTATAATAGTAATTTGGAATTTTTCAGCTCTTGACCTAGATATGGCCTGATAGAAAGCAATTGATGGGGTCCAGAAAATGACTGTTCGTGTTCACTCTTGCTTTAAATGCTGACTTGTAAAACAATTTTAGTTTTTCGTCAAGCATAATACGAGATAAAATAACATAACTAAGCGGCACTCCACATCTGAGATGGGATCGATTAATAAACTTTTATTTTCAAGTAGCTACTAGTGGCGCGCCTGCCCATAGTCAGCTACAGTTACTTGAACTTAATAGTTTTATCTTTGTTTCATAACCATTATATGTCGCTGTTGAGTTTCGCTTACTAATTTAATTTGTGAACTAGTAGATATGGTGTGTATGAGAAGTCATTTATGTCGCTCGGTCCGAATCTAGTAGATACTATATCTTGTTCCACTAACCTATTGCAAACAATCAAACTAGTGTCAGCGACTATTTTCGCTCGCTTTGAAATGCCACTACGACAGATTAATGGACAAAGAATCCTCGGCAGTGATCTACTGTGGAAGATTCTTTGATACGGAGTTCGTACAATCGTACTCCCAATTCGTCATTCGGCGAACGTTTTGGTGAATGTTCTGGCGTAAACTACTGTTTCGACGTACCTCCGTTTAGTATATGGGATGACTGAATTAAATTCTTTGGATGCCTTGTAGGGGGTGAAAATCCTCATGAATGTAGGTACCATTCTTTTACCATGGGATCGATTCTAAAATATAAAAAAGCTGTTTTGTACATTTAACTTCACATAACTCAACAATATGTCGGGAACACCTGTTTTCATTATTTCAGGGCCAACCATGAAATACTTCATTTAAGGACGTATCCTAAACTAAACATTTCTCATATTTATTCATCATGAGTACATCCACCTATTGCAACGTACCCAATGAATCACAAGACATCCTGGAGCCAGTGCAACTCAATCATCAAAATCTCTTCCATTCGCACGACTCTCTAAGGCCCGATTTCATCATTGAAACTAATCACGATTAGTAAAACTAAATTCAGTTTATGCAAATACAGCGTTCTGATTGGTAGCTTCTCAGCGGTCTCAACCAATCAGAACGCTAAATTTGTATAAATTGAGTTTAGTTGAACTAATCGCGATCAGTTTCATTGGTGAAATCGGCCCTCAGGCATAATCTTTCGCAATGTCTGTCATTTATTCATTTAAACCCTAAAAAAGACACGAAAATAGTCACAAGCTTTTCATCCTATAATAAATATCAATATCAAGAACATCTAGGTTTTTGACCTTTTCGATATAGATTTACCTTATTCCATCTGCTAGTAAACGAAACCAATTTACTGTATCGGTTTCATAAACTATTTACGGGGTGTATCGAGATTCGTGTCACGTACAGGGGTCCGAGATATTGCGTACTGGTGTTGCCATATTAACAGCGCTTGTGCTTTAACTTCAGGAGTTTTTTCGCGGCAAATGTGGTTATTTTCTTTTGAAAATTTGTTGGTGAAAGTATTGGCCGTGTGTTTATAAATAATATGTTTATGTAGGTATGCTAGGATATAGATTCAGATGGGTTAATAAGTGCTAAAGAAATCCAAATAGGTCAATATATTTTTAAAGATTTGCGCTAATGTGGATGCTGAGACTTTTATATAAATGTCACCCTGAAAACTAAGTATATTTCGTGTATTTTCCTCATCGTGTCCCAAATAAATATGTTTTCTTTCTTGTTTGAAACATTAACAAAATTTCAACACGTTTTATGTTTTCAAAATCTTTTAAGCCTTCTGAGCACTTCATACTATCGGACAAGTTCATACTGATGCCTAAAAGTTCGGGTGCTGTAAAAAACCGATAACTTACTTTTAGCACGTTTTTGCCTGCCTTTTAGACCTTTCAAAACTTAGCGTTCCTTTGAAATTGAGAGTTGATTAAAATTACCTTTTAAGATTTATTTTCAAGAGTTTGTAGCAAAATCCGAGTGTGGCTTGATTTGGCTGTTTTGTGTGAAATTCGATGGATTTCGAACCTCCGTTTTGCAGATTAATCAATTTAGACTACTTAATAAAGCCATAGGTTTTTTTGCTTCCCGCATCCAGCGTATTTCCGCGGTCTTCACTAAGTCATCGGAGCACCTTGTAGGTGGCCTTAAATCTATAACCGTCAAAGTTCAAATCGACACTATCAAGCTCTTATAAATTGCATTATTTTGACACAAACGCGCTTTACACAGTACACACATAACGCACCGCTTCCACCTGCGGCGACTATGTACACAGTAGACACAGCTTTGTCCCGACCGGCCTGTGAGCTGCGGTTACACGATTATTCGCATGTAAAGCCTGACTATTAACTAAGAGCAATACATCCCACGTGCTTGCCACTGTTTTGCGGAATAACGCGAAATTTCGAGGGAGTCTGGAGGTATTTTGGCTTACCATACTTGCTTGATTGAAGATAGATATCTCATGCATAGTTGTCCCGACTGTCATTTTTAGATATATGACAGTCATTATCGTTGTTTGTTTCTTCAATGATATCTAGAACAGTCAAAGTGCAAATTAACAACATCAAGCTCTTAAAACTCTACTTTGGCACAAACGCGCTTTATGCCGTACACACATAACGCACAGCTTCACTGCGACGGCTGATGCACGTAATAGACACAGCTTTGTCTCAACTAGCTTGCGACCTTTGATTACACGATTATTAACTGAGAGCAATACATCCCACGTGCTTGCCACCGTTTTGCATTATACCGCCAGATTTTGGGGTAGTTGGGTGCTAAAATCAAGACTGGAGCTAAAATCGTAAGGGATCTTGATCTCCTGATGGTAACTTAAGGATAAATAGTATCTTATGCGTAGTTACTCGAACAACCGCTGGTTCCGGCTGTCATATGTTGATTTTGACAGCTGTTCCGGATTGTCTGAAAGTCAGTCAACAACAAGTGTTGCCAAGGGGTAACGTGTTGCCCGGTTACTGGGTTGTGGTGTCCAGATGAGCAGTCGCTCCATGTAAAATACTGATATTAGGTTGCATACTGTTAGACTAGAAACTAAAAGCCCATCCCAACACAGTGGCTAAAACGTAGCACACGATCCATAGTTTAGACGAGCTTAAAACTAGTTTCACACACATCTCTGCCATTGGTTTCACTACTTGAGTCGATTGCAATTGCAACCCAGCTTTTACAAATTGAATTAAAAAAGACTTCCCATTCATGACATCATCGACTTAAAATCGATTAATTTACAAAATCGCGAACCTCATCATTCGAATTAAAGTGCACTTAACGAGATCAATTAAAGCGACATTCATTCGACAAATCGATATTCGAGTTAAGCGATTCCGATTACGAGGAGCAACGTGGCTGTGGTCGCGGTCGAGTGTTTTGTATCGATACGTACGATAGATCAGAATAGGGTTGTCAGGCATGCGGTTTTAGCCGGACATAGTTGGGCTTTTCACCCGACTGCCGAAGGAGGGTGCTAAACACATTGTTTAGCAGTCTATAAATATGTATGTACCTATGTTTGTTCCTCTGTGGCATTATAGAGACCAAACGCGTTGGCCGATCTTGATGACATCAATCGATTCGTCTTAACCCTGTGACTGTCACTGGGTACATTAAAATTAGAAAATAGAACAATGGCGTGTATCAAAATAAAGGGTTTTAAGAGGTGATTTAAACAATATAAAACACTTATATTATTATGTTTAAATGTATCTAATTCGAAAAAGAAATAACTAAAAAGTTATAAATAGAAAACAATTATTTCAAAATATCAAAAAACCCGACTGCTTTAGAAGCGAACTAAAAAGAGGTAAACAAGAAGAAAACCATGCTATGCAGTCGGAGTATACATCTGGTTTTGGTCAGCCAGCTCGTGAATATTTATCCTCCGACTGCACATTATGATTTTCTTCTTGTTTACGTCTTTTTAGTTCGCTTAAGCAGTCGGGTTTTCTGTTTTTTTTTTTTTTTTGGGAAAAGTTTCGAGTATGAATAAGGATGGCTATGAGAATAAGGGAAGTCCAAAGAAATGTTGGATGGATTGTTTATAAGATTAAATGTCCAGAAAGGCGGGGGGGGGGGGATGAATACTGAGATGACAGACTAATAAGGAAGTATGGAAAAAGAACAAGACATGTTGCGACGACCACAAATATATTAGATTAAGGGCAAGAGAATGGTGCTGACTGAGGCTTTTTGGATGCGTGTCCGGCCAAATAAGATCAGGATCTGGACAACCCAGCATTTGCTAGAGATTATTATAGTTTACTTTTTGATTTGCACTGAAACCAAGACTGAAGACTGATTTATAATTTTCTGTTGTCATATAATTAGAAGGTAACATGTTGACTGCCATGAGGAAACCATTTATGTACTTATACCATTTTTTAAAACCATTTGTTGAAAAAAAATCGAAAGGACTTACAATTTATGGGCTTATAAATAATAAGACCTCTCGATTTTTTTTTTGGCCAATTGGCCAGGTTGTACTGTGGAGCCGCGCAGGTTAAAACAGTCGAAACGCTGTCCATCGGCCACCTAGAGGCTCCTGAAGTGATCGAGGATATGCGGGCACAAGGTGTCCGATTCGGCCCCCTGGACCCGACATACTGGCGGTCACGGGCGTCGACGGCGGCCCACTGGCCTAAACATGGTTTTTAGTCTGGCAGTCAACGTGTTAATACGATTTTAAGATAAATGGTCAGAGGTCATTAACATGAAATAATGTTTATTACTTAAGGCAAGTTCCTGAATAAGTTAAAATATCCGGCATTTTTGCTCAATGTTATTTTGAAGTCCGGCTAAACTGGCTGGTCTGTTCGGCTGGCCGATTTCAGGAGCCAGCCCTACCCCCGATCCAATAGATTCGAATAGTCTGTTCTGAATCGATAAACCGGTTATTAATGGTTATTAATTGTTGTTCGGCTGTGAAGATTATGTGGTTTAACTACGTTTCGCTTTGATTTTGTGAACTCAATATAGCACGCACGGGTTTATTAACTTTGTCCGGATTTGTAATCATTGGTGATTGGGATTTGGTATTAATAGGTAGTTAAAGGTAAGCCAATGATATAAAGCGTTTTGCAATTAGAGTTATGAAGTTTACAAACGCAAGAAAATTCAACAGCGGGACAGGCTCCTTCACTGTTATAGATATTGAAGGAAAACAGCAAAAAAATAATTTTGGTTTATTTTTGTAATAGCATCCTATAGTAAGAGTTATTTCCAGAGCTTTTTATAAAAGGTGAACTGTATCAATGGTTTGCCTATTTTTGTTAAAGAAACTATTTGTCCCACAGCTGGTCTCTTATAGTCTTTCACTTTGACCGCAGTATTGCGTTCTCCGACCAATCCATCGCAAACGCCCCTAAGTAATCACGCCAGCGCTTTTTAGACCATCATCGGCGATGACGCCCGGCCTCTGTCTCTCAATGCGTATACCCCTCGTATAATCAAGCAATACACTACAAGAACATCATAAACTCCCCCAACATATTGCACGAGATAATCAACCCGAGCCGAAGTTTCAGAGAGTATCCCTTAAAACCATAAATTCAAAACATTTCACATGACTGCATTCTGAAGGCGCACCCATCTCTTCTCCAAAGTTAAGGGGCCTATCAGCTCCCCAAATTAACTGGCAATATATACGCGCATCACGCGATCGGTTCCCGGTTTAGTTAAGCTGGGATTACAATAGCGGTGTAAGTAAAATGTGATTTGTAACGATTTGTAGCCTGAAGCCTTATTCATTTTACATCTGAAGGTGCTGTCTTTCGTAACGTTTGACATTTAAAAGAGCTGGTTCGTAGTCTAAATTGTAGTACTTCATATACAGAACTATTCTGGGATTCTACCATGGTAGATTAATGCTAGAGCAACATCTTAACTTTGTACCATCTACTTAAACGACTCTTGGTACGTTCTTGGCAAGTTCTTGGTCTTTGTGCGACTCTACAGTCGCGTACGAGAATGTATTTTCATAACTACAAAATAATAATAATATAATTACGTAGTAGTAATATATGATATAATTACAAAATCTCTAATATTTACAAGATATAACAACTGAAATATATTAAACTTTATTTGAAATAATGATCAGTTAATGTAATAAACGATTGATATAATTTTAAAGTAACTGATTTTTATAAGCATAACATACATTGAATATAAAATCGTTTGATATACCGCTCAAAAAACATAAACCCTATCTAGTCTAATATGATAAAACGCCTAGCACAAGCTCTGGCTTCTAATTCAAGCTTAAATAAACAATAACTTTTTGTAATCGTTTGTTTTTTTTTGTTATTGATGTTAATTGGTGTTAATCGCTCGAAGCATGAATCATTTTAAAACAGTTGATTGTGAACATATGCGGTTTTTATTTCCCTGTAAAAACATGCAAACAAGCATACACCATGCATGCAAACAAGCATACACCATACGTGCAGCATGCAAGCAAGCATGCAGCAAGCAAGCAAGGCATGGTTTCTGTCACGGCTCCGGCGCTGTGGGGCTACGGCGCGGCGGTCTCATGCGAGCTTATCGTCGCAGATGTGTTTCACACTCACCACCGCGGCGGCGGGTGTTAAAACCACCGGCTCCTCAGCTCGCAGGCCGCTTCGCTCCTCCGCACGTACGCGATTTTATGCGATTCGTTTCTATCACGCTGCTCTCGCAGCACGCTCGCTTCTTCGCTCGTTCGCCTTCGCGTATTAATGGTCATTGTTCTAACCAAACCTAACCCAAATGATTAACCAACATAGAGGGGACCTGGCACTCCACTCCGCTCCCGACTTAACCTTCTAACCTAATATAACCCATCCGAGTCAGATTGCTTTGAATCGGGGTGTTTACCATAAAGATGGTGTCAATATTATATGTTTTAAACGATATGCCTAATGATTTTCGATTAAATAAAAGTTATATCCAATAACGTTATACGAAGTGAGTTTTGGAGTATATATATGTTTTATCTAAAGAAATTATATAAAAAGTTGGTATAACTCACGTTTATTATATCTTGTGAACGTTATTGAAATGAAAATATACCAAATATCTTTATATGATATGAGTCGTACCCGTTTTTTAAAGAATAACACATATTTTTGTGGCTACATTAAGACTTATCTAATCTTTATCTTAATAAAGAAGTTTAAGTCGGTTGGCCATTTAATATTCTAGGTTGTTACAATAACAAAACATGTCTTCTTTGTTCGAAAACATTTGAAAACTAAGCCTAACGTCAATCAATTATGTAAAGCGTTGCTATGTTCGACGGGAAAGTTCAGGAATAGTTAATAAACCCGTCCGGCGAGACCTGAAAATACTCTTTGTATTAGAAACCACTTCTAATTAGAAATATATCTCTAATCGATAAAATAGATAGAGGATACTGACTGAAAAGACCGTTTTGTCGTGTGGCCGTTGTTTGTCGTTCTACAGGAAAATTTGGCGTCTACCTATTTCATGGTGACTATAGATTTACTCTGGTTGTTATCTGGTCTTCCATAGACAGAAGATTTCATAACAATTCACTCACAAAAAAAATTGAAACCTCTGTTTCACACCTTAAAAAAATGCCACGAGTTTTTTGGCAACAGTACCATCGTAATTAGCGCTTGTCTCTCGAGGTGAGACTCAAGTGCGCGACCCTGAGAGTCTCGCGACAAGTGTAGCCCAGGCCTTACCGCGAAGAGTTCATTATGCTCGAATCGAATCCCTCGGGAGTAGTTGACCTTAACTGTACTCTGATAGAACGTGAGCTGAATAAAGGGAAATGAGTACAATCGAAAACGAAAGTGCTCATTACGTGTGATTGTGTTAGGCTGACCGGTTCGGATTGTTTTATTGCTCAAATTCCGTATTATGGCTTTAATACTCATGAACAAAGTCGTCACGGGTAGTCAGAAAACGCGGCAACCAGTCTGACCAAGGGGTATCGTGTAACCCAGTGTTGTGGAGGTCAGATAGACACATGCCTCACGAACACAGAGGAAATAAACCAACCACTTCTGCCTTGGCCCTTTTCTCTCCGGATTAATTCGTTAAAAAATAACTAGGTACATCAATTTATGTACATACAAGCTTCTCCCAGCGGCTTTGCACACATTATACCGGAATCAAAAGTCTTGCTATTCCAGACTATAATCTATCTCTGTGCCAAATTTCATCCAAAATTCAGCCAGAACGGCCGAACGGATTGGGTAACAAACATACATCCAGCCATCTAAACTTTTATATTTATAATATTAGTAAGACTAGCTTCTGCTAGCGGCTTCGCCCGCGTGAAAAGTGTTTTATTATCCCAAGGGAACATTATACCGGGATAAATGTGCTATTCCAGGCTATAATCTATCTCTGTGCCAAATTTCATATAGATCCGTTCAGCCGTTCTGGCGTGATTGAGTAACAAACATACATCCATCCATCCAAACACTATATATATATTTTAACGATAGACACGACGAGTAAGATGCTTAACGGCTTTTATAACATATGTACCTCTAAAGGCTTGTATGGGAACAATAGACTACCAAAAATGGAAATCGAGACATTATCCGTGAATCCCGCGTTCCACCATTGCTTGACGTAAACTTATTCATTCCTTGAATACGCTTAGTTGGAAAGGTTAACCGAATGTATGTGCTGTAAGGCTTGTGTATTCTTAAGAATCTTTAAAAAAACTTCCCATTAAGTGAGATTGTCCAAGTTCCCGCAGTAAAGTAACATTGGATATTTCTAAAGCAATACTAACTAAAGTGGTTTGAAGTCACCGCTTTGAAATAAAATTGAATGGTGGAACGTCTGCCTTCGTTTTTTTACCTTTCGCAGATTGCATTGCAGACCTGTGGGGTTGCAGGCTTTTACCGGTAGAAGTCTTCATATTGTATATCTTTTTCCGTTGTTGTTATGTTGTTTTTGGTTTTGTTGTTAAAAGGTTTTTCAGGGTCTGTCCATCCAAAGTCAGTAGGTTTGGTCTTTGGATGTTTATTAATTGATCACGCTAACGAACGGATGAGGTTGAACGAATTTGGATAAAATTTAAAATACTAGTGAGGAATAGCCCGGATTAGAACTGCACATACTTTTTTATCCCGGTAGTAGGTATATAACTGTAGGAAAAATTTCGACTTTTGTCTCTGGGTAAATAATACAGACCATACGAAAAATAATTTTACTATAAAATCAAACTCTAAACAATGGCTCTGTAATTCAGTTTATCAATCATTCAACTTTATTTACTAAAAATCGTGCCAGACCATTAACCAGTTTTAAAACTGTATATTTTTCAGTTTATTTTGCATACATTTAAAAAGTACTGAAAGCTTTCCATTTTATTTTGTCATCAAACTCTCCGTATGCACGTAGTGTACCGTTCAATATTTGTATGCTTTATTAATTTCCTGCATTGCTATACTTTCCTGTCTATAGATGAATAGCCTATAACTTCGATATATTGCCGTTAGGCCGGTTGCACACGTTAAGAAAAGTCACCGGGCCTACATAGAATTCGTGTCGTACTCGACACAATTCATCATGTCGAAAAGAATTTTGTTGGACCTAGGCACGAATCACGTCTCCCACGGTGCTGAACAAGAAAAAATCTTGTCACACAGTTCGTGTGTAAGAACGACACGAATTTTTGCGTAGGCTGATACATAGCGTGTACAAGCGACCTTAAGCCTCCTGTAGGTGTCCAGTGAGAATGATCACCATTGAAGTGTAACTAATGTGTTTGTATTATGTTTTTTTTAATAAAACAATGTATTGTAACACCATGAGTCTATTGCACATGTTCTTTTTGCTTAGATCAATATTTACCGTTACACATACATCAGTCTCAGACGCCATTGTGCCTCGTCGGCTAGTGTTGTCCATTCATCCTTAATATTCACAAGTGATTTTCCTGCTTTCTAAATATTAATACCACAGTATTGATGTCTGATATTGATAAATTAAATGTCTTAAGGATAATTAAATTAGTTCATGAAGATTAAGCTTGCTTGTGGATCCTTTCTAGTCTTAAATGACACGAAGATAAGTTAATATAAGTAGTGGTAGCAAAACAAAAATCTGTGATACTTCCTTTACATTATTTGTTTTGCTAGCCTTTTCTGTCTCACTCCTAGGCAAAGCCCTATACTCCTTCCTCTTTCCCGTAGTTTATAAAGCGATAAATTAAATTAGTTAAAATAAAATAATTCACGCAAAACACTGCACAAAAACGACACAAAATTACCTGAAGCTCGACAAAAAGCTGCCATTTCCCGAAACAAATTAAACCATTCAGTAACACCTTGAAACTCGCTGAAACTGCAGCAATATTAAATCAGATTCGCGAGCGACGACGGCGGAAGTGTGAGAATGGACTCACGTGTGAACGTCCTTCCTGTTTGGCGCGTCAGCCCAAACAAGGCCGTATCACTGGAGCTTTGCTTTTATTATTCTCTTATGTTTTTTTTGGGTGATTTTTTAATTAAACTTTAAACCCTATATTTTAAAACCAGACCAAATAAATATATATGACAAATGATCCTTTTTATTAACGCCGTTAAACCTTAGCCGGCCCGAATATTTTTAGCTGTAATTCAATCATTTTTCAACAAAACATTCATCGTATCATTTTTAGTTCTAAGTGAAGAAATTGATCAGATTGACGTGACTCGTTTCAAAGTATGAACTCATGCCTTCTTCTCCGGTATGCCCTAAAAGGGGCTTGTATCACTGAAGCTTTCATTTTAATTCTCAAAATTCGTCATAATTATCATTTGTCTTTAATTATTTAGTGTTATCAGAAGGGTTTTATGTTCTTACGTGTTCATTATTCATTAAGTAAGGCAAAACTTTATCAAAATAAATAATATCACCAGTCCTGCTTTTTTTGTTTTCTTTTTTTTTTGCAGCAGAAGTTCTTTATTGTTTAAGCTAATAAGCTTTATTTCATAAAAAATACTATTATGCCTTTCATAATGACAAATTTGGATAGATTTGACGGCGGCAAAGGATGGAAGTTTGAGAATAGTCACATTATGTGTGACGACGCCATCCCTCCCTGTGTTCCCAAACAAGGCCCCGTGTCACTGAAGCTGCTTTAATGCTCTTATTTTTAATTCTCAACTTGTTGTCCTTTAATTATTTATCCTATAAAAGTTGAAATTATTTTTGCTTGTAAGGTTTTTTTAAACATACTGTAACCGGTTGTAATTACATAAAGAAAACAGAATGAAAAAACTATGAAATAACTTTTTTGCATAGGTATAATCTACTTTGTATAAAAACGTTTTCACACATTCGTGCTGTTTGTCGCTAAGGAGTTCGGTCGTACATTCCATATCTTGAAAACCGCTGAACTGATTTTTATGAAACTTGCACTGTTCCCTAAGTTGAGAGATACGAGTACTTAATCCAATAAATCATTTTTCGACACAGACTCCCGAAATGAAAGCTATTTAGCAATTTTAGTGTTTTGCTTTTGAGGTCAGTTTTTTATTTTCTCTTTTTAGTTTAAGTACCCTGTTTTTTTTACCCAGAGTAGATTTCCAGTTTGCAACGCGCAACGGTTGGAATTGAAATTGGAATCACGTGTGATAAGAACAAGACCTCTTTCTTCCAAAAGGCTCGTATCACTACAGCTTTGTCTTGCCCTTTTAATTTTTCTCAAAAAGTCTTAAGTTAAACTGGAGCTGATGCACACATGGGCAAATAATAACAGGGATTATTTTTATTATTTATGTTAAAATATTTTGTTAAAAAGCGCCAATGCTAAACCACTCAGTTTCTCAAGTAAAATAAGAATGTATGGCAAAAGCTTAACTACCTAAACATTAGAAATTATCTGAACTTCAGAAATCTTTCTGAAAAATAAGTTACCAAAACCAATACAGTCACTTTAAACAAAGCTCCATGATTTTAGTTGGAGCAAAGTGTTACCGCGTAATAAATCGAGTTACCGTGTAACATAGTGGAAACTCCGGTGTGACGTCGTAGTATCTTGCAACGTGCTACGTAACGCTACGAGGCGCGGAAACCGTCAGCTGGTGAAAATATTCATTGTTTCTTCTTTCAAATTTTATTTTAGACTTAAATAATAAATTACAATTTAATATATAGTATCACTCGCCTCGTATTTATTTCATAAAACTTTAGAGACGAACGAGTCTGTTAAAAAAATCCTTATAATAAATTTACTACATCTTCTGATTCCTATTCTAGAAAATATTTCTGAAAAATAAGTTAGTAAGACCAACACCGTCACTTTTAACAAAGCTCCATGATTTTCCAATAGTGACTTTAAAAATGCAGTTGGAGCAAAGTGTTACCGCGTAATAAATCGAGTTACCGTGTAACATAGTGTAAACTCCGGCATGACGTCGTCGTATCCTGCAACGTGTTACGTAACACGCAACGAGGCGAAGCGTCAGCTGCTAAAAATATTCATTGTTTGTTTCTTTTTTTACATTTACATAATTTTCAGTGGAGGAAATACTTTTTTTAATTACAGCGTGTCAAATAGTGAAAATTAATTTTATTTACAAACTGTAAAATTCAAACGGGTCGAATTGAGGAGCAAAAGCCATTTTCGTATCGATAACAATGTGTGGCTACTTGGATAGTTTTCTATTGCCGCGTTCAGATCCAGGAAGGTGCAGGTGGTTGGGCAGCTCATAGTTCATTGCATTGAGCCTTAGTTAAGGTTTTGGTTCGTTTGCAAGAGTTAAATGCTTTTTAGCTACTATACTCCAATTGAGATAACATTAGACTTATAAATAATCCCATTTTACAGCCCGTTCAACCGATTTTGTCTTCTATTGCGTTGCTGATATGCCAAATGGCAGCTGTAGTAAACAGATAGTTTTGGTAACAGGTTTATGCTTTTTGTGCTATCCTTATACTATCGGGATAGAACTCAAAATCGGTTGAACGGACTGTAAAAATGGGTTGTAGAAATTTCTAATGTTTTTTTCAAATAGAAGAATAAAACTCGATAGAAGCAGGATCAGAAAGCCTTATCAAACAATACTTGCATGAGTTTCCAACTCATACAAAAATTTAACTTGTATGCTTATCTAAAGACGATAGAATCAAACTTTGGTCATACACTTACCGTCCAAGTACCGGTCCAGCAGAACTTAAGAGGTAACAGGTTTAAACACACATAGAGGTTGCTAAACTTTCAGATCTTGCAACTTACGTTATACTGTAAACTGTAAATTGGTGACTCCTGCTCGTTGCTGTTGTCTTGGTACTTAGGTTAAGCCGCATGTGAAAGTAGGTTGACCGAGCAGTACAGATTAATAAGATACACAATAGACACATTTTTATTTCATGCTGCATATTTTTTTTTAAACTGTTCCACACTAGGAATTTCTTCCTGTATCGTGGGTGCGTTGCATTTACAAACATTTAAGCTCACATACACAAGACACCCAGATCCATTATGTTTTGTTGATTTATTATTTGTTCCGTGCGGAATCGAACCCGCAACACGCAGCGCAGCAGCCGATCGCTCAATCACTACGCCAACCGTGTCGTCAATTTATCTAGTAGTAGACACGCTTCGATCGACAATCTGTTGAACATGTAATTATGACACGATATCTTGCGAATTCACCTCGATTCTATCTGTAAAACGCCCATAACTTTTAAACGGCTGATCCGATTTTCACCAAACATAGCTAACAACACTCTCGATAAAGTCACTTTTTAAACAAAAAAACTATATCAAAATCAGTTCATCTGTTTATGAGCTATGATGCCACAGACAGATACACAAACACACAGGTATACACGTAAAACTTATAGCACCCCTATTCCTCTGTCGGGGATTAAAAATAGGTAGGTACAAAAATGGAGACTGTAAAACTTTCAGATCTTACAGGTATTTGTAGTCTGGGGTTAGTTAACCCCAGACTGCAAATTGGAGACTTCTGCTTGATTTTGTACATGGGTTAAGTTTGCATTTAGAAGGTTGATTAACCAGTGATAGGTTGAAGCTTGATGTTACCTTAAAGTGTATAACATCACGCTTGAATTCCCTCAAAGACTAGGCAGAGATGGAAGATCGACGGTGCATAATTATTGAAAATACATAAAGAAATACTTAGGTCAATGTAAGAAAAAAAGTTATTTCACTTACAAAGGGTATTTCGATACAAATTATTTGAGATCATCTTTTAAGCAAGGAATTGCTTGTATTAGGAGACTACGCGCTTCCACTTATCATTATTTTATGCAATTGAAATGAAGACAATGTAAACATGCACGACTTAAAATAAAAGGACAACTTAAAACTATACAAACAGCTCTGCAAATGAATGAACGTTGTGAGGCGTACTGCATAGAAAAAGGTGGTGGCATGTGTGTGTGAGTGAGTGCGTGAGCATAGGTGTGAGTGTGAATAGTGAGGTGGTGTGGTGTGTGAGTTATAATTAGCAGAGCTTAGTTCACCTATCCTAATTAATATCCTGTCCAGCATTACAAATACGAAAATGTGTCTCTTTATTTATTTGTTTGTTTATTGGTTACACTATCTTGCCTAGACGGCTGAGCAAATCTGAATGAGATTTGGGATTTTGCTAGATCATATCCCGGGTTAGGACTCAAGATACTTCCAACCCGACACTCCCATTGGAGCTAGACCTTAGATGAGGTAAGGCAGATACATAAGTAGGTATAGATGGATAGAATAGAAGCGCTTTGTCTTCATACTTATACTCAAACATGCACTCACGGCATTTATGCTTTTTATCAGATATGCTTTTTATATTTGTTTCTTATCAGAGGGGAAATTGGCATTCGCATCATCTCAGACGCATTCTGTCAAAAATACCTCTAATTTCCCTACATTAGGGCTACATCCACTAACGTTCATTCCTTCTGACTTGTCCTTTTGTACAAATTATACGGAAACGCAACGGGATAAAATAAAACGGTTGAAGCCACTAAATATCATCCTAATCCTACATTCTTTCCCCTGAATTTATCATGACACTCCAATCCGACAGAAAAAACAATTATTCGATCACCATACACACGTTTAGGTACATTCCTGTCAGTTTGCATCTTGTCAGTCAAACTAAAGGATTGCGTGTCTGTCTCTGGATGGTTATAATACTATCATTTTGTAAGATTAGCGGCCCATCCACTAACGTTCATTTCTTCTAACTTGTCCTGTTGTACGAAAATGAAATGATTGCAAACTCGTATTCACGCAGGACAAATAAACGGACACTACCTTGATCAGTCATCGCGTCGCGTCCTGCGCGATACGGGAGGGAAAGTGGGATTTTAATACCGTCATTCTTTCTCGCTCTTGGAATTGGATTTGCCACTGGTGTTCATTCCTTATGGATTGTAGATTTCGGCAGAAATTAACATTAATGAATGGGTCCTTATTTTGACAAGCTTTTGACCTTGATTACCGCGAAAAATGATATTGCGATACGAATTTGAACGTTTTAATTACGCCATTTGGCCTTCAGTATTCTAAATGTTATAAAAATTATCAAAGACGTTAAGGAAATTGATACGACTACCTAAGAACGCAATAATATCTCTTAGTCAAAGAATCTGAAAATTAAAGACCACATTGAAATCAAAGAGATACACATAACATTTGTTACAAAGGACAAAGGAAGACATGAACATTAATGTGATAAAAAATACATTACCGAGAAAAATATTATGAGAAAAATTACACATTAAACGACTGCAAGCATTTCCTTCATTAGGCTGTGGTACCTTAACAGTCGCGGTTTATCCGCTTAATGTCCGTGATAGCTACTAACATTTTAACTCGGCCAGAAAACAAGACACCCAAGGTACTTGACGGTTTGGAATATTTCTAAGGTTTGGGTAGATCTTTGTAGACTGGTCAGGTAAGTTCTGTTGACACTCTTTAAGGCTCTATTATGAAGCTACCGCGGTCCGACGGACTAACGCTCTCCGATCCGCCCAATATTTGCACCTCGGCTTGTCTGAGAATTTTGTTTGACTTCCATTTCTTTGCGAGGTTGTCAAGTTTCGGAGTGGCTTGGGATGTTGGGGGGTTGTGTTGAATTATGTTGGTTGTAAGGATTATGATAGTTAATTTATGAACAAATTAAAAGTTAAATTAATAAGAATTAAATTACTTTTGAGTTTATGATAGAATAATTTTAAAAAGTAACTTGTCCTTGGAAAAAATCGAGTGCACTATCATCACTTCCACCATCATCAGCCTTATAATGTTCCCACTGCTGGGATACAGGCATCTGTGACAGAGGTAATGGGACTTAATCCATCCCGCGGGCCCAGTGCGGGTTGGTGGATGTCACATGTCTTCGAATTTTTGGTTCCAGGACATGATGGTTTCCTCACGATGTTTTCCTTCACCGTTTGAAGAGCAGTGGTGATGAAATAATTTACACAAAGTAAAGCGCCTGCCTGGGTTCGAACTCACGACTTACGACAGATAAGTCGGGACCGTTACCACTAGACCACCACTGCTCATCATCCGAAAGACGTCTACTGCTACATATCTTGCTCAAGCATCGCCTCATTAACCGGTCTTGTACTTCTCGCATCCAGCTGATTCCTCCGACCTAGTAATCGGTCTACCTTCCATCCTAAATACAACGTTGAAAGTGTTTTGAGTTCGTAAACTGGCACAAGATTTTTTTTTTATTGTTGATAGGCTTGCGTTTGACCACTATCTCACTTGATGGTAAGCGATGATGTGGTCGACGATGAAGCACCGCTGTATACCAGTATTTTACCAGGAGCGACTGCTTATCTGACCGCCACAAACCAAGATACTCATGGCAAGTTTGGTACTAAGTATGAGTATGTATAGCGCTACAAACCATCGTATATGTAGATAAAGTTAATCTCTTTTCAAATTAAAAAGACTCAACTTCCAATACGTCTTTAGGACATCACCACTAAAAGCTTCAAGTTATTCGCAGTAAAGCAAACAGTATTAGACAAGTGGATAGACAGACGAGTAGGGCACGGTTGAGTACCGGGCCGGTATCCCGGCGGATGGCTCGAGGATGGACGGTGACCGCATCTGTGATTGCATTCGCAACGCTTCGGTAGACGGCTTTAGCGTCACACGTAATGACCGGAATGGGAATCTCTTTTATCCCTGTATTTATGACCAGCTTTTGTTGTAGAATAGTTTGATGCAGTATTTTGTAGGTAAGCAAGTAGTGATTATCACCTGAAAGCCTAAAACACTCGGCTAAGGGCCTATTAAGTATTTGGAGTTAAGAGCGTGTCAAACCCGGACTTTCTGAATAATGCTCATCTCTTATTGGGCCGGGTAGTAAAAAAAATGTTTTTGTTTTTAAATTGTTTTAGTCCCTTGTGCACGGGGTTCCTATTTCTGTCTAAAGTAGGTAGATATAGTTCGCTCGCTTTGCTCGGTCACTTCAGCTCCCGTCATCTCCTTCGAACCTAATCTATCCGTGTTGGGGTGCCCTAAGCTCCCGAGCTCGCTTTGCTCGCTGTTGGACTAATTCATTGTCCATAATTAACCCAACCGTCATGTAGCAGTATTTATAATGAGCAGACAATGTGATTAATGTAGAAGTTAAATTCATTTTCATTACTTTGACCGATTTGACTTGACTAGATTCATAATGCCCGGGCATTATACATAGTGCCCGGATTATTCACTTGGTCCATGACATATACATAGTTAGCATAAGAAAATAAAGGCCTTAGGTCCAGTAATGGGCAAAGCTGGGTTGGATAATGAATAATGATGATGATAAATAGTTGGAAAAATATTCTAAATATTTTTTTTTATCAACTATTGGCTCGCATTTGACCAATATCAGACCTGATGGTAAGCGATGATGTGGTCGATGGTGAAGCACGCTTACCTAAAAATAACCTTTTCACTCTTGACTTAAAAACCCCTAGGTTATAGATACCAGGAAACACGGACCCCATCAGGGAATTCCATTCCTTAGCTGTACGCACAATGAAAGAATTCCCAAAACACAAACCAAATAGCTAGAGAAGAATGATACGTACAATACAATTGGACATCACGTAATCCATTCCTACCAGTGGCCGCACACTGAGTGCAAACTGCGATATTGGGCAGACAATCAATACTGTCTAATTTGCTGGATTGAACGCCGGATGAATGCGGCTTAGCAAGGAATCTGGAACCGTGTTTAGGCATGCATTAGGTATAGGCTTGAAACAGTTCTATTATCACACATTAGTGTGCTGAATACCACTGTTCTAGACGGTTTGAATAAATCATTTTTTGAAGCTTATCCTACCCATGTATACAAAACACCTATCCACACTTACTTGTCCGTAAAATCGTTAAATACGCATCCCTGTAACTTAAAAAAAAAGTATACAAGTATCTTGCATGTCATTCTGCCATAATAAGTTCTGATTGGTGAATCACTACGTGCACACTTTTATGCAAATTACAGGCATGTTTATTTTCGCCCTTGTACGAGCACTTGGTTGCTAATACATGTGCTAAGTTGAGATGGAAGAAAACTATTCTTGCTGACTTCTTGATAAAATATTGATGTAAATAGAACGGTCGAAAGTGTACTCAACCATATTAGTATGAATGTCGATTTTAATTAAGTAAAAATTCTTATGCTAGCATGCTAAATGTGCGATGTAATCGTACAGCCCTAAAGATGCCTGAAAAGAGCTTTTCCATTACGGTCATTTGATATATTCGAGGTTATATCAAAGTGTCCCTGCCATTGTGGAGCGTAGGGAATGCACAGCGTTTGACCGCCGTCTTTCGGACTCCGGTATTCGGATCACTTTGGTTGGACAGTGTCACGGGATCCGAGTGACTAGGTATGTGTCCGCCTGCTCGGAACAATGTTACTTGCTTTACGCTTGCTATTGCCTATCGCAAATAAAGTTCTGATTCCTTGTCTTATGGCGAACTTTGTTTTAGTACATAATTAATGATGCGAGAGCTTTTCCATTAGATCATGTTATGCCTACCAGCATGTTTTCTTCTGTCGTAGGGTCGCACCATCGGTGTGAGACCCGCGCTTGAATGTATTTTCGCGCGCGGTAATTTTTATTTTAGGATAACTCGTAAGATATTCATTTAAATTATAAGTGTGGTGTAAAGGATTATCATAATGTGCATGAAATGCTTAAGGTAATTAACGTGTTTAGGTTGATAAAGATTAATACTGTGTCCGTCTAAATAGCTTTTCAGTTAACGTGTTGTACGTGACCATTTTTTTTAAATTACAATGTGTATAGTAAACTAACCTTATAGATAGGTATAAATGCCATCGTGGACTTTTCTGTATTCTTATAAAAGAGGAATATCCCACCATACATTGCTTTGTTATATCTCAAAGGAACTAGGCAGCTTTGTCGATGAAAGCTCTCAGGCGACATTACTGTTGCCGACATTTTCCACAATTATCGTTATATTTCAACCAATTTACACATAATCTTAACAAATTATACACCTTAACCTTCTCCATAAATCACTCGGTTTATTGTTGAAAACCGCATGAAAATCCATTCAGTAGTTTTTGAGTTTATTGCGAACAGACATACTGACAGACATACGCAGCGGGGTACTTTGTTTTATAATATTATGTAGTTAAGTATGGAAGTATGGATAAATAATTCGAAGCTAGCGAAGAAATGCGCTACCTTTGACCGCTGCCTTTAAGTATACGAATCACTATAGAGAGCGCCACCGGAGTCACCAGAGTGTCCACTCCCTTGAATAATATTGTTTGCTTTACCGGGAATGCTGCTCACATGTAGGAAACTAAAAGTCTTAAGCGTTGTCTCTTAGCCTCTTGTCATTAATACAAAGTTCATCATTGTGAGTTTATTTTCATTAATACCATACATACTCATGCAGTCATGATCAATTCCATCTTTATTTTCATCCGTTCGCACTGAGATCTTTATGTTGTACTTAAAAACAAGCTTAAACATTACCATGAGTATATCACATCACAGCTAGTAAAATGTCTTTACAAATGTAATATAAGAGCGTAGGGAATGCGTTTGACCGCTGTCCTCCGGCGTTTGGATCACTTTGGCTAGCGCCACCGGAGTCACTACCGTGTCCACTCACTCGGAACAATAGTGTTTGCTTTACTGTGAGTGCTTGCGACTGTAAGATGGAACCTTAGCTCTCGTTATACATGTGTATTTTTTTCTTTTGAGTTCAGATTAGAAGACTGGCTTTGTGACTTATGTTTTGTTTTTGACGTGACAACGTCTTAAATTAGGTTGTGGCTGGGAGGCACTTATGAAAAAGTGTAACGCTCGGTAACGTTACGATGAGTCACCGAACGAGAGAGAGGCCCGCCGAATGCCTTGCGTCTCTCTCCCACTCAACTATGATCGGTCTGGTGGAAATCGATCGGATGAACGTAAAATCAGTACAATTTAATTATATTCATATCAATAAATATTCTACCGAGAAAAATACGTTGTCACGTAAAATCTTCGCCCGTAAAACCGACTTTACAGGCAACCATTTTTTTTTTTATGTTTCAGGTACGTAAATCGAGTCACGCCATTTATATGGACAAACGTTGATCTGGTTCTAAACTTGCTTCGTATTGGTATGTTTTGTAGAACACGTCTCAAATTGGATATCTAGTTAGACTTAGATAAATATAATCAGATTATATAGATATAAATCTCCTGATAATACTTTACTCTATGCGTTTTCGTTCCTGAACAAGCTTGCCCAAGTCTCTGACAAATGTTAAAAACAGTAAAATTTATACCAAATCACATAATATGTGGTACCCAAATCTGCTTTCAAATGACACTTGGTTTACCAAAGGAGCAAATTTATGAATTTTATTGTTTGAAACCTTTGGGTTTAGTATTAGAATTTCATAATATAAAAAAAACTCTTAAAATATTTCTCATTTTTAACCGACTTTCCAAAAAGGAGGAGGTTCTATGTTTGACTTCATGTTTGTTTTTTCTGTTTTTATGTATGTTCACTGATATCTCCGTCAATTGTGGACCGATTTTGAAAATTCTTTTTTTTAAATTGGACCCATTTTAATTTGGTGAAGATCTGATGAAGAACTTCGGAGATATACAACAGAACTCTTCAATAAATATCGGCAAATCTCTCGGAATTGCTGCAATGTCTGTTTTTTGTTTATACCATTTCATAACATAACATCACGCCAGTTCGCTCCAAATGGGTACGCAGATGTATACAGTTCGCCTTGGTACACTCTCATTTCACCGGTTATGTTCAAGTTTCATGGCATTTGGGTAGTCTTTTCTGGCATTATAAGTACCTTACTTGTAAGTACCTTATTCTATAAGTACCTTACCTTACTTGTAAGTAAGGTACTTATATATACCTTTGCAAGTTGCTTAATAGGTACAACTAAAAATTGAAAATAAAAGAAACTTTATTACAAAAAAATAAAACCGGCTTCGAAAAAAAAAAGTTATTTTTCACTTTAGATTTTAGTTACACAGTTTTTAGTTGGAAATCGGTAGTATTTTTTTGTAAAAATGTTTTTTTTTTACATGGCGAGCGAGCTTTTATTCACAATTGCATACTATTCTAAATAAAATAAAAATACTACTAAATAAATCAATATTACTTTTCACAGAATCGTTTACCATGATGAAATATGAAATCTATAAAAGCACTCAATATTCTATAGAAACTCATCAACAAAAAAAAATATACGAAACTGATTGAATACCAAGTGAAAAATGAAGCAAGCCTGCACCGATGAAGAAAAAAGAACATTTTATTATTTTGATTTCCCTTCAAAACGAATGAATGCTTCCATTCTTACTGAGACGTTTCATTTTTTCACCTTGATATTTCATACTGATTTGTTTATCCACCATGCTAGGCAAAACTACACCTTACTGCCGAGTGTTACGGTGTTTATTGGTTGTGAAAGCAGAATTTCCATTTGAACGAAGCAGCTTCGAGTCTGAAGGAGATATATGGCTTTGAGAAGGCGAGAATTGACATAATATTGTCCTTTGAGAAACGTGGAAGCGTTAGCCTGTGAATGGGGCGCTTTAAAGCGAAAATTTTCTAAAGGCCATAAAATTCGGGCGTGGTACGGAACCCGGAGTTACGATGTGACTCCTCTATCAAGTATCAGAGTTTTATCGTACTTTAAGTGACTTCTGGTCTCAAAGGATTTTGCTGTGATATCGTTTATATCAATGTTTATCGTTTTAGAAGTTTCATTTTTGAATATGGCCTCAGAATTTCAGTCTTTATGTACCTTGGGAAGATTCTGAATCGAGCTTTATGGTCAGTTTCCTAATTATAAATTTGGAGTGAAGTTCGTGAAAGATTTTCAAGCCAAATTCAAATTCAAATTGTTAAGTTAGAAACTGGATGTTAGTATCGATCTAATGGTGGGTCCAAACTATACAGACTTTCATCAACTTCTTTAAAATTTTGTCTGTGCAACACAGCAGTACAGATTGAACAGACAAATGTCGGTGTCAAGTCTGTGCAATCTGTGTAGTGTGGACCCGTCATAAAATACAGTCTAAAAAACACTACCTATGTTTCAGGAGAGTCAAGTATCCATTCGATCAGGTTTTGAATCAAATTATCAGTTACCTACTAGATTATTTGTCATGGGCAGAAGAAAATACCCTATGTTTAGTCTCGTTCAGACATTTAAATGTTCTACAAACGAAAAACATCAAAACCCAACATCTAAATTAACGAAAATAACTCTTAATCAAACTAACTACAAACAAAACGAATACTAATTTAAAGCTATAACCGCGCTATGTATTAAGCCGTCAACAGCAGCGATCATGACCCGATAACGAATGTGTTGTGACCCAAATAACTAGGTTTACGAGTTCTACTAATGTACGGTGCCTGCTTTTTGCGGATTCCAGGGATACTTCCTGAATTTTATGAGAGGTTTATATAGATTTACAGGATTTAAACCGTCATTTCTTGTAGTTAATCATGGTTCTAAGATGAATCCATGAATTGGTAAAATCGAAATAACTGTTAGAGTTAGGGAGTTTCTGGTTGCTACGGTTTGAGAATTCATCATTATCATCCGCCTATTAATATGGAATACAGGACTCCTCTCTGTGAGGGAATGAGCATTAATCCACCACGCGGGCCCAATGCGGGTTGGTGGATATCACGTGTCTTCAAATTTTTGGTCCTAGGTCATGCCGGGTTCCTTTCGATGTTTTTCGTCACCGCTTTTAGAGCAGTGGTGATGAAGGTATTTTTTATAAGTAATCTGCATTACTAATTTGTCTATTTTATCGCTAATGTAATGGTCGGATAGATGGTCACTGTAGCATAGGAATTTCCTACCATGGGGGTCCTTGATCGTGTATTTTGTACCTCACCAATTGTATCCTAAGTTACTTAGGTGTTATCTGTAATTCTGTACTTTTTGCCCAATAACTTATTACTATTACCACAGATAATATAATACTAGCATACAGATGCCTCATCCCATACAGAGAGACCGCTTCGACGTAACTAGCGTTTTTCGTCTGATTAAACTGATTATTTTTTGTACATCGATCGCGTTCGGTTCTGTTCCACGGCGATAGATAGTATTAGCAGCAAGTTACAAGTAAAAGGGTTTATTCGGTTCGTGAATATTTTTCTTTAAATACAGTGAGGATTTGTTTTATAGTATTTTTGCACGTTTGTACAGTTTCATTGCTCCAAAATGTGTTACAATACAAATTTAAACAATCGAGTAGAATATCGCAGAAGTTTCAAACCACGCCATCTATTGGCATCAATTTTAAATGATCCGTTCAAATAATCTTTTAAATGTGAATGAAGAGCCCAATATACCATAATTTTGTGCTTAGAATGTTCTTGTTTAATCAAGAACATAGAATTTTAATGCAAATTCTATGTTCTTTATCGAACAAAAATATAGATTTTTTATGTTCAATTCCAGAAAATGTTAATTTTACAAACAAATCGGTGCTTATCGCGCCATCTAGTGATATCTATTTGAATAAATTTTCTTTCTTAGCGCTGGGATGGTGACCATACATATTACTATTTAATTCCTGGGTCAGGCGAAATGAATTTTTCCATCTCCTAGAGTCTGGATTAGTGCCCTGTTGATGGCAGTAGGCTCGTTCCCTATAACCTGGAACCTAAACATAACCGGCAAAATGAGTGTATCTACTGTAACCCTTCTGCCTTAACATTTTGGGGAATACAGCCGCTAGTCGTATTGTTCTAGATGTATCTTGGCTTAATTCTCTTTAGTCTTTTTCACACATTCATGACTACTTCACTAGATAGATACTATTTGCTTTAGTGGTGTCAGTGCTACTTAGTAGATGGTGATCCTACTCGAGGATTGCGAAAGAACCCACTCGAGGAAAATTAACGGTTATGTTCACCCTTAAATATTTCAGTTGAATGCTCAACTGTTATTTGCTGACATACCTAATTTCGTTCTCGTTTGAAATATACTCTGGCTTGTACAGTTGTTCTAGACGATGGATTGAGTGACTAAATTAATGAGATGAAACGTAGATTGTGTAAGCAGCATTGTCGAATTACAGAACTGATTCTCTAGTTATTATATATCTCTCTCTAAGATAACGATCATAGGCAGATAATACCATGTAAATAGTTAAGGCTTCCTTTGTCAAAATGAATACCACATAAGGTACTTAGTCATTTTTTTAATATTGACTACGTACCTGCTTTTACTGCAGAGAGCAGTGGTGGCCCAGTGGTAACGGGAGCGACTTACAATTTGTAGGTCGAGGGTTCGAACCCTGGCTGGCGCTTTACTTTGAATAAATTATTTCGTCACCACTGCTCTCAAAACGGTGAATGAAAACATGAGGAAACTGGCATGTCCTAGAACCAAAGGTTCGAAAACATGTGATATCTACCAAACCGCACTGGGTCCGCGTGGTGGATTACGACCCATTCCCACTCACAGATATGTGTCCCAGCAGTAGGAACATTAAAAGGCGCATGATGATGACCTGCATTTTAGAGGGTCACTTTTCCCCAGCTTGAATAGAGAACATCCTTTTTTAAGTCGGTTGAAAAGAGATTAGTATGACACGCTTAGAAATCAATGAAATCAATCCTGTAACAAATATTCTTAAATTTCTAAACATGCCAACAAATATTTTTCACATGGTCACAAGGTCAAAATGTTCCATTTTGACCTTGTGACCATTGTGCATCCTTCAAAACAAATATCAATATCAGCGCAAAAATTTCTAACTAATGTTTGCAAACGGTTCCGTGGTCCGCCATCATTAATTTGAGCTGACAAGGGTCCGTCACAGGACCCCAGTGATTTATCCCGGTTTCTCTTTGATACCTAACACTGACTGTAAAATACCGGTTCAATATGGCGACTGGCATTAGCTTTGTTCCCAAAGGGTTGGATTTTTTTTGGTGGAGGAAAAGTAATATTTTTTGCTAGCTTCTGCCAGCGGCTTCGCCCGCGTGAAAAGTCTGCTTATCCCAAGGGAACGTTATAACGGGATCGTCATCATCTTCCTACACTTTTTAATTTTTTTACAGTATACCGGGATGAAAAGCAATAATCTATCTCTGTTCCAAATTGCATACAGATCCGTTCTGGCGTGATAGAGTAACAAACATACATGCACATACACATCCATCCAAACTTTCACATTTATATCTAATATTAGTAAGATGCGCGTGTTGGGGCTGGTTATAACTTGGGAATAAGCTTTGGAACTTTTTACTGTACTTGTGATTTTTGTTCAGAATATGTAAAATTTACGAACTAGATTTATTGTCACACCTAACGCGTTATACAATGCAAATAAAAAACACTAAAACGAAACATACAAGAATTAGGCAAAATAAAATATATATATACCTATAACTTTATCTTAAACCATGTAAAGGTATGCTTTGTCCGGGCAAGTACCAATGTGACTTCTTCAATTCATATGTACTTTCTAAGTTTATCTTGGACATCGCTGACAACGGTGAAGGAAAAACATCGTGAGGAAACCTGGACTTAAAGTGAGTTTAGGTATTATAAGATTGTGCTCCATTGGTGTAATTGCTGCAAGGCGTTCCAGTGCGAGGATAATCGAATAAGTAAATAAATAAATTGTATGAAACGATAGACATTTGACACCATGAAAGTTATTTAATGTGATAATCTGGCAGTAGGTTATATAGAATTATACTTCCATACTAACATTATAATGCGAGATTAACTCTGTCTGTTACCTTTTCACGCTTAAAACGCTGCGCCGATTTAGATGAAATTTGGTACAGAGATAGTTTGAGAGCCTGGGAAGGACAAAAGATAGTTTTTAACTCGGCAACCATCCTTAATGGGGCGGAACGGGCGATGGCACTTTGTATGGTGAAATAATACGCCTACATTGTTATTGCGCGATATTAAAAATAGGCTATTCGAAATACTAACGCTACGCAGACGAAGTCGCGGGCAAAAGCTAGTAGGGTATATAATTATATATAGGCTCATATTTTTACTAACCGACTTCGCAAAAAGGAGGAGGTTTTCAATTCGGCTGTTTTTTTTTTTTTTTTTATGTTTGTTACCTCAGAACTTTTTATTGGGTGAACCGATTTTGATGATTCTTTTTTTATTTGAAAGCTGGTGCTTGTCATGTGGTCCCATTTAATTTTCATCAAGATCTGATGAAGAACTTCGGAGAAATACATCAGAACTCTTCAATAAATGAAGGTAAAACACTCGGGATAGATGCAATCGCATGTCTGTTTATTGTTTACACCATTTCATAACATAACATCACACTGGTACGCTCTAAAGGGGTACGCAGGTGTGAACGGTTCACCCTGGTATACCCTCACTGCACCTGGTTTTGTTCAAGTTTCATGTTATTGGGTTCATCTATTCTAGCTTCACTTTGGGGACTATATGCGTAGGTGCCTAGCCTATAGAACTGGTTCATTATGTACCACAACTAAAAAGTGAAAAATAAAAAACATTTTTACAAAAATTACAACCGACTTCCAAACAAAAACACTACAAAGTGAAAAATAACTTCAATTTCGAAAGTCGGTGTCAAAAAACGGTGAAACGCAAAAAGGAACACCGACTTCCGAAATTGAAGTTATTTTTCACTTTGTAGTGTTTTTGTTTGGAAGTCGGTTGTAATTTTTGTAATATATGTAACACATCATTTTAGTAGAATGCCAACCGTATCTTATTGTTGCCTAACGAGTTCAGAGACATCAAATAATCTTTTTTTTTTTTAAACGTTACCCCACACTAGGAATTTCTTCCTATAACGTGGGTGCGTTTACAAACATATAAACTCAGATACACAACTCCCAGAGCCGGAACAACTATCTGTAGGTTATATAAATATATGTTCCGTGCGGGAATCGAACACGCGACACGCAGCGCAGCTGTCAATCGTTTAACCAATGCGCCAACCGTCCGCCCAATCTTTACGTTGATATTATTCTAAGAATCCAGTAAAAGCAATCAAGAGTACACAACTATCCACTAACAAGCATATCAAACTCAAACCACTGGCTGTCACGAATAACATTAATTACGACAACCTAGTATCAAGTGTGAACGATATCACGATATATCGCCACTAACGACATGCCACGATATATCGCCACTAACGATATACTGCAATATATTGCTTACTTACTAGGTACGTCTCGTTACTTAACCTCGAAACGAGGCGTTATGATGCCAAGTGCATCGTGTCAATGCGGTTTGTATGGCGTGAAATTAGTGGCGGGCGTTTCTGAGAATATTGGAATCTGTTAAGTGTTGGATATTGGTTGGTGCTTGGATGCGTAATTGAGAGGTGACTTTAATTTTACAAGACGGTCTGTCAGATAGAAAGAGAAAGGGAGAGGAAAGCCAAAGAAAAGATGGATGGACTGTGTGAGGAGTGATAAGGAAAAGGGAGTTAGTGATAGCGTGACGAGGGACAGGACGGTATGGAAGAAGAGAACGTGTTGCGCCGACTCCTAGTAACATGGGATAAGGGCAGGAAGATGATAATAGTCGGTCTGTCAGATCAGCATGAACTTTGCTGCTCCCTAGCCCATCGAAGAAATATAATCATAAAGATTTCAAGCTACGAGAACAGGTCGATATAATATTGCCCCAAAAACCATGCATGAAAGCTTAGGCATCATTAAATAAAATAGAAGATTAAGTTTCCTTTGAATTCTTCATCTGGAGCGCAACCAATACCAGTATAATTTACTAACCAATAACCAAATGAATAACATACGAATATTTATCATAACTCTGCAAAAAACATCGCTTCAAGCGTCTACCATATTTGCCTACATATCTCGATTACATCAACCATCTCCAATATTTCTTACCACCGGAACACACCGGCGTTGTACCGTCTATTTACTCCTAGACTTTGATAAGTAAATGTTTACCGTGAATACCATCCCTTACTCGCGCCTTATCACTAGACGGAGCCGAGACTAATTTCCTTTCAACATGTTCCCCTACCATCATTACTTTGTTATCACAAATCTGAAATATTATGGGGAGAGTATTGAAAAAAAAATCGTGTTGAATATTTAGCTTGTGGGTGCCGTGGTATAGAGATGATTCCTGGTTAAAAACATAATAATTATATTTAGGCCGTCAGTTAGATTAAGATAAATTTTTGACACATGTTTTGACAAAATAATAAAAAAGTACGTGTACATCTTTATTAATCTTCTTGATGTAATATTTTTAGTCATCAGCCTTATTGTGGGAAGTAACATATGCCATATATAACTATTATTCTTAATGATGGTATAATCAAACTAATAGGTAGATATATGTAGGGGGAATCAATTCATGATACCATCTGATGTTATTTTGATCGCTACGATTTGCCCTACACGCCGAAGTTTCGAGAACTTTCAGTACTCACACCTGAGTTAAGATTACTCGAATCTCAACTGTAATGACTAGATTCTCAAATTATACAGATATTGTAGATAGTTATAATTTCAATACCCCGAATCCATGTCTGCTTAGTTTATCTGAAAACTTATTTTGATGTTTACATATTCGTCAAACAAGTTGGCTTACGTTTATAAGCCTGATTTGTCTAAAGCAGATGCCAAATCATGGCATTTCTTACAATTTTTTTCTGATATTTAAACAAAAAAAAAGAAAATCCTACAAATGACTCCGTACATTTTCCTTTTACAGTCTTGTTTACTCGTTCACTGTTTACTGTTATTGTTAATGTTGTTGTACCAACACTTTCGTTTATGACGTCATCTTGCGACTCTCTTTGCGATGTTCGTTTCATATGATTTGTGATTTCTTCCTTTTCTGGGTTATTAGCTGAAATATGGCTGTTGATGAATTGTGTCTGTATTTTGTTTATTTGACTACTGTTACCATTTACTAGACGTTTGTACGTTTATTAGTTTCAATATTGTGTAACAAATCCTTGTTTTCAATATTGTGATGAAATGGCTCTTCATATTTGACTTTCCATGACTTTAATGGAAAGTAAAACTAATTGACTTCTTACAGCATGGCGAGTTTTAAGCTTTCGATTTTATTTTGCTTAACGTTTACTCCATAGAAAAGGTGGACTGAGCTTCTGATGTTTGAAATTGTGATGTAGATTTATTTGAAATAAAACATTTAGAATTTCAAATTATATCCTTTTAAAGCATAGAATCCATAATAAATACATATATAAAAACTATTCCTCCTTTCTTCTACTTCAGCATAACATACAGGCTCAGTACCACAAGATACATATTAATAACTATCGTGGCTGCTCCATCAGGGGACGGAGTGGTGGTAGTATCGGCAGTCGTGGATGTATCGTCACTTGGTGCGGCAGTCGTATCCGCACTAGCAGAAGCAGTAGTATCGGCACTAGGAGAAGCAGTGCCATCAGCAATTGGCGCAGCAGTTGTTGAGCCATCCACTACAATTACTCCGTCATTTACTGTGTAGTGGTCTTCTTGACTGAAAATTAAAGTAGCAATTGGTCAATTTCAAGATGGCGTTAATACTGTTTCAAAAATTATGAATCTTCGGCTCCAAAAATATTTCGATTTAAAAAATGATTGTGTGGGTGGATGGGTGCTGGATAAAAGATAGATGGATTGTATGAGGATTGATGATATGAAACAATAGGGAGTCAGTGGTGGCGTGACAGTTGACAAGACGGAATTGTTCATGTTACCCTTTATCTTATGTTACATGATGGGAAGATGATGATTTGATTCTTGATTAAAAAAGGAGAAGATTTATCAATCAATTAATAAAAAATTAGAAACAGTAAAGGTTGACTGGAACAAATTTAGAAATATACTTACCCAGCAGTATTAATAGCTTCAATAATATAATCCGTAACCAACTCCTTAGCATCCAGTGCAGCAACAAAATCTGAATGCAAGAAGCTGGTCCTTGCAACCTGACGAGCAATAGCTTTAGGTATATCGGCAACCATGGCTAGCACATCTCTTTCATCCAGAAGATCATCACTAAGGGTGTAGTGCATGGTTACAAAGGTAGTGATGAGGCTAAGGTCGTATAGCGGTGGTTCCGCAGTTCCATATCTTGCTATGTTTTCTTCAGCACCATAGTGGAATCTTCTGAAGAGTTTGTCTCTGATGTTTTGACCGTAGTGAGCTATTTGTTTTAATGCTGCTCCTGGCTGGTCGGTTGGTGAATTGTTGTCTCTCTGAAAAGAGTATTAAGTGTTTGAGTTATCTGTGATGGAATTGATTATTTTATGTGATATATGTTTGGCTTTACTTAAGGCAGTAAATTTATATGCAGGGTTGATTTGGAACAGCAATTTTGAGAGGACTACAAAATTATCATTCTAGGCTTTAAGGACTACATCTAGCAATTAATTAAGGATTGTGAATCTGATTAAAAAAAGTTATTTTTATTAGACGTTAGAGAAAACAGCTACTTTCTCAGCTCTGCACTGGTCCATTAATTATATTGTTTGTATGCCTCGAACAGAAACATACGATACACTCGTATTACGTAAAATCATTGTTTTCCCTTACAAGAAGTATTTCTCCGTCACAATAATTAATGTGAGCAATTGATTGGTTAATGACGGTTACAGCTCAACCAATAAAAACCAAAAGCGTGTACAGTCATGCGGATAAGTGTGAACATTTATTATTCACGTGTGGATTAATATTCTATGAATAAATGTATGGCTTTTAATATTAATATGTATTTTTGAATATCAACGTTCCTGCCTACATATTATGTATACTATTTTTTAATGTTTCGTCAATCACAAATAGCAATTTTAATATTTCGATGAACTGTATCCATGGTAATCAGATGAAACCAGATTTCTACGTTTCATACAAAAACGTCCTTCTAAGTTTTATACAAAATTAATGAATGGATTGGATTCTGTATAATTATGTTGCCATATTTGATACAACTAAAACATGTACATCAACATTATTTAATATGCTTTATACGTAATTATCCTAAAGTGGACTAAAGACAATGTATATTCCCAGTTTTCTTTTGTGTTTGTTATATTTCCACGTTTTCATAATCACGCGATCTTTAACTTGTGGGGTGTAAAATAATTTTATCTGCGATCATAAAAGTATTTAGAATTTTATTTACGGTGACAATCACAATAAAGATTCCGGTATAGATAAAAAAAAGATCATAAAAATGTAATTATGAAAATATAAAAAAAAAAATATAACTAAATAATATAATTTTATAATACCTTCAACCATTGCCAAATCAATTTATAATGAATAGTAGGTGCTGATAAGTGGTAGACTTTTGTTGTTGTTGTTTATAAATATATTCTTCCAGGGAAATAATAATTCCCCTAAACCTATTTTTGCCCTCAAATAGCGCAACAAACTACAGGAATTACAATTTGAAGGGTTTAGAAACAGGCACATGTAACACTCTAGTTTCATCTCTGGGATAGCAATGCGCATGCGATGCGGAACACTCCGCAAGTCGCTGCGCAGTAGCAAATGCATGTCATTAACTTTGAATTGACTTATATGAGTTGACATCAGGTGTGCCACCTGATTTAAATACACTTACCAACATAGACAAAATATGACGAACACCGAAGAGTTGACACATGTACTTCAACTGTACATTTCCGAGGCAGTAGTCTGACATTGGCCATGGAAGTAAACCATCAGGCAGGCCAGGCAGCATCTCCGTAGAGCCTGGTGGATATAGCTCTACGGCACCCATTTGTAAGGCCGTAGCCTGGAATATGCAAACATTTAGTTAGAAAAGAATTATGTGATTCATTTGATTCAATTTGTATACTCGTAGATAGCATAATAATATAGCAGACATCAAGCACAATAGAAATGTCAGAATTAACATTAAAGAGCTTATCCTATATATATAAAACTTTTTGATTGTTCAAAATAAAATTATCACCGGACTGAAAACCCCCCTTTCAGTTAGTCCAATATGGACTCGCTAGCTGTTGCCCGCGACTTTGTCTGCATAGCATTAGTACTTCGAATAGCCTACTTTCTTATATCACGGATCATGCAATAATATTGTAAGTTTTATATATCACGCAATATATATACAAACTTCCACCCCCTTAAGGATGATTTCCGGGATAAAACTATCCCTTGTCCTTCCCAGGTGCTCAAACTATCTCCATACCGAATTGCATTTAAATCGGTTCAGCGGTTTAAGCGTGTAAAGGTAATAGACAGACAGACAAAGTTAATTTCGCATTTATAACATTAATATGGATTTGACGAAAATCAATAATTATGGAGCTGGTAAATTTCCCTCCCCATTTTTTTTCTAAACACATTTTCTGTTTTTTCATGTTACCAAATACTGTTTTGTTACCACCGCTATGAGGCGAGGAACCTTTAATATGATTTATTATATGCTGGTGAATATATTTAGTATATAACGCGGCAGGTTAATGATAATGTCTGCCCTCATTAGGGTTACGGTTAGACCCACGCAGACGCGACACCCCGATTATAAAATCGTTAGGTTTATAATATTTTTAAGAGCTTTGCCTGGAACTTATATATTTTGCACCGTGAATTTTGTTTTTTTTTTATGTTTTCTTGCAATGACAAGAATATTTACTTTTTAAAGTATTATGTTATTTTATTTTAATTGTTGTGAATGTGAAGACTTTGTGGATCATACTTTTTGTAATATATATTTATTTTCCCTTTAAGAGCCAGTGGCGTTTTAACAATTATTATTGTTTAATAACCCATTCAGAATTTGTACGTAGCGAATGACAGAGCTGTCCAAATAGCTACATACTGGGCGGACAAAATCGGAATGATTGAGACTATAATTTGAGTTAATTGAGAAGAAGGAAGAAAATAAACCTATAGTTGAACACAAACAAGAAGATGGAGTACTTACGTAAATTATGTCAGTCATTGTTGCGGTCTGTTTTAACTCAGCATTAGGGAAATATTCTTGATAACCAACACCTGCTAAGAGGTGCGCTGAAATAAGCTTCTGATTGTACTCCGGCAGCATTGAAGCCATTACCAAGAGTACTGTTCCACCCTAAAAAGGAAGAACAATACACTTAAGAAAACCTTCGAAAGAAAAAGTAAATCTAAAAAATTGTTAAAGCTCTTTTCGGATTGACTAGTTTGTTCTTTATCTCATATATTTAAAAAGAGCTAGTTTATTCTTTGTAAACAGGGACTAAAATAGCTCATTAATCCCTAGGGACAAAAAGTGATTTGAATTTGGATTGTGGATATTGTTAGTAAATGTTCCAATCAGCAAAGATGGTCCAAAATAGGATTACTTCATGCTAAGTAACGTCTATTAATCTTGACCTTGACATAATTTAGGTTTAAGTATGACCTTTGTTTACATAATACCTGAGAATGTCCAATATAATGCAGCTGCTCCTTATTAGTAACTCCCAGAATATAGTCGATCATAGCTGGCAAATCATACATTCCGATCTCCTCGAAGCTGAAGTCGAAGAACTGATACTTCTGCTGCTCATCATCAGGGTTCAAGGTGGTGTGGAACCGAGAGTTCTTGTTGCCTCGAGCATTACCCATCCAGACGTCAAATCCTGCATCTGCTAGGTTATAAGCTGGAAAAGAAGAGGAAAATAAAAAAATAAAAGATCAAAAAGACCGACTGCTTATGAAGCGAACTAAAAAGACGTTAACAATAAGAAAAACATGCTGTGCAGTCAGAGGATACATATTCGCGAGCTGGCTGACCAAAACAGATGTATTCTCTGTCTCTCTCGTAAGAATCATCAAAATAAGCCAACGCGTTTGGTCTCTAGAACGCCACAAAGGAACAAAGTTACATACATACATAGACTGATCACATTACCCTCCTTCGGCAGTTGGGATAATAAAAAAAAATTGCGATGTTAATTGATAAAGTATGGGGAAAACAGGCATGCTGCCATAACAATAAAATTTGGTGACCAGTAATGTTGTGGTTTTCATACTTGTCCTCCTAATTAGGTCGTATAAATTGAGATCCTGAGTCATTGTAGTCACCCTGATGGGCTTCAAAGGCACTATCTTAATCCTATAATCCTACTTCACTAAAATATACTGCCTCGAGTTGCCGTGCTGGGTCGACTGATGGATAGACAACTGTGACTGTGCAAAAGAAATACGAATCTTTCAAATCTAACCTATGCTAAACTCTGGTCCAAGACCAATCATAGACTGTGAGGACGACATTAGTCCATGCATCACGAAGACGACTGGTCTGTCGTCTGATGTAGCCTGCACTGATCGTCCGTAAGGTATCCTGTGCATCTCCAGGATGTAGCCATCGGAAGTGGTGACTTTGTGGGTTTCTGGTGTGAAGCCATCTGCTGTTATTTGTTCAAACTGTAAACATAGTCATAATAATTAATTGAAAAGGTATTCTGACAAGGCATCCTAATTTCTATTGGATGATTGGATGTTCGTTAATCAATCACGCCTCAACGGCTGCACGACTGTGGACGAAATTTGCCACACGGGTAGAACTTGACTCGGATAAGGAAAAAATACATTTTAACCCGGTAGTAAGTTCAAGTTGTATTTTTATCACGTGGGCGAATTCTCTGGCAAAATATAAGGTCAGTTCCCACTGCAAAGACACAGGTCTCCTCTCTCATCCACCACCTAAATAGAGTTAAGACTATCGAAATCAATCCCAACATTAGTTTTAAGGTATCTCATAAATCACTCCCACGTTTCTACATATAATAATCTAATCGTAAGTTAGAAATACACAAGACATTTACATAGTAATGTAGGACGACATTGTAGAGTAATTAAACGACAATACTGACACTTTTTTGCCGCCAGATTGCAAGGAAGGCTTGAATTTATTTAAATAGGTCGTAATTTCCTTTACAATCCTTCCTAAGATGTCAAGCTAGGTATACATTTTCGTTAGTTTAGGTAATGTAATGAATTTAAAGCTTAATTTGCCATTGGGGCTCCGATTCAAGAGATCTAATATAAAATTTGGTTTTCGGCAAACGTATTGAGAATCTGAAGGGCCTTCCACCGCATTAGTGCCGTACAACTGTTACTTTCTAAAGAGCTCCTAATTTATGGCTAGGTTGAAAGGTTTGAACAAAATGTATAGGTACCTATTTATTATTGATTCATGTATATTATTTGTTAAACATGTTTTTTTCGTGAAACTAATAGCATCGCTTAAAATGAACAGCTCGTTTTTTTTTCGCTTCTTTTGGATACTCCTCCAAAACGATTTGGATGTTTAAAAATAAATTTAAGCAGAAAAAATGATGACACAATTTTTTCATAACTGAAATAGCATAAATGTAAATTAAAGAATCTTTTGCAAAGAAAACTGTCCAAAATGAGGTTCAATATTGATATTCTTGATCCGAGCGGGCGCACGGCCAGTACTGCGTTAACATGGGGAATATATACGCCTTAAGAGGACCTAAACTCAGAGTGGGTGTCTAAAAGAGAGGATGGGTGTGGATCGACCACTATAAAGGCCATTTTTTGTGATACAGACAGACAATATTGACAGCCTAATATGAGAGGAATTATAGAGCGTGTTTGATTTACTTAATAGATAAAAAAAATATTGTGGTGAAATAGTGTTGACAAGTTATTACATTGCAAATTAAAGAAATCTTTATGATGATATCGTAAACAATAACTAAGTATGATGTCACGATGATGGCCAAAACATATCACTTAGTAAATAATTTAATGGTCAAGGCCGAGGCTTAGTAACTTGACATTCATTGGAGGTAGCACATCTTTAGCAGAAAACATAGACCTTTCTAATAAGCCTACGATATTGTTAAATCTGTCAATTATACCAAGGGATATATTCCAAGTCAGTTCAAAATATCTCCACTCGACTGATCCTCAATTAATGTCAATAAATAGCATGCTTTAACTGCCAATTTGATGATTCGAGGCATATAGGGACAAGTTTACTCACAGTTTGGTAAACAGAATAATTTGAAGACACCACCACACACAACACACATACTAAAATCAAGCGACCGAGCACCATTGTTACTTTAACTACTGCAGAATATCAAATGTTCTATCATACTTATACACTACTCTTTATCAGTTTGTTTTACAAGACTATTTGTTTTATTGCTATGAGTGTCGCAAATACCTTTATGGTGGCAGATTTCAGTATCGTTTTACGTTCTGTTTGATGACGATATATATTTAGGGCAAGTTGTAAATGTCTATATTATTATGTGGCCGATTGGTTGAGTGTAAAATCCAAGCGTTAGTCACCGTGTTTTGATATTTGTTCCTTGGATTTGCTGTTTTTGAACTTGTGTCTTTCTTTGTCTAGATTATTGGTGATTCTTTAGCCTTGACCTCAACGTCCGTGTTGTTATTTATCAATAACCCTGTATTTGCCACGTTTAATTTCAAACCAAAATATCTATTTGTTGGTAATGCGTTATATGCATTGCGTTGTTATCTGAAGTGAATACATAAACATAGGTTAGCGTAAAATGGGACGCCATCAGGCTAGACCGATCTTCGCAGGGTAGCTGGTTGCAGCTGGATGAGAGCTGCTGAAAATCGAAATAAATTACGTCCTATGAAATAGATTTCAAGTATCTAAACAGACATTACTGAATTTCCGTATAAATTTAACACAGATTTGTGTCGCATCCAAATCAAATGGCTAGGCACCATGTAACGTATTTTGCTCTAACGAGAGGCCAAAATAAAATGCTTAAAGCCAACTATCAACAGATCAAGTTTAAAATCTAGCTCCAGGAGGTATATGATAAGATTAAGTTGTTAACATAATGTCATTTACGCGCGTGCGATAATCAAGCCACGGGGTAATCTCGTTACAGGTTGATGTTATCAGGACATCATTATAGAGTTAAGAAAATTCGCATAAGCCGAGGATTAAGATTCTTTTATATTAATAAACATGTTACTAGGCTCCTTCTAATCCCTTTATCGTCTCACCAGGGAGGTACCCTGACAGGCCTTGCACAGGGGTCCGGGATGGTCCTGGGGTCCCTTCTTTGTGCTTATGGTGATCACCAGGGTGGTTTTAGTGAGACAAAAATCCCACACTTCCTGGTCTTTTCCCCAAAAGTCCTGGCGCCTTTTGACGCTTTCCCCAAGATAACAAAAAAGGCTACTCTCCCTCCTCTCTAACAACAAAAACATCGAAAATCTTATACAAATATTATAGCAATGAGATTGTTGAAGTCAATGTGCCATAGTGCAAGCCATAGTGTAACACCTTTTTTTTGTTAGATACGGATCAAGTAGGATAGAAAGGAAAATTATTTACCTAGTTCATAGCTGGGATACGCTGTCTTTCATTCCTTTTTTTGACGCTTCATTGTTCTCACCTCGTTGCTAGATTGTGGAACCACATAGAAACTACACTACGGGGTAATAATTTCACTCTAAACACATTTATTTCACTAAAATAACTTTAAATAACTACACATCTAACCTATGTTTTGTTTATATGTTGCTTTGTTTTGACAGGTTGACAGCTGACGTTTACTAGAGCTGTCAACACAAAGGAGTTTGAATTGTCATGTGGGAACAGGTATCTCCTGTTACTCATAGATATTCCCAAGTATTCATCGTGGTGCACTACTATTTGAAAGAAACGTCCAAATAAATTTAGCACATAGTTATATAATCTTGGGAAAACGATCCAACAATTACTGAAAAACTTTACCGTCTGACGTCCTATCAACATGTCACTACATTCCAAATTATTCAAAAGGAAATAACTAAAATTCTCTTTGTAACATAAAAGGAGGTTGCTACCCAACCATGTAGGCGGATTGTACGCCGCCACAGTCTAATGCCACGGAGGCTGCGTTTCGTTCTTTCGTCGGTGATGTCTTTGTTATAATGTTTTTTCTTGGAATCTAATTGTGGATTGAACTTGACTGATTGGATGGATGGTGATGGATGGATGATGAATTTTACTGAAGGGCAGTTGTTCCGTATGAATTCCTCAAGAATTAAAATTCTAGAAATGGTTTATTGAAAATCCTGTTTTAGTTTTCAATCCTGGGATTGATGAAATACTCGTAGGTATACCTGCGTGTACACAAAACCCAAATTAAAAATCGTGGTCATAAATTCTGTTTCCACTGCTACACGCAAGTTCGTCAATCATTGTCCAACATATTAGTCAACATTTTTATGACCTAACGAGTCCTCCACACTGTCCTGTAATACACTGATAGCAGAATCCGGGTCTAATCACTAGGGACAATCATTTACAGCCTAATTCTGGTGACTCGCGACATTCAGAGTACTGTCGTCAAGAACTTTACTTCGCACTCGTCGTGTTAAAAGGTATCGTTACCGGAATAGGGCTGTCTCATTTACAGTAATGTCTTGAACCTGAGTAGTATAATGTTTTAGTACTTTATCCGTGCCTACTTCGTTAAGTAGATAGGGATAAAGTAAGCCTTTCATTAGTCTATGATATTGTGTCTTTTTAACCCCCGAAGGAAAAAGAGGGGTGTCATAAGTTTGACGTGTATTGCTGTGTATCGTGTATCTGTCTGTGGCATCATAGCTCATAAACGGATGAACTGATTTTTTTTGTTTGAAAGGTGACTTTGTCGAGAGTGTTCTTAGCTATGTTGAATTGAAATCGGTTCAACCGTTAAAAATGCATTCGCATTTTACTCTTTGAATCTGGATATTTTCGCAAGATATCATAATTACGTGTTTCGATAGATTGTCGATTGAAGCGTGTCTACTACTTGGTATATTATATACAGTTAAAAAAGCATGAAATAAAAATTAAATTTAAAAACCCCCGATTTTAAAACCTCTAAAAAGCAAAAAATAAGCCTCGTACTCGCGTCGGGGAACCGCTTAGTAAATTTAATAAACTGTCTATATTGTCCTTCTTTAGAACAAAAAGGTCTCTTGCCCTTTTCCTCACAATTATGTTTTCGGCTAGTGCGCGCCAGTTCTTCCGCTAGGAGTTCAGCTTATCCTATCAGGATATCATTAGAGGAATTCGCTTAAAGTATTTGATTGTAACTACAAAGTCTTACAATTATAGCTTGGCGAATCAAATATATGCATAAGCAGCCTAAACTGGGTGACCGTAAGTGGTGAAATGCGGTTATGCTACAGGTGCACTTTTGCTTAAGCCTTCGGAAAATATTGCATGGGTGATGTTATGTTAAGCAGCCTATCATGTTCCCCTTGCTAGGAGGCTGGCCCTTTCTCTATTAAAGGATTTATTAGTACTTATCTTTGTATCTTTGTAGTGATCGGAATTAGGTGAGCTAATATACCTAAAGTTCAAAGAACAGAGACAAAAAAACTGACAGACTTCCTTACTACAAAATTTTTTTTTCGAGATATTTGTGCGCTTTCGAGACATCACTCAAGTACATTTAGTATAAATGTTATACAGTAAACTAATTTAATTCATTTTTATTTTAAAGGTCTTATAAAAAAATGATGTTGATTTCAATTTACGTTTAGTTCCATTATTTGTACAAAATGTATAAAAGATATGAAAACTATAAAATCGTTTTCCTTGTTAGTTATAATTATTAAAGCCGATATGTACATAACATTAGCTTACGCGCTTACTTATATCGTTCAAACGAAGATAAGGAGTTTACCTTTATTATTTGAAAACAATAAAAATCGGTGCTTTTTAAACAGGAAATTAATTCGATAGTTGTTTTACTATATTAATTTTAGTTGTGTAATGTCCCGAAACCCGGGATATTAGTCCCTAAATATTTATTCATAAGCCGTCTCCACTTGATCTCTGTTCTTTTTCGAAATTTAGGTATTTTAACTCAGATTATTCCGATCACCGAGTCCTATGTCCAAGTACTTTCCTCATTGCTACCCAAAACGGTAAATTTACCATTTCACAAAATGCCAACCCTGCATATTAAAAGAGATGATTACAAGGATAGCGATGTATAAGATCATTAAGAAGGCAGTGTTTCATGTGGGTGTAACCGTTTGTTTCGCCATTTTGTTTATTTATCCCCAAATTAACTCCTAATTTAACCTTGTAATTTGTGTAATTGTTTCGGTAAATGAAGGCTTCATTTAGTGTGAAACCTTTTATAAGTGGTTCCTTGTAATGTTGTTTCTTTCAGAAGAAATGGTGAATGCGTTTGTATGAAAGGAGTTTACTCTCTTTTATTATTTTTTTTGCTTTTATTTCTTTTATTCACTATCCTCTTTCTTTTATTTACTTCTCACTCTCAATTGTTCTAGTTTTAATTTCACGTAGTCGAGTTAGCTTACCTGGTTTTCTTTCTTCACATAAGTTTCTATTCTGTGCGTTACTTTCAGACTGTAAATAAAAGACGACCAACAATCTTTTACTCAGATAGATAAATATACACTTACACTGCAGATTTACCTAAAAATTCATGTCTAATATCTGCATGTTTTCAGTCGATATGTAAATAATATATAGGTAAAACATTCTGCATTATCTAAAAACAAACTCCAGTTACAAAACCAACACGATACCCATACACAAACTCAACGAAAATCAATTCCAACTCAAACACCAAAGAGTTAGAAATTCAGAAACCGCCCACCACATTATAGCCAAGAACTCGACAAAGTATAACAACATCAAAACCCTTTAATTGGAGCAAGATAACTCGGATCAAGGAATCCGTAGACCGTAACACTTCTAAATGAATCAAAACTTTTAATGGCGGAGAAAAAGAACTTGAAGTCTCACGAGTTGAAACAAATAAACTCTACGAATGAGTAACGAGGAAAGTTTTTGATGACGACACTCAAAGACAAGGTTGGGGGCGATTTGGACCACTTCTAGAATTTATAGGCCTATTAATCTATCGTACAATTGAAGATGGAGTTGTATGTTGGCGTTTTAGTTTTCTGCCTCGGTTAGATGTACATTGAAAGGAGTTCTTTTGTTTTATGGATTTCGTTTCCAATTAGTTCTCTTGAGACAATGTCACCTTTTAGCAGAGGCCAGACGAGCAATAAATTATGGTTAGTTCACGCTCATCTGGTTTACCCTTAGGCATTAACATTGGTATATTCCAGTGAGTGTTTTAGAATTTATGAAAGCTAATGTTTTTAGTAAGCACTGGAGAATTGTGTGGACCGAATATCGGCTGTCTTGGGCCAATTGGGCTTAATTGTTATGCGGAAAAATAAGGAAACATCTTCAGGAAAGTTTTGAGTATGAATGAGGACAGGGATGAGGGATATAGAAAGACAAAAGAACCAATAGATGGATTGAATGATGAGGATTGAAGGATGATGATTATGATGCATTAGATATTTTAGTATTTTTAAGCGTATCGGTTTCAGAACTTGCACAACACAAATTTTGAAAACAAAAGTTTCCTTCAAATCCTATTTATTCTCAATCAATAAATGGAATCGCGGCAAAGAAAACAATACAAAAATTTCCTACAGCTTAGTTATCGGACGCAGGTATAGGCTGCACCTGTGGTATGTAGTGTCACGTTCGAGGGAACTGCGCTCACAGCACGTACCGCTCATTTCAACCGATGGCAAGTTCCATTTAAAAATCTAAAGGGTTGTTACTACAGGTTAGAATATTGGATTTCAGGTGATAGTTGGCAGGTTCTGAAATTGTTTTTGCTTGTGGTGCAACTGGTGAGGATTTCTTTCGACCAGTCCAGCTAAATACAGTTACAAGCAATGAAAAGGCATAAGAAAAATGTTTTTCCAAGTTCAGTGCGGTACCATAGGCTTTTTAACAACTATTTATCTTCGAGGCACTAATTATTTTCTTTAATAATACCAAAAAAGTAAAAGGCCCATATTCAGCCCGAAGTTTTATTCTAGCAAAAAAATACACAAATATCGACTGTCGACAACCTTCTTTATCGTATAAAACCCTTCGCTTGTCAAAGAGGTCCTATTTTTCAGGTCTAGTAAACTTGATACCTAATTCTAAGCTTGATTAAACGGATCAAACCCTTCAACTCGGATCAAAATATCCTAAATAACTTGCTCTAAATTGAATATTTTTTTCGTTCTAGAGGTCGAAGGTGAAAACATAAATTACTTGTCCCGTTCCAAGTAAAGAATTTATTGTTAGTAATAAATTTTGGAACTGTGACGGATGAGTAGGTATACTTGAACCGTCATTCCTTTATCACAAATCCTTGGCTTTATATCTGACAGTTCCACGTTCAGTTCTCGTATCGGGGATTACACTTAAATAATTAAGCACTATGAATAGTGCTGTGCTGAACGTCCGCGACCGGGATTTACTATCGGATATTGAAATATTGCAACGTGAAATATTTAATGTAAGCTTAACGATAAATGTTCGACGTATATTTTGCGATTAAAATCAATTCATTACAGCTTATAGCGTGGTTTAAAAAAAAAATGTTTTTGTGCAAATATTGAGTATTGTTTCAATCTTACGTGTCTTTTTTTTAATATAATTAGCAATGTGTTATATATGTTTAAATTTATACTTTTACCTCTACTCGAGTAAATGACAAACACGAGGCAACTCACGCGAGTTCCGTTTCTTTTCCAAGCTCACTTCAATAGGCTATTAACGACGTAAATATTTGTATTTACTTACCAAGAACTTAAAAAAAACAAATTTATGTTCATTAGAAAGATAAATTAGACGCAACGCCCTGAAAAATAAAAATATACAAAAACACATGTGTTTTTGAAAATATTTCACCGTGTTTTTACTAAATCTCTATCATAAATTGCTATAAAAATATGTTACCTACGTTCTGCACAAACGAATATAATAAACCCGAACAATTTAGCTAATAGCTTTTCAGAATAATATGAAATTGGCTGAACAAAATTTAAAAGTTTAATAACACCGATTAGAGATTGGGATCAAAGCAATCGGGCGTTAAACTGCATTGAAAATGCGGGATTCTACGTCCCGTGCACAATGCAAGCGGGCGTGACCGAAAGCCGGGACATCTCGCGGTAATTGCCAGCTGTCCCGGCGAGTGGCAGCCCTACCTGTGACGTATGCATCTATGCTGTGTTAGGGATGTACTTTCATCACGGAGCATTATTGTTAGTCAATGTGTGCTTTGTGAATTTAGGATTGGGTGATTAGGTGCGAAATGCTTTTGTGATTCTTTAAATGGATGAATGAATCATTAAAAGGAATCCTACTAGGTGGACCGATGACCTGGTTAAGAATGCGAGACGCACAGCACCGGGTGATATGGAGACAATTTTCAGCAGTGGAATGGCTTTCGGCTGAAATGGAAAAAAAATAAAATGGATGCATATCGTACTGTTTTATTGAGGTAGGCCAGAACGGCATTGTGATGTATTGAGGAATTTTATAGATAGTAGAGACGAAAAAAGGCTATTCTAAAACACATTTGAAAGCCTACAAAGCTGTATGTAAAACAGATTTTTTCATATATTCATAACATAACGTATAACACAAGCTCTAACAAATACAATGATGGATGGCCGTGTCGACTACTCGTGGCGTTCGTATGCCATCCGTTTGCCACCGGACTCGGACCGTTTTACATTATACGACACGACTCCGATACGAGGAAAACAATGAGTGGAACGTTGTAGGTATATTTAGTCATTATTGATAGGATATATCTAATCTAGCTAGTAGTTAAGCCAACTGCTTTCTTATGCAAATATATTGATATATTTTTAGGTAAATACTGTGTACTGATATCTGTTTATCTTTTGTTTCAGGTAAGATAGAGCCGCTGAAATGCAATCAGGCAAAGAGCTGAAAACACGTAGCAGATGTTACCTACGCATGATGCAAACTTATCTCTTGCAATTAGTTGGTGCTTTCTGGTATCGCACATGTAGTCAGAAGCCAGTGTCTTACAACTAGTAACTGGAATGCGAAATTAGAACAAGTCGTAAGTTCACTAAGGCCTAGTTGGTTCATCCTAAGACTCATTTTTTTTTATCGATAGTTAACTCAAACAATGGTTAAGCAGGTTTGCAAATGGTTTTTAATTTCGCTAAAATTCGTTTTTTCATCAATTTTACCATAGACAAATAGAGGCGTTTTATCGAAAATTTAAACAAATTGTTAGACAAATAAAGGCGTTTTATCGAAAATTAAAACCATTGGTTAGCATATTTTACCAAAGTTGAGTTAACTAAAGATCTAAAAACTGGGCGATTTAGTTGCTAACACCGAGGTTAATTAAAAAAATACGTCATAGGTACTATAATTGGCCGTGTAAGTTACTAATTCGGAGTTTGTAAGTTAGCCGAAGGTGCCCAGCGGGCCTTAAACTGATTTCAAACGTTATTATTTTGACGATCGTCGTGTAGTTACCGTGTCGTACCTTCTAATATTTGACGAGTCCGCTTCGCTCTCGACCGCTTGATAGATGTCAGTAGTCCCTTGAGTTTTTCACTCTTCATTCGTTTTTTTTTTTCAGGAACCTGTAATAATGGGAATGTTAAAATTAAAATACTGACTGAAAAGGAAAAATGAAATAGATAGTTGAGATAGATGTATATAGGTGGAGGTGATATCGTGATTATTTGTAATTTTATTTAATACAGTAGCAAGTTTTTAAATACCCAATTAAGGAGACAAGGGTATTTGCTGCAATACATATTATTATAATTATAATATACAGGTATCAAGGTTTAAGTATATATATAATAGGAACTATTCTTTACCTATCTTACACACGTCCTTAACTTTTAATTCTCAATTCTGAAAGTAGGTGTTGATGATCTGAAATAGTCAACAAACGTCTCGGTAGGGGTCTTATTAAGGAGCTTTTGTAATTCTTGAGATTTTTGACAAAAAAGGGTGAGATATTGGAGAATAATCTGATTAAAACATGTAAACCTGTATCTAAAACATTTATCTCACTTCAGCACTTTTATCTAATAAATAAAGCCTCCATGCAAAACAATCAGGTCAATCTCTTAAGCGGTGCACATAAGCCCTCCTGCCATGTGACGTCACAGTATATTACCTCATTTATTTTGTTAAACACTCGACGTGACGGGATGTCGATACAGGCGCTTGCCTCGTAAGTAAGGTTGAGAAAAATGCTCAGAAAATATCAACGAAGGGCTAGAATGTGATGATAAGAGGATGATGTAATACAGGAAAAATATAAGATTTAAAACTTACGTGGAAAATTGTACGCCTTCGTGTGGGTTTAGCGGGGAAAATGAGCAAGCATTTTGGTCATATAAGTAATCTAATTTGGGTCTAACGAAATTGTTTTTATCCTGTCATATATATCTCTTCATTCAATACAATCTTAGAACATAAATTGCTGCGAATAAAAAATATATCACAGTGCCTGACAAAATACATAAGCAATAAGTTGAGCGAACGCGAGATGCTAATCTTACTCGTCAAGGAGAAAGCGGTCACGTCCTTTCACCCTTTCCCTTATTTTACGACGTAACGCATATTGAAAGTTGTAAAATTTAAAGTCGAAGTAATAAAAGCTCGCTTTCTAGTACTAAGTCCGAAGTCATAAATATTTTCATAAACATGATTGGAATTTCAATTTAGCCCAACACAGCAGGCACTTAATAAACTCCGTCAAAATGTAATAATGACTCCTTTTTGGTGCTTGTTGAATAAATTTTAGTGGGTACTTGATGAGAAATAAACTCTAAACGAATATTACGAACCTATAAAATAATTTTCACTATGGGCTATTTGGTCACCAGTCGGTCTATTAAGTTTGATTTTACTTGTATAAAGAAGCCGTTTCAACTAAGTATTTTTATTACATTCGCAGACAAATATCAAAATGTTGGAATGTTTGCTCTGCGCTAGGTATTGTAGTCTCAAGAATTCGTAGACGATATAAAGATTTTGAGCCACTACATCCATCAAAATGCTTTTAAATATGAAAATCCTACTCTCTTTTCGGTGGTCCGAGGATAAATTTAACTAACTAGCAAATATAAAATTTCGATCAATATTTTTTTCGGCCAATAACCGTATATCTAAGCCATTAGGGTCGGTTGCTGTATAAGGGATGGTAATCTTTATACCGCTTAAGATTACCTACCGCATTTTATATAGGCAACATTATGTTTTAACGAAAAACTTTCTAAAATATTTTTACTTGATGGTCTAGTGATTGCAAGCGCTGTTGGTGAGTGTAAAGTCCAGAGTACGATTTCTGAGTCGGGCAAATGTTATTGGGTTTCCGCCTGGAATTTCTCGTTTTCGAGGGCCGTTCGCGCAAAAGCGGCCTAACCTTGAGATATGTAATATGAAGATAATTGGGTTTGTATATTCATGAATTTTAAATCAATGTACAGTTTTTATAAAATATGTTGTTTTAGTTCCGATGCATGTTTTATTCGATTACTACGATTCGGGATGAAGTAGGTTCTTTTAGAATAAATACACATTTTAAGATTATTTTTGTGGTTTAGGTCACTTTTGAATTAACAACAAAAAGAAAGTTCGAAATGTATTTTTGCAAAGCCTTAGCGATTGGTGAAAATAGGGATAAGACGGTTTTGTATCAAATTTTAGTACATTTGAATTCATTTGCAGTAGTTTACTAAGAATATTTGTTCTTCAGAAAGGCCCGGTGCGCAATAGCACTCATAACCGGCGTGCGTGTATGACTAGATGTATGAACGTGAGTGAAGCAAAAGACGTATGTTAGGATCGTATCAGGTGGCGTTCTGTAGTTTCTGCCTACCCCCATGATAAAAAGGCGTGAGTTTATTGTAGGTGTGTATGAAAAATTGTGGGTTAGGCCACTTTTGCGCTGAAAGCTTCGTGTGCCCGGTGGCGATGGCGACATTAGGCTGGCATCCAATTATATATCACTTGAATATAACGGGCCAAATGAAAGTGTAAAATTTCAGGTACACCTATACCTTCGAGAAGTACAGGCACTATTTTATGTAGAACGCCATTCTAAAAAAGATAAAAAATAAAGGTATAATTTGAGAAGTTGCGTTCTAACTAAATAATAAAGTTTTAATCAGGCGTCAACTATTATGGCAGCTGCCGTGCTGGTTAATTTAAAATAGGCCGTTAAGTTTTTATTTTGTTAGTTTACTGTTTATGTAGTTTATTTTAATGCGAGTATGTTTTAATTTGTCGGAAAGTATATTTGGAGAGTTATTTAACTCGATATATTCACCACTCCACTGCTGTTTGTCTCTCCCATTTTAGTAATGTTATCCGTATCCGAAGTATCATCCCCGGTAAGTAACTTGGCAAGGTTGTAGCATAGGGGGGTGTTCGCGCATAATGCGAACTAACCAACCAGGAGCGAACGGAACGTGGACGCGACGCGATTGGTCAGTCGATCCTTGTGTCAACTGATCAACCAATTGCGCGCTCGAAATGGTGCTAAACTTACCCCGCGTCCCGCTTGAGAGAGACATAAAAAACGACTTGTGTTCATCTTTCGACTCTTGCCAACTTACATACAATAATATCTCATGTTAGGTTATCTAAATTTTGTCTAAGCTCCTGGAACAATCGTCATATCTAGAGTTCTATACTCAAAGTAACTTTCGAAACCGTACACGGACAGGAATTCGTGACATATAATTTATTTTCTTTTACTATACCTACATAACAATTACTCATTCGATATCGCTTAAGACCAAGACGAAGATAAATAAAGGTACGAATTGGACTACTACGGAAAAGCCTAGCAGAAGACAGAAATGTGTACCAAACGGAGAGCTACACCGATTAGGGCAAAACAAGCTAACTAAACATGAAAATCACATCGCAACCCAAAATTGGCTTTTTTATTTAACACGGTGGTGAATCTAAACAAAATCCTTTTAGAACAGCACCTATCTACATCCAACAACCAACCGCTCAAGTAGATAGAAACAGTTTGTTCTCGCATATCAGTACCACATGCTCGCAGAATTGATGGTCTCTGATGCAGCCGTTATAAATGTCCCGTCAGACGGCCATAATGCTGCTTGTTCGCTGATGGATCGTCTGAACAGCCACTATGGTGGGTAGAGGCATGTCTCAAGCAAAGCGTATCTAATTTGAGTTTTATTGGTTGAAGAATTATTTTACGTGAATCATTTTTAAGTTAAATATAGGATTTTTAGAAACCAGCTTTATCAATCTCGCCAGGGTTATGAGACCCGTATGAATATTCTTTCTTGTTAGTCTCAAAAATTCAAAGACGTGACATCTACCCACCCACAATGGACATGCGTCGTGAATTATAGCACAATTTCTCTTACAGACAGTCGGCCAACATTAGGTCGGTTATGTCAAGGAACCCTGAAGAGTGAAGAGCAGAAAGTACCTACAAACATAGAGTGAATTATAAAGCGATACATTTTATAAAAACAGCAACAAAAAATATAAGATTTATTGCAGCCTCACTCAGAAGAAATCCTAAAAATGTTCCAAATCATAGATATTTATCGCGGCTACAAAACTTCGCAATAATGTTCTTTTTACTGCACCTTTTTCTTCTCAATGCCATCTGTCACAAATAAACGTCAGCTTTTAGTATATTCAATCAAAGTTATTTTATAGACTAGTTTTAAATATTTATTGTTATATCTTCCACCTGTTTAATGCGAATCTAAATTTAGTGAGACACAATGACGATTATTATAGAAGATTCGGAGGATATTCCATGTTCATACTGCGAGAAGCTTCGGCAGACGTTCATGTTGATAGCATTATCAGCTGTTCTCCCGATGGTGATATTCGCGTCACTACTTCTGGCAACAGCGACCGCAGATATGGGGGAACAAGTAGAATTCACGACAAGCCTCATTGTGGAGTTTGTGTTTGGACTGTTGTACGTGCAACTATTCGTCGCCACGTCAATCCTTATCATCAGCTTCATGAAGAGGAACCAGCCGTTGCCTCTTAAGTACCATTACTGGTACTTCTTCTTCCACATAGCCATCACGGCCCTGTTCCTCACCTCCTGCTTCGTCATGACGGTCGTCAACGACGGCTTCTTCACATCAGGACTAGTATTTTGCGGAGGCATCGTTTACTTTTACAACTTATATCTTTTTATGGACGCGAACAAGGCTGTCTGGACCACATTAAGAAGAGCTTATTGAGGTGATTTGAAAATGCTTTTGGAACTTAATAAATGGCACTCTAAATGTCTTAAAATTGTTTGTGAATTTTGCGAAGTTTCAAGTGAGTTTAGGTGGCTTTTCAGTAAGTCTGATAAGACGGGGATTCGGTAATAATTGTGTTCAGTATAAGTTGGTAACTTGTCGGCATTGTTGTCGATGGCTAACAATAACTTAGTGGTATGGCACTTTTAGTTTGGGTTACCGAAATCGGTTTTGATAAATGTTGTTATAAACTTCAACAGAATCTAGATGGATCTGTGAAGAATATAAATATTAAAGTAGATATTTCACCGTACTGTTTGCTCGATAAATTCGTGGAACTCTAGGTGCTACAAAGAGAAGTTGGTGAGGAGGTTAGGAGAATACAATCACTCAATCACTTCGTAAATACGCTATTCATTATTTACAGCACATATACTAAGGATTACACTTCATATATCAGTACCTACTGAAGCATCTTTACTATTATTGTGTAGTTAAAATAACAATTCAATACTACATCTGGTTTCTAAACAGCAGTATCTATTTTAAACTAAAATCGCGCATTCTACAATTTATTGTAAAGACCCCAATATTCTTATACCACACCAGTTAGCCAACATCCTTCCTGATTCTTAAATCTCAAAGCATTTTTGCTAAATCGTGCAGACTTAGCTGAGGAATAGCTCCGCCCAGCGGGTTTCTTAAGTAGTCAAGTCTAACTTTATTATTCATCTGCTTAGTATTTCATACACTAAAAGAAGTAGTTCTGTAAACTTCGCTGAAAGGATCCTCAAGTTTTTGTTATTTTGTGTTAAAATATTCATTCTTTTTGTTTGTAACTTTATTTAGGGGTGAAAGGAATGACGTATAGTTAGTCGTCTGCGAAGGGTTTAAATAAAGAAGTTATTTAGTTCCAAAATGGAGAGATGAGATGCCTGTGTAATGAGCTGTAGTGCTATCATCTAAAGATACAGTCTTGAGCGCAGCGCTGCGTCAACTACGAAAATACTAGTTTGTGCTAGTTTCATCGCTGCTGTTGTTTTACTGTTACAGCACTACTAGTTGCATCGCTGATGTTGTTCTATTGTTACATCACTACAATAGTGCTATTCTCTAAGGATGCAGCCTTGAGCGCAGCGCTGCGACAACTACGGAAATACTAGTTTGTGCTAGTTTCATCGCTGCTGCTATTTTGTGCTGTTTCACACTACTGTTACAGCACTACACTAGTGCTATTTTCTAAGAATACAGCGATGAAACTAGTACAAAACTAGTAGTTTCAATGCTGGCGCAGCGCTGCGCTCAAGGCTGTATCCTTAGATAATAGCACTACTGATTATCTTCACAATACCTGAACAGACGAATCAAACGTAGTCAAGAACTATTTTGATTAATCTAGCCATCTAATGAATAACCGCATTGAATTCGCTTCAACAGATGATAGTACGACATAACGGTCAAAATTGTAAATATCTCACACCTCTCTTTATATGTCGGGGGTTTTAGTCAGTAAAAGTCAGACGGGCATGTCTTCCGCTTCACCCAATGCGGGAGAAGTCATTGGATGGTACATAAAAAAAAAAGTGCACCAATCTGTGCACCCAAAATAAGAAACATTTTGGGAATCAATCTATTCTAATCGAAATAAATCTATTTTCAAAGGAAGCATTATTAAACTGTGATATCAATCGCAAAATTCGAGAAACATTTAATCAGCCTGCGATGGAAGCCAATAAAGTTTCTCTGAAAGCTATCGTCAGATCCAGGCCCAAAAGTTCTGAATCCCAAATCGAATGACAACAGCAGCAAATTGACACGGTTGTGCGAAAAATACAAAGAGAAATAAATCTGCATAGTAACGAAGCAATTAAAATATTGGTGTAGGAGGTAGGTCCCCGTCTGAAGTTAATTCGGGCGTTTGTCGGGCCTCCAAGCCCTCAATTTCTGAGGTTCCAAGGCGGGCCACGTCATAATCGGATTTACGTCTTCCAACATCACATAAACTTTATGAATTTGCATAAACTTTACTATCGTATCAACCTTTTATGAAGGCTCCGGCGTGTCAATTAGGACAGGATTTTCTTCTCCATTTTCCAACTTTGCCAGGCACTGTAATCAGAGTGATATTCGATTTAAATAAGCGGATTCAATGTAGACACGAATACTGGAAAGGAGGAATAACCGTTCTTTAATATTGGATTGCTTACAAATCGTTCTCGTGCTCATTCTAAATCCACCTTAATCTTTCTTTACAGCAAGTACTTCCTGAAAATCTAAAAGAATCCTGCTCTAAAACGAACTGCCCCCTCAACGCAGATACAACACAGCTCTAAAGTCACAAGCTCATTCATTTAATACATTCTAAATTTCTAAAGACGGCGAGGGGCAGATAACTTGTTGTTTCACCAAACTGAAACTTATTCCCACTACTAGAGCTGGGAAAAGAGAGTTTGTAAAAACCGGTACCAGATAATAAAAACCATAACTTTACAAAGAGCTCACGGAACAAATTGGACTAACTTTTTAACCTTTTCTCATCAAATTATGTTCTGGTACAGCGGTTTTCCGGCGGTACTTTTTTATTTTATGGAACCGCTGGATTCTGGAGTGGAAATGATAGGCAGCGCCAAAAATATTGCCGAGTAATGAAGGTAAATACTGAGTTACAGTTTGTGAAATCTGCTGCGCTCAACATTGAGGGACGGTGCGCTTTATAGCGCTTTTTATACTTTCTGCTCTAAAACTTGGGGATTGTTTGGTGGATTGTTAAATCGAACATATTTTTGCTTAGTCAGGTTTGTTTTATTTCTGTGATTGTACCGACTTTAGACTCCGTAAGAATAAATCGAGCACTAGTAATTTGCCCGATTTATTCTTACGGACTGACATAATTATGTAAGATTTATTCTTCGTTCGTCCTGAAGTTATGTCCCACAATCCGAAAAATTCTTAGTTTGTCCCATATCACTATTGAAGTTGTGTTTCGTCCCATATTACAAGTATTTTAATGTACAGTCAACAAAAATAACACACACACTGAAGCACACAATCAAAAATATTTTTTAATTCAACATAAGGTCGCTGTCCTACGTCAGTTTAGTGTACGACCGTCACGGACACACAGCTATAGTAGTGAAGTCTAGCGGACATGAGTTACGTACACCATTGGCTACATGGGTTACGACAAGAATCAAAGCTGTGAATAATTATTTGTTTAGTCATTAGATTTCCATTTACTGCCCTAGTCTTTCTTTTTGACTACATTATTACTTGCGTGCTTTCGTCTATAACCTGCCCCTATAGGCTACTAAACTCGAAAACCGAAAGGTGATTACAGTGTAATGTTTTTTATGTGATTAATTCACAGAAACATGGGGGCCGCGACATAACATCGCGTTTTATGGCACCCATGGGGTGGAGTTGTTATCAGTAACAGGGAATCACATGCCATTAAAACACCACACTAATATAATAAATGTCAAAAGTGTCTGTATGTTTACAACGTTATTACTGCTAAACTATTAATCCAATTTAGGTGATATTTGATAAAATATAGTAACAAAAAGGTGCCTTCTTCCCCTTGAAATGTATGGTAATAAATCTGTCTTTAAGTTTATTGCATTCTTACATCAAAAACTACTAGTTCGATTTTCATGATATTTGAGAAAACAATAGCTTAGTATCCAGGGAGGAAGATCGACAGTTTCCAATGAATTTAAAGCATTTAAACTTAAGTTGTATTTAGTGATGAGAGAGGTGGAGAGTCTACCACCTGGGTACCTGCCGTGGTCGATCTGGAAAACTTTACTTAGACTTCACACTCTTCTATGGTGGCTCCAATCTTGAGTGTTTGGGTGGCGTCTCTCCGCAGAACATGGCCCACATTTGGTCTTGCACCGTTTGCTCTGTCACCTGTGAATGTGAGGACCTTATGGTTGCGTCGGCAATTGGTGTTACCGCAGCAGAATTGTGGACCAAACATAACATTTAGAAACTATATTTTACATCGACACGCTAAGGATTATATACGAAGTAAATACCAAATTCTAATTACTCCACATTAGTAGTGCCATTAACGGCTTTCGCCTGATAGATGGTTGTGGACGCAAAAGTGACAGAACCCAGTGGAAGCACTTAGCATGATATATGAGCACATTATATATTTACATATCAACGAATAAAGATGGCGGCTCCTAATGCGGTGGAGATGTATTTAATACTGGCTTTTAAAATTAAGACATGTTTAGGTTTGTTCCAATACCGCGTATGAATTCGCCGCTAGAGGCGCTGGTGTGGCGTGAGGTCTCCGATATGTCAATTTCATCGTTTTTTTGGCTTTTAGCGCGAGTTTTTTTTTATTGTTTTGAATATTTTCTCAATATGGCAGATTAAGATAGGTACTCCCAACACCTGCTTTAATAGAGTAGAGTTTTATGTTTTGACAATTTTTATTGTCCTTTTTTTCGAAAAAATGGGGCCGCGCGAAAATGATTTTATATTTAATCGCACTTTACGGCATTAGAAATAATTTTATTTCAAACTTTGCTTCCGTGCGCGTTATAAAAACGATTAACAGTTATATTTATGGACCTTAGTCAACGTTCCAAGTTTAAACTTACGTTAATTAGTTCATCTTCATTTGTTTATTGGAGTATTTTATTTTTTGAGTACTTTTTACTGTTAAAAAACTCTGGTAATACAATAGACCACCATTGTACTCATAGAAATAACAGTATTGTAAAAGAGCTATGTTACTGCTATATGATAATTGTGGCGTACAAAGTTTATAATGTACCTATATTATATTTATTCAGATAAACCTTCAACTAGAAACACTTCTAGGTAAGTAATTGATTAACTTAACTTACTAAGGAGGCGCCTATTAAGTGGCACTTATCAAGTAGGTATACGTGATGAAAATGTTACGGTATATTGTCGCTACAGAAGACATTAAGCCATTCTTACATTGGAAAGTAAAAAACAACTTTCGCTTAAAAATTAATTTCCTAAATTCTCTGATAGCTGCTAAGTCCCTCAATGATATAATCGGCTATGGCTTCATCCATTTCTTAATCCTTCAATATCCATTGAAGATTTCGAAGAATTCTGGATCCATGATATCTTTTTCTCCTATGAATACGCAAATATTTACCCAATGATTACATGCTTAAAGACCTTTTCAATATTCCGTATTTTTTTTTCAAACCGATTCGTGGAAAGCGTTCGGTTGAGTCGTATTTCGCTTAAATTCGAGGTAACGATAGTTCAGACACGAGAGGTATCATGTTTCTATATCATCAATTTTGGTGCTTAATATATTTTAAAAAAATAAATGTATTTTGATTCAGAATTAATTTAATTTTTCTGCGTGTGATTAATTAATGTTCTTCAATGAAATACGCTTGCCTTACATACATTTTACATATTTTTATGGATCCGTACCCAAAGGGTAAAAACGGGACCCTATTACTAAGACTCCGCGGTCCGTCTGTCTGTCTGTTTGTCTATCTGTCCGTCTGTCTCCAAGCTGTATCTCATGAACTGTGATAGCTAGACAGTTGAAATTTTTACAGATGATGTATTTCTGTTGCCGCTATAACAACAGATACTAAAAACAGAATAAAATAAATATTTAAGAACAAACGTGTTTTTATGCCGTTTTTTTGAGATAATGGTACGGAACACTTGGTGCGCAATTCCGACCCGCATTTTTTTTTTAAACCACTTTCTCTCTTAGCAAATACCCTTTTCTAGGGTTTCTCCTTTAGAGCGGGTTCGTTCGTTCGTTTCACATAGGTACCCAAACAGCAAACCCTGGAACAAGTCATACAATAAGTGAAGTTAAAACGAGTACGGTCTTTACTGAAACTAAAATAATAGCAACAGACATACTATATTTAGATAACAATCTGAGCAAATATGTTTCAGTTTTCTTGTCTATGATTTCAAAGGGTTTCCTAACCTCCTTGAAACGAGCGGGTCAGTCGTGAATAATACGGAAAAAGATGAGGGTTATTTTTAGCACAACATCTACGGCAACAGCTTTGCCTTTTGCTGCTGTCAGCAAAATGATTTTTGCTGCTCAAAATATACTGGTAATGAATATTCGTCGCGACGTTGGACCACAGTTTATAATGTGGTGGTAATTGAGTTACCTTTCCATGGTATAATCGTTAAAGGTAGTTGCGAACATAACTCTGGACTTACAGCGCGAGTCCAAGTGTTATTTTTCTGTATAACAATTGTTGATAGCCTGTGATGTATAGTTCAGTGGTTACGGTAGTCAGTAGCCTAAAATTCTGAAACCAAGGTGTCTTACCAGGGGTTATTGTGCTAACCAGTGACTGGGTTGTAGAGGTCTGATAGGCAGTCGTTCTATGTAGAATAGTACCAGTATTTGAAAGCCGACCACAATATATTTAGGCAAAGGCTAGATAGATTGAATAAGTATGGTCCTTCGGCACCGGATTATATACGGCCTGGATATACTATGGCATCTAATAGCTTTTCATCGCGGTAGTAAAGTTCCCTTAGAATAATAAAACACTTTCCACGCAGATGCAGATGCAGGCAGTATCTATAAAACTAAACAGTAAGCAACACCAATTATAATCAAAAACCTTATCGCCGAACCAATATTGCCTTTTGCTGCTGACAGAAAAAATATTTTTCCTGCTCGAAATCTACTGGTAATAAATATTCATCGCGATGTTGGATACTCCATCGTCGCGATGAACATTTGTGTATACTGTGGTCGTAATTGTATTAACTTTCCATGGTAACTTCGTGAAAGGCTGTTGCGAACATAACTCTAGCTTTATAGCCCTGGAGTCCAAGTGTTATTGATTGTGGGTAACGATTTTTGATAGCCTGTGTGTGGGTTGGTAAATACACCTCCAATTTTGAATTTGGCTTTATTAAAGGAATGGACCCTTGAAAAGTTTTGATGGATCATTTTTATCTGTGCATAGAGAACAAGAAATGTCTGAAAGCTCGGTATAAGTGCATTCAACGTCATCTTTCTGTCCTTGTCATATGTTACTTGGAATCGCCACAACATACACTGACTGTTGACTGGTACAAAATGCCTAAGGCATTAAGTCTGCCTCTGTACGTTTTTGTGCAAGAAGTATTAAATAAATAAATAAATATACTGTGACACTATCATACTCTCCCTTGATTTTTCTGCAATCTTATTTCTTTGGTCATGCCAATACACTTGTATACGAATGACCAAAAAAAAGTTGAATCTTGAATCACTTTTCTTGAGCGAAACCGAATAATGCTTTAGCATCATTGCCTTTTCCGCTAAAGACCAATTAACTTACACCAATTTTAAGCCCCAACATTACAAAACCCAAATCTCCAAAGTAAGCCTTCAACACATATGTCCCAACAAAGCGGATGTATTCAAAATCACAACAGCCTGAGTTCGCCCGATGCAACAGTCGAGCTCTACCGAATTAAGTTTCTGACAAATTGAGTGTCTGAACGTCCGGAACTCTTGTATCCTCCCATTCCTCGCTCGAATCAGTGAGGTAATTGGTTCGCCTGTAAGGTTTCCACTTGGCTCCGGATCGTATTGTAGAATCAACTGGTAATCCAGAACTGAAATCGTGGCTGGAAGATTTTGATCGCAATATCGTGGTATTAGTGGCACTGGCACGTGAATCAATTTGAAGTATGTATGCTTTTGGCTTCTCGTTCTTCTTATGCTTTGTTTTCGATGGAGGAATGGCTGGGAAAATATCTAGACTTTTTTGTATACTAAAGTTTGGTGGAATAGCAGTACCTGTTCAAATAGATAAAGTAGTTAGATCAAATTTGTGTTTTATTTAGCTATCTTGTCTTGATGAGCCCTAATTAGTTTTTATTTTTACAATTGCCTCGTAGTAAACGTGCATAAATAAGATCTAAGTGGTTATACCACCCATCATAATAATATGTGCAGTAGGTAGCTAATCAGGTATCCCAAATCTATTTTAAATCATCATTTCCACTATAAACAGCTTCTAAAAGGATTTATTTTCATGCTTACTGATTCAATTTATTAAATAAGTATCCCATCATTTTAAGACCACCAATACCAGCACTCATTAAACAGGTCCCCGAAAAATTAAATCTAAAATAACTGAGAAAGGGAGAACCATTTTCACGCCCAAAGTTGTCGGCACCACCATTAGGCATGCTACACACGCGCCACAAATGACCGTACCAACGGTAGCGGTAGATGGCGGCGCGACCAATTAACTTGCCGCGTTGTAAAAACGTGTGTAGACTGCCTTAGCGGACATTCTATTCAATGATAGGTAATATTAGACCATGTGCTGTTTTTAATGATAATTTCTGATAGAGATGTTGGAGAGGGTGTGATGGGGTTTAAATGGATATTAATTTTACAAATAATGGATAAAATGAAAGAACGAATGCACATAGAGAGATGGGCAAAGATCAGCACTCACTGGACCACTGATCGCGAGGCCACGGCGAGTGCAGAATACCGAGGCCTGGCTGGAGAAAACAGAGGCCTTTTGCTTTCCAGTGGTACGTCATGTAGACCAACAAAAATGATGGAATAGTGTGGAATTTCTTGTCCCATATAGCTTATTTGTATATGCTAATTTAGGACAGTCAACAAATCGCATCTTTTCACGGATGTTATGGGCAACTAAAGTTTTCAGTCTGGGCATGGGCTGTCTTATTTGAACTGATTCCTTCTGGGTTGCAAATTCTACTACTATCTACTTTCTTGTATTTTCAACCGCTGAATGGCAACCAACTTTTGCCAGGCAATAAATCTTATTTAAAATGTTTTCACCCCTACCTCAAATATCTCTTTACTCCTACCTCAAAAATAACCCCGCAGCCTCCCTGAAATTATATCGCCATTCATTGCCCTCCAATGCACTCATCTTCCCGTGGAGCAAGTCTGATTGAAATCAATTCATTCCGCAACGCCCCGTCAATTTATCTTCGATTAAGCCGTGGGACATACTGAAGACTGAACTAAAAAGAACTATCCGGAGTGGATTGTATAAGTTCACACAACTTGGACAGTTTGCCGAACTGCTTATTGTAATTGATGCTCGGTTGTGTATCTGGGTTTATTGTGTGGCGATCGCCTTTTTTTTAGTTTAGTTTTGAATTGAGAAGGCAGTTGGGGATAGTTTTTCTTGAATTGTTGGCAGTTGTATTAACAATATCTGAGCAATTCCTTTGTGGCAAAAGAATGAAGAAATAACAAAAAATCTCAATTGTTTGGCAATCCATTTGATGTGGTTGGTAAAACTGTAAACCTCCAAAGATATGGTTGTTAAGACCAGTGACAAATCTGGCTGATGAGCTCTTAGACTTTTCAGAAACTCCATCCTCATTATCTAAGTATTCAACAATCTTGAAACACTAACTCAAACTACCACTTCGATGGCCCAAAACATTACTTAAAGTAAACCCTAACTAAGGGTCCCTAATGTCCTCCCAACCCCTAAAGAAAATCTAGATCACAGCTTGAGATTACGAGGACCAAATAACAAACGAGATTTGACGACACATACATATTGTGGTTTATTTAGGACCTTTCCTGTCCGGAATGAAACCACAGGATAAAGTTGTATAGAAGGTCCAGTGTAAGCAAGAAGAACATGTGTAGGGATGAATTGTGTATAACGATCTGGGTGTATTTGTAGAGGACAGGAATCGCACTAAGTATGGACAGAAGGGACTTCTGAACAAAATAGGGTACTGATGGAAAGTCAATGATTATTCAGTAGCAACTTGAATTCTGGGTTTGTGCCCGGTTAATGTCAATAGGCTGAGACTGTAACAAAGCAGGCAAAATTTGGATGTAGGTAAAGCTTCTGAACAGTAATGGGAAAATTTTCCGTCGGAAAAGGCACCGATCAAACAACAATGATTTCTTTTTAGAAACCCGGAGTTAGGGTTTGCGCTCGGTTGGTGGCAAAATGCTGGCCCCAAACAGCCCAAACACATGGGACTTAAATGAAACTTTTTTTTTATAATCTATAGGCTCGCGTATGACCACTGTCTCAACTGATGGTAAGCGATAATGAAACTGCTGAAATGTTGGCACCTATCACTCTTCTTCTTAACTCTTCGGGGGAAATAAACATGACGTTATGTTAGTGGTTGTACATCATCAGGAGATCCAGGTCATTGTTGAAGCAGACTGCTTTAACGATGGATTTTGATGACTCTTTCTGTATTTTGTTCCGCGTTTTTTGTTTTATCTCTCGTGTCTCCTGTGCGGATCACAAATTTTTTTTTTTCCTTTTTTATGATTTAAGCTTGGACCTAAAGAATAGATATGCTTGAAGAACGAACCTTCTGCCTCACACTCTTTTCTGGCAAAGCCAAATGAAGGAAGGTAAGTATTTTTCGGGCGTTTTGATTAAGACCGTATTCACACGTTACCCGGAGTAAGTGCCGGTTCTTGCGGAAGATAATTGAGCGCCTAATACTATTACTGTAAGCTGTTATATGTTCGGAGAAAATATAATTAGGGACTGATGTCAAAAGATAAATGGAGGCCTTTTTTCTCTTTTAGGATACCTACTAATTTGGTAAGATATCGAAGAAAATCTGATTTGGCGAAGAAAACCCAACGAAAATACTAATGGTTTGATAACATTATATCACGCCTGTATCACATAGGGTTAGGAAAAGATTTGTGATTAATTATTATCATCATCAACATTCCGAGTCTGCGCATTGTTGGACATTATAACTCTCTTTTCTCATACAAATCCTCGAACTGATGTGACAAACTCATTCAGATTCTACCCACTATAGCACCGTGCCATACGGCATGCAATATCGCAAGGTTCTTAATTCCGGAAGTGAGTTCCAATACAGGAGATCTGATTCCAGAATTCTGGAAATGGTTCCAGAACTGGTAACTTTTAAAGTTTGTTTCAAATCAAACAACATTTATATCAGTGTTTTAATCATTTTTAGTAACAAATTAAACTCATCATCAGTCATCTTTCTCCCTTATTACTCTAATTAAACATTTTAAACCGTAAAATAAACAAGGCTTACTTATCACACAATAGATTTAAACATGAGTAATATGAATAAAATGCATACTATATTTGAATCGTAGTATGTATCACGTGTCACGTACATTGAAGTGGAAAGTTGCTTGTTTGTGGAAATTGCAGACTAGTTTCGTTGCGTTCAGAAAAAAATAATAAACAAAATATCAAAAATTTATGAACATCGATATATATCGATATAATTATATTCCGATATTACTCCTCTCAATTCCGGAATTGAAATATCAGAAAGATTGTTACGGAATTTCGGTATTCCGGAATGCATGCCCGTAGTGCCGTGTGCCCTGATGTTTGTATATATACGAGTATGATTACCTACTTAATATTTTCAGTGACTCGTAAGCCATATTTATAATTAATTTACATTGTAAGTACAGACTTACTTGTTATGTTATTTCTCGGTAATCTAAAGTAAGAAGACATAAACTTCTTCCATAAAAAGCCCGACAAAACGTACGATTTCAAAATTGCTACCCCAAGCACATCCCACGCCAGTGAATCCTTAAACCAGTACCTTCACCTACTCCATTTTACAAGAAAATCACAGATTACAGATACTTCTCCACGTGAAAGGCATTAAGATAAAATCCTCGCACAGTCGGATCTTAGGCAGAGATAACAAAAATTACCTAGAGCCTAATGGTACTGCCGAATTAGGGATTTTACGAATCTTTCTCACTTACCGAAAGTATCTCTTCAGGATTATCACAGGTTTTGTTAATAGGAGACACAAATTGGTTGAATTTTTCATGTGTCTTGCAATCACGGTACTCACTTTTGGAATGAAATATCCCTATTAATTACCCTTATCAATCAGAGCTTCAGACTTTCAGACAATTTCAGACCAGAAAAAAGTTAGAAGCTCTTAGTTATGTCACTGAGTGAAATCACACAAAAATACTAACATAATCACGCCAACATTCGTAGAAGGTTTAGGCAGAGGCAGGCGTATTACCTTTGATACTCCTGCATTTCGCCAGATAAAGCACCATGCAACGAGGGCCGAGCCTGTTGCCATCAACTGAGCACTAAGGACTCCGAACTACTATTGCAAAATTCCAGATAGAAAAAGTCACCAACACTTTGTCCAACGCTTGTAAAAAATAATGGCCACATATGGGCCAAATCAAAATAATTGTCTTCGAAAATAATTAATTCTAATATATGGGGCATTCTATTGAAATAAACACAATATCATAAGTTCCAAACTATCCAAAATATTCCACCCAAATGTAATCAATGGAAGGTGTTATCTTATCGCGGGTAGGCGTTGAATAATAATGTACAACTACCCTCAACCCTTTTGATCACATGTGAATACAAATGAATGATTCCCGAGCGAAATCGACAAGATTCCCGACATTAATATACAAATCGTGGTTTCATTAGAAACTGAATTTTGGATACAGATATTTAAAGCAGAATTTAACAGAGATCTTTGGCATTGTAAAATTTATTACCTTTAACGATCTAATATGGAATCTTATATTAGATATTGTTATAACAGGCCTTAAATGACTTACTATGAAATATTAAGAATATAGAGATAGGCGATTAAATGCCGTAGCCGACTTGTACGACACCGCTCCCACACGGCAATATAATGTTCATTGAAATGTGAGCTTCAGGGCGTGCAATGTCCAGTCGACATACTTCACATTGACAGCACAAATTAGCAGACAGCTCGCTGTATGCGAGCTACTCGATAGTTTACGGCTTGTACACAAAACTGCGATGCGATGTCGCATCTTAAATATCTACGAGCTTGTTGCTTGTTACTGCTTAGCTGTTTTCTGCGTTGCGAATTCGCATCGCGCCGATTCGCAGATTTGTGTACAAGCCCTTACCGCATGCTTACCAAGCGTTTCAAGCGGGCGCAAGTCGCAGACTCTACATTCAACACAGCAGCTGCAGACGCTAAATCATAGCCTTCATTTACTGAGTTTCAGATGAAGAAGACACAAGCCTATACAAATAACTACTAACGAACGTCACCATCATCTGCCTAGCATTTTCTGAACTAGTTTTGGGTTGCCTACAGTCTAACCAGATGCAGACGTATAACGGACAAAATAATAAATCTTTTATAATCTAAGGGAATAATGCATGATGATGAAAAACAAGTGTTGTTATCCCTTTCTAAGATCGTATTTCAGTAGATGACCACTCAGCTTATTTTTAAGATTTACACTAAAGAAAACCTTTTTGAAAAGGAGTCTTATGCCGTTACACATCCACATTCATATCTGGAAGGTAAAAACACCTTCTACTAATTTCCTCCGAATGGAACCGTCCCTTCCAAATAAAATAGATTTAGGCACCCCTGAAGCCCTTGTTGTTGTCGTAGTACATAACAAATGTTGCCCTTACACTCCTAATATATTTGCTTTCAAGGAATCTGACAATACAATTGTCTAGGATTGCTACTGAGGCTTTGGACTTCTTTGAAGACATCTGAAGGGAAGAAATATAAAAATTATAGAAATGAAACACAAATAGGGAAAATATGCATCACATCCGTGCAAAACCATCAGAATTAATATTTGTTTTGGGATATTTACTATGTATATTTAGATTTAGGTTGAGAGCTCGATATTTCGGCATCGTTACAAGCGCCATGATCACGAGAACTAAAGTCTTTGCGGGTGGGTGTTGTTTCCGAGCTGACATATCTGTCAACCCTCTTCCTCACTCGTTTTTCACGCACGATGCGTGTCACTAGTTACTCGACATTGTTCATGACATACGATGCTCACTGTATCCACTTTTGAAACTTGTTCAGTAGTTTCACGACCTTTACTTAGTTGAAGCACTGGATTCCAGGCTCTCGACAATGACCATCTCAGCTTAAAAACTTAAAGTGCAAAACCATCGTTCAGCATAATGCTGGGACTCGTATGCAGGACAGAGCCGAGCTTATTGTGGCACTTGCTTAGTAAACAAAGTACTTACCTACTTGTATGACTGAATAGTGTCCAGCTGTGGACGTCTTTCGGCTGAAAAGATTATGATGATGACTCAATAGTTAAAATTTTCAAGTAGACCTTGAAATTACGTTCAGACGAAAAACACTTCTTCCTTCAGCTTGTAAGCTGAATTCTTACGTTCGAGCTATAAAAAATTTTAGGTTCCAAATGTTGTACCAGCACATCACATCGAATTGTATTACCGTGGCGGAATTCTGGGCCAACTTAATAAAAATTTTTATACATATATATCATCGAAACGGATAACCCAGATTTTTTATGGCCGCTACTTAAAATATTAGCATGAATTTTATGCATCGATCTCATGAGGCGGGCAGACCAAAGAAACGGTGAATGGGTTGTGTAAAAGATGGTATGATTTGAAAGGGGTATGATTTAAAAAGTAGATACGCAAAAAGAAGACAAGGTTTGCCGACATAAAAAATATTTCGATAATGATGATCTATGATGATCAGACTCTATAATGCTGATGTTGAAAATAACACCGGAATTCCTGTACTTACTGAAGCAGTTAACCGCAACCCTGAAGCGAACAGTGTTAATGTACCAAGATGTCTACAAAACCTAATAAATTATCCAATAGCGGACTAGTGATTCTTTGAATACAGCTCCATAATCCATGCCGAAACACTGCAGGCCATTCTAGCCACTATATCCTTGGTTCAAAGGGTGAAAACAGTGTGGTGTGCATGGTAATTGTCGTTGACCGTATACCGAGTTCCACTGTAGTTAATGTTGCGTAAGGACGATTGAATTTAATTACTTTTGGGTGTCGGATACGGAATTACACAGGGCTGTCAATTATGTGTTTTAATTATTTGTTCAGCTGGCCCGATTGGAGTCTCTATGGGAGTTTAAGTATGGCGGCCATGGCAGGGCTGAACCCTTGTGGAATGGAAACTATTATTGTTTTAAAACTATTTTGGGTCCCTATTTTCTGGTTCACAAGTCCCTTTTTACCCGACTGCAAGGAAAGGGTTATATTTTTCGCGCGTATCTTGTATTTATGTATGCATATGTTTGTACGGTATGTCTGTAATATTCTATATTACTTCATATCTTTCATACCACTAGTCGGATTTATATAATTAAGACATAGTTACTCGTAGATACGTCTTGACCGCCCAAGTGTTCTTAGATAAGACGTTAAAAAAAACAAACATTGCGGATTTTCGGTGCCATATTATGGGGTCCCAATTTTTCTTCCTTCCGATCCTTTTAGTGGTGATTTTAAAAATATATACTACTTATAATGTTTAAAAATAATTGAAAAAAGAGAAAAGTATTTAACTAAAAAGTTAATAAAATCAGAAATCCCGACTTGTTAAGAAGCGATCTAAAAAGATGTAAACAAGAAGAAAATTATGATATGCAGTCGGAGGATAAAGGTCGTAGCTGACTTTTACGACATTGCTCCCACCCGGGAAAATAATGTTCATTGAAATGTGAGCTTCAAGGTGCTTCTATAGACATACTTTACATTGACAACACAAATTAGTAAACGCTTATTACCGCCATCATACGATTCGATAGCTGATGTCTCGCTTACCGCCTGCTTACCGGCGCGGGCGGCCCGCGCGTTGGTGTAAAAGCCGGCGCGTGGACAGTGTAGTTGACTGCAAGCTGTAAGGGCGGGGACAGTTGGTTGCCTGCTAGCTGTCGGCGCCTGGACAGCGAGCAGTCAGCTCCGTTTGAGGCGGTGTTGTGCGGGAGCGGTGTTGGTGCGGGGTCGTGTAACTGAACGACCTTTATATGGTTTTGGTCAGCCAGCTTGTTCAGGATATTTCTGTTGTCCATCTTTGGAAATAAGATGTTTGTTTCCGTAATACATATTTGCGTAAATAATAATAAAATCATTTCTTTCTCAATTTCACTTCATCTGAAGCTAATTGGGAGCCTTGCACTAATATTTCTTCAAATGGATCGCCGCAAGCCGAAATCCTGCTAATTGTGAACGCCTTGTAGACCAAGCAATATGAAAAATAAAATGCACAATATCATCAGCCAAGATATTTCTTTCTTTGCTCGCCCTCATAATAAATTCCAAAGATAAAACACAAAAGAACCCTATTTACAGAAGCTAATCAAAAGAGTAGACAGTCTTATTGATACTAAAGTTCTTTCAGACATACTTGCCATGCAAAGAAAACATTGTATGTAATCTCTTACAAAAGAAATCGTATGTAGAAGTTGGTTTCTTATGAAAATACAGTCGCGTCTACGAGAAAGTTAGTTCTTCGGTACTCTTTGGTGTTGTTATTCAAACTTGAAGCCAGTTGTTTGAATTTTAAAATGTTGTAGATAAGAAAAGTTGGGGGTGAATCTTTTTGTCCTTGTGTAAAACTGAGTGCGAGGATCTCTGTAATATGTTTTAGGAAATCATTATCTTCCTGCCCTTATCCTGTGCATCTTGGGGTAGGACTTCTTCAATACTCCTCTTAAAGTGCGGCAATCCTCTTGGTTATCCTCCGCCCCAGGGCGGGTGTTGGTCTATCAGACCCTAACTGACTAAAACCAGACGGTGTTAAGCCGAGGTACCTTCGGCTGGGGCGCTGGAGTGCTTGCGCATTCTTGTGCACACCATGCGGACCCCGTGGCAACTGACACGCTATCTTATTCGCGGCAATAAGTATTCTTCCTAATTACGTTACTTTATGATCAACTAGCTGTGTCCGCGGCTTCGCTACCGTCAACTGCCTACCCCTACCTTACTTACCTACCTACCTACCTACCCTACTTACCTACCTACCCTACTTACCTACCTACCTATCCTACATACCAATTTTTTTTCTTCCAATGGCCATTCAGAAAATGACGTACAAATGCACAACGTCATCTATCGAAGAACGAAGAACGTAATCTATCAACAGACAAACAGAAAAAAGTTCCAAAATGCTGGAAAGGGGTTCTGTTAGTTATCCGTTAACTCTCTGTTTTTTTTTGGAAATATTTTCGATAGATAAATATTTCGAGATTTATTGCATGTATTTTTATTTGCGTCTCAACGTTTCTAAAAATAAGTACACGTATGAAGTTTTGCAACTGGTTAGTATGTTCTATTTCAATATATTGTCGTATCTAATTTCGCAGATTTATCAAACAATTCAACACTTTGGAATCGTACAGTAATTGATTGATTGCTCTGGAATAGATTTCAATAAATGAAATATTTCTAATCAATTACGGGCCTAGAATGTACATTTAGTTCTAAGAATGCGATCCCAATTCTAAATAGGAGAATTAGAGATTAATTTAGCAAGGAATTATTTCAGTAACGTAGTCCTTGTCAAGAACGTAACGTTTCTGACTAAACGCCTTACTAAAATTTAAATTTCTTCTCAACTTCTTCAAACGATTCAATGGGCTTGTTGAATTAATAAATTCGATGAGCCCTTTGAAAAAGGAAATTTCTGAAATTTTAGAGAAGATATTGAGAATTCTAGTTGAGACACTAATAAAACTTTACACGCTTTTCAGGTAAAATCATGTTTTATAATTATTTAAAACTGGCTGTCACACGCGGCTTCGCTCCCGTCAACTGACTACCTACCTTCCCATCTACCCTACCTACCCTACCCTACCTACTTACATACATGATTGTTGCGTAAACCGTTTACGCAGCGCACGCAACGAGCGCTCTCAAAAAGGAATCATTTTGCCTGTTTTTGCAACATTTTTCATTTATGCTATTGGTCGTAGCGTGATATTATATAGATAGCCTATAACCTTCCTCGATAAATGAATTATCCAACACAAAAAGAATTGTTCAATTCCAATCCGTAGTTCCTGAGATTAGTGCGTTCAAACAAACAAACTCTTCAGCTTTATAATATTAGTATAGATAATCATGTTACTTGGTCAAATGAAAAAACTGAATGAAGTATATAGGTAAATTGATTCTGAACACATAGCTCGTGACGTGTACTGACGTCACAGCCATATTTGTACTAACAAACAAAACACAAAAAGTCTAAACTGAAAACTACCCACCGATTTCAATTGCGTCTTAATAAATCGAGTGGTTGGTTGCATTGAACAGGGCGACCGCATTTAATCGATTACGACGTATTGTAATCGATTCTCTGCTCGATTTCACTGAATCGAGTCGGTTTGCACTGCCCAACTCGAAATTGATTCAGGAACGAAGAACGAACAGTGAAATTCCGAATTATTGCTGTTGGATTTCGTGGGCGTACAAGTCCTTTGTTTTTACAAGATTTTAAATAACTTATTTCGTACGTAGGTATGTGTAACCGGTTAGCAATTAGTAATCTATTTTTCTGCCAAGTGGGTGTATTTTAGGTGCACTTCTGCCCAACACTTTGTAGAATGCAGGCCTGATGTTATGTATGTTATGTTTGCCTGTCTGATTACGCTTCAACTTGGGATACTGATATATAATTTTGGAAACAATACAAAAATATAGGTATTTGTAGCTGGTCTGTCGCGAACCGGAAGACGTTGCGTTGCAAGACCTCCCACCAGATGGACCGATGACCTGATGAAGGTTGCGGGGATCCGCTGGATGCGGGACTCAAGGGACCGGTCAATGTGGCGACGTTGGGGGAGGCCTATGACCAGCAGTGGACGTCTTTTGGCTGATATGTTGATGATGATAACTGGTCTGATATGGCAACCGGAAGATGGAAAACCTCAACCCAACAAGATAACACCATCGTATTTGAGCTCATTGGATAAATATACAAGTGATATAATATTAAGTCTTTTTAGTTCATTTAAAGCATTTTTTTAAATATTTTTTTCTTTCATTTTATAATAGCAAGATATTTTGTATCGCTTAAAATGATAAAACGAAAACATCAGCCCATATACTGTTGAAATAACAATGTCAATCTGTGAAATAATTTAATTTGGAAATTATATTTGCCGAGCTCGTAGACCATAATAACTTTTATTATAAAAAGCCGTTCTCGTAAATTAACAGATTTTTTTTGTGGCAACTCTTTGATACCTACCGTTGAATTAAGAGTTAATTGATGGTATCTACTGTTTTACACTACTTATTTTAACTAGGCTCTAAAAGGACGTTTTCCCTTACATAAATATTTTTACAGCGATATTTAGTTAAGGTATATGTTTAATTTATATATTATAATTAGTTAAGTTATAGGGGAATTATAAAACGCTAAGGAATTATAAGCGACTGATGATGAGATACTGTTTTAATAACTCGAGCGGGACGAATTTAAGTAAGCGAAAAATTAACTAAACTTACGACGAATATTGTTTAAGGCGATATATACGCCCCAATATTAAAGCAGTACTGGCCGTGCGCCCGCTCGAAGCCCAAATATCAATATTGAACCTCCTTTTGAAACAACGACGACCACAACAATTGACGTTGTTTGCAAAATATTATTTGATTTACATATGCTATTTCAGTTATGAAGAAATTCCAGCCATCAATTTTTCCGTGTAAAAATGTTTTTACACATCCAAGTCGTTTTGGAGGAGTATCCAAAAGTTGCGAAAAATATCGTATTGCGAAAAAACCATGTTTAAAAATAATGTACATGAAACAATAATAAATATATATTATTTTCAAACCTTTTAACCTAGCCGTTACTAAGGAGTATGCTTTAGAAAGTTACCGTTACCGTTACCGGCCCTTAATAATAAAATCTAGAACGAGCTTACAAAAAGTGGATTTCAGAAATTAAATTTTAGCCGTGCGACTAAAATACTAAGTGAGCGACTAGAAATATAGAGAGCAACTTCAATATTAAGATAGAGACGTCTTCGTGTTATTAAAGAATTAGTGGAAGAGCGAGCGAAGCGAACTCGTGAACTTAGGGCACCCCGACATGGATAGATTAGGTTCATTTTAGGTTACTTTAGACCCTGCAGACAGAAAAAACTTTTATTCAGTCGACAAACTTTTATTTTCAAGTCGCCAAATATTGAAAAAAATGCAGGATGTAATGTTGACCCTCAAACAAATATTATGAAGCTTCTCATTTTGTATTTTAAGTCAGACAAATTAATGTTTGTAAGTTGCTATTCTGTTGATTTCTCGTCACTCGCAGTCAGGCGCTCACTACTTTAACAATAATACTTTAACGTAAATTAATTATTTTTGTCACTTAAAACTTTAATTTACATTTACTCGTTTAAATACTGCCCTAAATTATAAAATTTTTAGTCTATTTTAAGTTTCATAATTTCCTTCTACACACTGTGTCTTCGTATATAATAATACAACTACCCTGTCGCAGGTCTGCTGGAAGAATTATTTCTATTGAAATAAGCAGTGTCTTTGTGCTCTTCTATCTGTATTCTTTCTTGAACTCTGATATGTGTTTTGTGTATTAAAAAACACTTTCAGATGAGTGGTTACTTTGGAATGATGAGCAGAATAAGTTTTTGCTTCTTTCTACTCGTTTCCATTAATATAATTGTACTAACTTAAATCTTGCCGACAAAGCGAAAGTTATCTGCCAGAGACGGTGTTACCAACATTGTCATTAGGAATGGACTCTTCTTTTTGTATTATATAGTGTACCTATGCAATAGTCAGCTACAAATATAACGAATCAGATTCAATCCCGGTGCCGCTAACAACAATTTGAACAAATCACAGACGTACCCAGTCCAAACCCGTTAACATAACCATCGACCAACTGACAAGCGATTCAAAACGTACCCATAAACTTTATTAACATTTTACGATGAACCACTTTTAACGTTAAAACCAGTAAAACGTTACTGGCGTGAGAACTACCAACAGTATTGAACAACCTCGCAATAGTTTTTGAGCATTTACGACAAAAGTTCGATGTCGTAAAAATGTTGTCGGGTCAGACCATGAAGTTTATTGATAGCCTTTTGGTCAAGGCATTTGTGGAGATAAACAATAAGTAAAAAATAGATAAGGAATTAGTTTTGTACTTTGATTTGTGGCTTGGCTTACAATGAAACTGCTGACACTGAAGTCAATGCTAACGCTGAATCAAACCGGACAGGACATTGGCGCGTTGTAGGATCAAAAAGATATAGGACAGTTGCCAGAGATGGTTTCTTTACGTCTTAAAATAGAACCGGCGATCCATGAGGCCCTGGCTAAATTTAATGGGGCTAATATTAGGGGCTTTTCATGCTTAATGACTGGATAGATACTTAGAAGATTAAACTATATAGATCTAGAAGGCGATGAGGTAAATTTAGCAAAATTAACTCTTGAACGACAATACGATTCTGACAAAAATATGAAACTCAAAACATTGCAATTAAACTATTAACAGATCTTCAGAACTGTCAAGAAGTCTGTAACTGATTGTCTTCTTGACAGTTAAAAAGTCCGTTAGAATGTTGAAGCTAGTTGACCGTCCAAAATGTAGATCGATATGGCGCTATACTATCTGCATATGACCATGGTCACTGGTCCAAAAAACACCATAACCTTCGTTATCTCTGCCGGTATTAGGGAACCGGTAATGGGATCCAATTTACTTGCCTCACGTTCGGTTCCTAATCGCACGACTATGCTTTATAACAATACGTGATTAGAATATGCAAAGGCAGATTGATTTCAGGACAATGGGGTTCTATTCATAACAAAATGAATGTATTTGAAAGGGTTGGATTGTTAAATGTTGAGACTTTATCACGGTTTTATATTTCAGTCTGATATTCATATTATTAATATTGAAAAATAACTTTAATTGGAAGCTATTCATTTTCGCATAAGACTAAATGTATGAACGAAAATGAAGCAAAATGATTATGCAAGGATCGCAGGTGGCTCGCATGTTTCTTTAGTTACCCCCATAAGACAAAGGGCGTTGCTTTTATTTAGATATGTATTCATATGCTTTGAAATTGTGTGAACTTGTAACTAATGAACTCTGTTTTATTTGCTTCAGGTATGTTTGCCACTAGCTGTATTATGAAAACCCTCAAGAGCCACAATTTGACAACTTCAATTACGGTATTTACTTGAGCAATATAGAATAAACCGTCTAAGGTAAGTTTAGCATTTACCAAAGCCGTATCAATCAAGCCAACAATAATATTCTCCGAGGCATCATATATAATTTTAGAACAAATATTAACTAGCAAATACACGAACAAGTCCAGACAAAACAATAGCATGTAATCTAGTTATTGGGACCCCTAGTACGTACTATTGACCCCAGAGGGACATTGATTCGATTGTACAGTCGTCCCGAACACAATACCTTTCTTATCAGTACGTTAGTGGGTCACATTGGTTGTTCGACTTATAATAATCAATAGGAATGTAGGCGCTTATCTTACATATGGTCATTGGTTTGTACCGCAAGACGCAGCGTTGGAGGTGTTGGTCGTTGCAGGTGGACCAATGACCTGCAGCCTAATTACGTAAGAGAGTTTGGCCTCCACCCTATGAGTTGAATTCACATATCCTTTCCATGACTTATTGAGTGTATTACGCAATACGAAAATGTTTTTTAAAGGTGTCGTTATCCTTAGCTATACGTGTTCTTTGCCGAACTCACTTACGCAAGTAAGCTGCTAGTTATGGCTGCGGGAATCTGCTGGATGCTAAACGCACAGGACCGAACGATGTAGCGACACTTGCGGGAGGTCCAGCAGTGATCATTCGAAATGATGATGATGAAAATAATTGGTTTGAATAATTTAAATTTGTGGTCATTACTGCTATGACTAAAAATTTCTATGAAATACGAAAAACCTGAGGATCAGCACTTAATTTGACGTCGTCATCACAAATAAAGAATCTCAAAATGTACCTCCGATTCGCCCAGGCTGGCTGGACTTGAGCACAAACGTAATGTATGCCTAATTCGATCAGTAAAGCAAAATTTTCACGCACTACCCAACAATTTATAAAAGATGAAGTTGGTAAAAAAAGATCACAAATCGTATATTCAATGCTATAACTTAAACCGCTACATGCGATAACTTGAAAGGGGTTCGTGATTGAACCCGAAATTGGTCCTTTGTCTGAGCCTTTATTGTTATAGACGTCTATTTATCTCTAGGAATCCTAGAACAGCCCTGTTGGCTAGACAGTCCAAATCTTTACGAGCTAACCCTAGATATAACACTCTAAGTAAGTGATGCAAAAAATCGAAAATCTAGATCTTTAAAAGAACTATGAAGCTTTTTTACCTGACTGCCCTTGAAGGAGGGATCACTTTTCAAGCAGTGTAAGTGCAGTTGGCGACATCAAATCATAGTTTTAACTAAAATATTTTTTTTAAATTTGCATAAGACTTTTTTAATTATTACTGACACGCTTTCGTTTGACCACTCATCTGATAGTTAACTAAAACATTCATGTTATTGAGTTGTGAACTGTATCTACACATCTGCGTATCCCTTTAGAGCGTACCGGCGTGATGTTATTATGAAAGTTTTTCATCAGATCTTCACTAAATTTATACGGAGCCACATGGAAAGCATTAGCTATCAAATAAAAAAAACAAAGAATCATCAAAATAGGTTTACCTAGTAAAAAAAATTATAACGTCCTCCTTTTTGAAGTCGGTTAAAAATTCATGTCATCTAGCACCTTCTTTGCAGGCGGATTTTGTATTTTTATTCTAACAGACACCTACCTAAGAATTTCTTTAGCTAGACTATTAACGTAGAAGACAGACGTGTCTTAATCAACGAAAGGCGATAGAAGGCAGGGGTCCGCCATTATTGAAATTGGTTCACCAACGTTACATCCGAGACGAATGGCGAGATAAGTCCATTTAAATGTTCTTTAGCTCCTGGCTCCAATATTTTTTTGTGGAAGCAGACTTGGAAAATTTACGTTTTTGTTGCCATAAAAATATATTAGGTACCTACTCCAGAATAGGTTAGTTCAGAAATATGGTAGACCAGCTTCTGCCCGCAGCTTTGCCTGCGCGAAATGTGTTTTATTATCTCAAGGGATGAGAACCCTTGGGGTAATACCGTGTTAATTAATTAGTTAATCAACGGGGATAAAAAAGTAATCAATGACCTAATCCAAGCCGAAGTCTAGCTGTGTTACATACATCCAAATCCATTAAGCTCTTAAGGCGAGATTGATTAACATCCAAACATATACACTTTATGAAGGCGAACGCCCCGTACGCAAAATACGCGCTTGGTCGTGGAGTTGCGGAAACCAGCCCGTTTTAACCTAAGGCCAAGGCGAAGATAGTGGGACTCCTGCTGAAAGCACTGGTCTGTACTAGCAGAAATCAAAATTGTTTGGAAAAGGAAGGAGCCCCTACAGTTGGTTAATAAGGACTAGTTAGTTTAACCACAGATAATAATAATACTAGCATACAAAATGTGTTGCAATACAAATTTAAAAATCGAGTGGCATGCCTCATAAATTTTAAACCGCGCCTTCTATTGGAATCAATTTTAAATAATCTGTTCAAATAATCTTTGAAATGTGAATGAAGAGCCCAATATTCCATAATTTTGTGCTTAGGAGAGTTGATAAAACAAGAACGCACAATTTTCATGATCAATTCTAGAAAAGGTTAATCTGACACACGATTAAATAAAAAATCGATGCATATCGCGCCATCTATTGATATTTATTTGAACCAATTTTTCTTTCTTAACTCTCGGACCCCGTGGTTTAACATTCTGTCTAGCTCTTTAGATAAAGCTTCAATATTAATAACTCATTTTTCTAACTCCTCCGCCATTTCTTTTTTGATTAATTTCATTCCGGGATCCAAAACAGTTAAATCGTTTTGCCGAGAATCGTCGAGTATGTGGTAACCACAACTGATTCTGGCTTTCAGGAGTTGCAGTGGTTTGGACTAGTATGGAGGGCTGCTCCCAAAAAAAAATGTACCAAGTATAAAGAACAATGTATCACTATTTACTAACCCAATACCATGCACGTATCAAGGACAAAGTTAACTATACTTAGTCCCAAAACTTTATTACAAGGCTTTTAGCCTGGCTGTCCTTTGCCCAAAAGCCCTATATTACTTTTACAAGTGTTTTAAGGTTGCGTCCCTTTTTTGTTAGCTGGCAAGGCTTAAGGAGGCTTTGGGTATGCGGTAACTGATATGCCTGTGTCGCTGTCATTCATTTTATCTAGTTTATGTACATAAAATATAGCTTTTATGGCGCTGATATATTGTACGTTTGCATTTAGGACCCATTTTGATGGTGTATGTGGAGGTAGTGCTAAATTACCTATTGTAGGAAAATAAAAAAGTTAATTCAAAAAATCTGAAAACCCGACTGCTTAAAAAGTGAATTAACAAGACGTAAACAAGAAGAAAATCATGCTGTGCAGTCGGAGGATACATATTCGCGATCTGGCTGACTAAAACCAGATGTATCCTCCGACTGCACAGCATGCTTTTTTTCTTGTTTCGTCTTTTTAGTTCACTTTTTAAGCAGTTTTATTTACAACTATTTAGTTTTTTTTTTTTGAATTAGGTACATTTAAACATATAAATGTTATATATTTTTGAAATTGCCTCTTAAAACCCTTTATTTTTTACCCCAAACGATAGGTTTGGAAGAAAAAAAATTTGGTCCCCCACGATATTGCGCCCAAAATCCGCCAGTTTTCTAATACCCAATTTTAATGCAGCCAGTAACACTCGCAGGGTTAAGATGAATCGATTGACGTAAGAATCACCAAAATCGGCCAACGCGTTTGGTTTCTAGAACGCCACATAGGAACAAACATACATACATACATAGACTGATAAACACATTACTCTCCTTCGGCAGTCGGGTAAAAAGGACCAAAAAGGCTCTAGAAGTGTGACTGATTTATCAGCGATAGCGATTGTCAAAAAGTCCAAAATGTGTTAGATTGGCATACTCATGTGGTTCCAGTAAGATATGATGTGAATACTCGACAAGCAAAAACAAAATCTTTTCAAGTTCCACGCAAAAATAACTGTTATGGTAGACGCACCGCACCTTTCATAATATCTAATTAATTAAACCAAATACCCGTAGACATTCCCGGACCCGTAGACTCAATGAACAGTAAAAATGTAAAGCGCAAACCGGAACAATACTACATGGACTTATACACCTCATTTTTACACCTCAATTTACTACGTTGATCAAATTCCAGACCATGGCATGCTAAGACTGACCCCAGGGGTCTAATGGTGTGCTTTGTGTGTGTCTAAGGACAACTTGTTTTTATAAATAAATAAATAAAATAATCCGAAATGTTACGTGATCAATCGCTCACATTTCGACTTCGGCAACTGTTATCGCGTTCGCGTTCAGTGGAGCCCACGAATTGGTAAACGTAAGGTAGGACGCCCTAAGGCTAGGTGGAGCGACAACCTTTGCAGGTTGGCTGGTAGCAACTGGATGACAGTTGCCGTAAATCGAACCAAATGGCGTGCTATTGGAGAGGGCTATGTCCAGCAGTGGACTGCTGTAGGCTTATGATGATGATGAAGCGTTATTGCTAATAGTTGTCACTTTGTCTGGTATCTCAGCAGATTAATTGGTAGTATATAGCACAGGCCCATCACATCACATCATGAGCCTATTAATGTTCCCACTGCTGGGACACAGGCCTCCTCTCTGTGAGAGCACAGACACAGAAGCTAATTATTTTTATAAAAATAAATAGATACACACTGTCTAAATTAGAAGTGATTAACTTACTCATGTTCCATAATAAGTTCAATATTCAGAATGTCACTACACTCATCAATCAATAAATTAACCCGTTTCAACGGAGCCCACTGCTGGTTCAACTATCCCCATTCGGACTGAAAAACATGAACGATCATCCACCATCCACTGGGTATTCCAATATCCGTATTCCTGAAAGTGTTCAACTTTTTATTTGGGACTTTGAAAGTGATAGGTACAATTTGTAAAGGAATGCGCGAATTAGATCAAAATATTTCTGAAACAAATCAAGCGGATCGGTACAATGCGAATGCTTCCCGGATATTTAATTAAAACTTTGTTTTTTCCTAACTTGGAGTAGGTTTGGGCCGGAGGGAATGTTTTTGATCTTTGTTGGAACAGCGGCTAACCTTTGTGGATACGTTCGGCCTTTTGAAGTCCATCACTGGGTTTTGTTGCTCAATGACATGTTCGTGGGATTTCCGTTTGGGTTGTTATTCAATACTGCATTCTGTAGTGTAGTTACTAAGGTTTTGATTTCAGTGGATTTATTTTGTTAGGAGACGTGATGGACTGAGTGTTTTGAGTGTGCCTAGGGCGTACATTTTGGGTACATATTGTTTGTTTATTAATGTTGGATTAAAGTATAGCAAAAATAAAAAAATCTCGAAAATAATTAGTCATAGTATAGGTATGAAGTAAACTTGATGCGTCTGGACGGAATGATACAAAAAGTTTTGAAGAGAAAATTGCAATTTTATACACGTTCTAATGAACACTCAATTCATTTTTAGTTCATTCAGACAAAGCTTCAACACTACCTACATCATAAGAAATTCTAGGAATAAAAACCTCAGCTGAAGTTCAAACTTTATTAAGAAAAGTGTTCCTCTGTGGCGGTACAATAAAAACTCGATAAGCACCAAGTTGCGAGGGGGTAAATATGAAAATGATTCTCCTGCAAAAGTCATTAAGGGAATTTATATTTTTCGCTACAAAAGTGCTTGGTTTTGAACGCAAGTTGTCGCTAAGTGCCATTAGAAATAAGTGCGCGTTGTTGCTCGATCCTAGCACGAATACACTTTAATATCGCTAGGATATCTTTTAATATGGTTTATGCGAAACGAGTTTTGCATTGCAGTGACAAAATTAAGTCTCACAAAGGAATACATTTTATCACAAAGAAAAGGTTGAGTTATACAAGAGGTTGAAATTAAACTTTTTGTGTATGAGATATCAAATAAAGAGTACTATTCGTCAATAGCATTATAACCCAGCCATGACAATTCTGGTGCCCATTCTCTTAAGGAAAACTCTTCGTCACTTTTTGATTCGTTCACGACATTTCCTTCTTCATTCTCCTTGTGTTTGTAATACAGGTTATTTGCTCTAACAAACTATAATTTCTCTTGGAGATTACTTGTTATGCAATAGCACGACATATCGACGACATCGACATATTCAGCAAAACATTTTGTTCTAAAAAATAGAGTTGCTCCGAGAACTCCTGCATTTTCTTCCAAATTCAATGTTGAAAAATGAAAGTATTGATAAATGCTCTTTGTTGAAAACCAGCAAACAATATCTAAAGCCTTCCAAATCACTGGACCACTTATTCCGCAGTACATCACACAAGACCAACTCGTTACGAACTTGCACAGTCAGATTACGACCTCTATGTTATGCAAATGGATTTCCTCAGGATATAATTGTGCTTCCAACTTTCACCGTCTCATTTAAAGGGTATTCAAAAACTTCACAACTCAATTTCTGAGTTGCAAACAAGTCAAGACGCGGAGTGTCGGTGTGTTTGTTTGTTTGTTGATTATCAACCTAGTTCATGTTTGAGGTTTGTGGTGTAGAAAAATTGTGGAAGAATGTCTGGGAGAACTTTGAGGGTTGATTTTGGGGAATGTCGTGTCTGTATGAGATGAATTTTATGAGAATCAAGCAGGGATTAATGACGTGAAAGACGAATGCTTTTTGCTTCTGCCCCTGTAATGGGTTGAAAATCTAGGACAAGGATCGACGATCGTTATTCTATTACAGTTCTTTTTAGATAATTGTATTTTTTTGTTGTTGTGTCTTCTTTTAAGATAACGTCTACAGCAGCGTTAGAGGTGCTCATTGAATCTTTAAAAATGCATGTAGATATCTATAGTGCCTATGCACTTGTAGCATTCCAGCATGTTGGTACATATTCTGGGACTATCACCTCTTTGAAAGTATATCGTTTATTTACTCAGACAACATAGTCGCGGATAAATTTGAAAGAACAACTGCAACTGAAGGAACACGGGTGGGTTTTATTCAGTAAAAGTCCGACAAGCCCTCCCGCTTCACCCAGAGCGGGAGAAGTCTTTGGATGATTGCCAAACCAAAAAAAGACATACTTATACCATAAAAGATTCACACAGGTGACAGGGATCCCGCTCAACAAACCCAAACTTTTCCAAAACTCGACGTGCAATATTTGCGACCCAGTACTGTGTTTAGTAATGAAACTCACACGTGCGTCCCGGCCGTTAATTACTGGGCTAAACTCATTTCCGACTTCTGTTTGAACGGTGCGTCGGTTAAATAACACTTGTGCGTTATGTTTGCACAACCCGCTTCGGCGAATGATTAATTAGAATATATATTAATCATATTTAAGATTAAATGGTAATTTCAAATAAATGAACAAGTATTTCAAGAAGTTAAGTGAGTAATGAGTGAGGGTCTTGATTGATGATCGCCAGATTGAGAGGTTTAATTTAACATTTCTTTTCTGATTTTGTTTAACTTAACTGTGCTATAAATAACTGACTAATCGTTTCTAATAAAATAAGTAAACAAAGAAAATCTACTTAGAAATAATATTATATTCAAACCTTTCTGAGAAAGATATCAAATCGAGTTGTATTTCTAAACCTTCAAATTTATTATCTCTGACAGAACCACCTATTCTATTATTAGGTTACTAACTACCTTTTTCCTTTTTTTTCTTTTTTGGGTTGGCCAATTATCCAACAACTTCTCTCCCGCTCTTGGTGAAGCGAGAGGGCGTGTCAGACGTTTACTGACTAAAACCCACCCGCGTTCTTTCAGTTGCTTGAGCCAGGGCCGCGTTAACTTTTTTTCAAATTCATCCGCGACCCAGACAGGCATCGGCCCTCGCGGACCCCCATCAGTTTTGCTGACATCTCTTTGAGGCGCGCGTGGAACACTACGCACCGTAGACTCGGGCCTGGTCCTTATCGGATGGCGAGCTACCCATTACTCACCGTCCGCAAGCCTGCGCCTACGGTGGTCGGGAATCGGCTTGCGACTCCCGACCACTGTCCACGTCCAGGGCGTCTCCTGGGGGGGCTAGGGGCGTCTTCGTTGCGTCCCTCAGGCGTTCTGCCTCCTCCTTCGCGAGCATTACTGAAGGAGGAGACGGCTTCCCATACCCTCTCGTTCCGTACCATGGCCTGAACAAGGGCCGGACGCAAGAGTTCGCCACCGCCGATCGCCTCCACGAAGACACGGCGGTGCCCCGGCCAAGCTGGGGCAGACCTCCACCGTATGCTCCACCGTGTCCTCCGCGCGATCCAAACAATTTTGACACCCGGGCGTTTCCTCCCGCTTAATCCTGAACAGGAACCTACCGAAAAAGCCGAGTCTGGTGAGGACTTGCGTCAGGCGGAAGGTGAGGATGCCGTGGCGCCTCTCAAGCCACTCCTCAAAAATGAGCCTTATCACCGCAATTGTGGCGTGCCCAACGCTGGGACGCGACAGTCGCTCTCTACATATCACCATGTCCAAGATCCTGTCGGAGAGATTGCTAACTACCTGAGGCCCTAGTACGAGTTTATTTCATATTCGATGAAATTCAACCTTCGCTTATGTCAATGAAAATAGGGGTTTCCCATTATTGTTACCGGACGCCACATATTCAGTTTCAGTACCAACTGAAGGTTACGTTAACGCAATACATATTGGACGTTTAAAAACTCACACTAAGACCACTGATACCTGTTCTCATTTACCGTTTTAAAGACAAAGCAAAAAAAAAACAAAATCTTCTCACTATTCTAAACTTAGCTCGCCACTCATTATATTTACCGCTCGACACCTAAACATGAGCAGTACTATAGGTGTTGAGCGGTACTGAGCTTCCTCAAATGATTCAAACGCCTACTAAGCCGTAGTGCGACCTTCATAGTACCTATACTATGAAGGTCGCACTACGGCTTAGTGCATCTTATCAGGCGTCTAGTGCTCTAAAAACGACCAATGCCTTGCTCAACTGTAAGAAAGAAGTTTACAATGAACAGCCACTAGTAAATAATAATTAAAAATACTTCAAACCTCACTAAAAAGGTAATAAATCGAATTGCATTTCAACTTCAACATCAAAGGGGTGTCCCACAACAGCCCCATTTACTATCGGATTTAGTTTCTTTACATCTGATTTCTGTTACTCTTTACCAAACTCCAGGATCACCTGATCCGTCTTGTCATTTACTACATGTTGTAGACAAAGCGAAAAAAACATGACCTTAGTATTCTAAAGAAACTCTCACTCATTCTATGTACACATTAAAACGAGCACAACTACTCGTATTCCAACTGAGCTTCCTCAAATGTTTCAAATGTACCATGAAGGTCTTAAGGCACTCCAAACTTCAGCTAACACTTTAGTGCATCTTAAAAGGCGTCTAGTGCTCTCAAACGACCAATTCTGAGTTTAACTGTATCTTGAGACAGTTATGTGCTTGAACTTTCGAGATATTTTATTACATTGTTTAAGATACAATGTGCTTTTTAGTTGTTTGGGCTTTGTTTTGTCAAGCAGTTTAACTTCAGGTTCGTAAGCGAAGGCTTATTATGTAGATGTTGACTTTGTCCTGCAAAATGGGACAGCTTTGCCTAACTCTACGGGGAAAGAGGTCTTATTATAGATGTTAACGATGGCGAAATAAGGAGTAAAGATATTTCTGCCTTATCCTGAAGGGAAAAGAAGCGGGATATTATCATGTTTATTGATGTAGCTGTTAAATATTACGTAGAAGATTAATTGTTTATATTTTGGTAAACCAATAAACTCAGCCGATTGAGATTTGTTTGAAGGCCTATTGATTAAAGTCGCGACAATCTAAGAAGTCGGATTTGACAGCTATAAAAATACGGTATATAAGTTAAACTTGATGCCTATGAATGATACTTATTGTTATAATGTATGGGTAACATAGGAATTAATAAAGACTATGAATTTGAATTTTCGTAGACTTTCATGCAAAATTATCGCGGCATGCGAAAAGTCATCGCTTAACATCAGGCGAGATAGTTGGTCAAACGCGACCCTACCGTTAAATAAAATAAAAATAAAAAAGTAATCGGTCTTCTTAGTAATCCTCTTCTCTCTTAATCTAACAATTAGACTTAACAGGGAAGCATTTACTTTGCTAACAGTTGTCAGAGGAACATTCAATTTTAATACCAAAATATCTTACAAAAATTATGAAAGCCTGAAAGCACAAGAAATAAAAGCAATCAACCATCACCAAGCTTCAAATCGACTCTCCAGAAGCACACCATAAAAATCTTGCTCCACAAATTCAAAGATTCTTCTTTCTTTCTTTGAGAGAAAGAAATGACAAGTGAAGTCGAAAGCGAGGCAGCGTCGTTTTACTTACGGACTGTAATCAAAGGCTCTTGTAAGGTCTAAGTGTTCTGCAAGGCTTTATATTTGAATTCGATGTCGTTCCCTTTGTATGAATTTTTTGTTACTGATTCTTGAGTTTAGGATGGTAAATGTGTATTGGTGTGAGATTTTGAAGGTAGATTAGGATATTGATCCCTATTTATAGCATCACATAACATTGCGCCTGTTCTCTTTGAAGAGTTTGGCTTCAGGATACACAGTATTTTTTAATAAACATGTGTGTATTTATTTCTACCCTTTCCTTATTTTATATGATTCTTAAGCCTAGGCCATCCAGCAATTTTGAGCGTCAGTTTATACGGTCGTCAATTCTATAGACCTATTCTTTTCTCATCAGTGAACGTACATTACCCAAAGTCATTGCCTAAGGCATTAAGTGCACCTCTGTACTTTTGTGTGCAGTGTGTGTGTGTGTACGTAAGTTCTATTACCAGCAGTGGATGTCTTTCGGCAGATATGCTGATGATGATAAAGATAATAAAATAATTGTTTAAAAATATCTAAGGCACAGAAATAAACTACCAGTTCAATAGGAGGGCCAGGATTCCATAGCACAGGGTATCCTAGTTAGGATTCCTGACTCCCAAAAAACCTTTGTTCCTCCAATATTTGTAACACAATATAGACACAAAATTGTACTTTGTTGGTGATAATTTAAAAATATACAATTAATAGGAGTATATCACTCGTACTTAGCCAAATTCTCCTTAGTGCTAAACAGTTACGACTTACCAGACTTACATCTATACGTCTAACAACTAGAACTCCAACGACTAATAGTCGTTCTGCGACCAACGGGGAAATAATCGCAAGTGTTACAATATTAGCAGGTGAGTTATCGACTAGCCACGAGCACTCGACTAGCATGGAGCAGTTACATTGAGTCAAACACTCGCTTAACTTGAATTGCTTTGCTGCAGTCATCGAGGTGGTAAACTTTGTGTCATAAGGAACCGACCAGTCTCGTGCGGTACACTGTGTTGCATTCGTAAAAGTCCAGTTTCGGACAGACTCAAATTGATTTGTCAATTTTCAACCCTGGACATAGCTTACTTCTCTCGCATTGCTGGGGATATGAGAAAAGTTCTTTCGTGCTAGAAATGGTTGTATGTACAGGCTTCATCGGGCTAGCAAAGCTTCTTCCACACTTTTTATTTTGCTAGTAAATCTGAATGGATATAATGGGTGTGAAAAGACGCTTAACAGAGTTACTTGCTGTTCTCTTCAATGTGTTTTTTTTTGGATTGGACCATGTCTGAAAACCTTCTAGTTACTGAGATATTGTAGGTCAAAGAAGCTAGGTCTTTTTTTCTTACAAAAATATTATTCTTTTATCTAACTAACCCCTACAAGCTCCCCGTAAGCACAAAGTTAAAAAAATCGTTTCCTGGAAACAATTCTTGTGTAAACATAGTGTCAGGGTCACCAGTCTCCAGGCACTATAGACTACAGTCTCCAGTGCCTTTTAAACTGGGCCGTGAACCACAAATGATTTCTCACTATATCCTAACAATTTCATAATTTTTTCGGCAATCCGTTCTGAAATCTGTCCAGCCTAGCGAAGGGCATTCGCAATGAAACGTGGCCGTCGGCGAGCGACAGCCAACAATCCAATTTGCCTTTGCTTTGTGAATGTAAATTACAATCACGCTGAGAGAGGAGTGTACCGCGGCTGATAAAATTTGATTAACAAATGAGGAATTCTATAACGTAATGCAAGCAACAAAGCACATGTTGCTTTGGCGTCAAAATGTTATGGAAATAAAGCTTTATGTAGGTGAAAAGGTCGGGCTGTTCGTTTTTCGTTCGACCTAAGGCTGTATGGGTGACCTGCCTTTGCGTTATTCTTGGTCTGTAAACCAGACGATAAAAATTAAGTTTTTAATTTTTTCTAATTTTAAATGGATTTAATACTAGCTTCTGCCAGCGGTTTCGTTCGCGTGTATGTCGAAAATTATACCGAGGGAGCATATTCCCGGGATTAAAAATATCTTACGTGCCTGTACCTGACTATAATCTATCTCTGTGCCAAATTTCATCCAGATCCGTACAGCCGTTCTGGCTTGATTGAGTAACAAACACACACACACCACGTCTATCCAAATTTTCGCATTTATAATATTAGGAAGAAAATACCTAAGCGCCTAAGCTTAGGTATTTTCTTCAGGAGCACCTTGAGAAATAGAAAATTGATGACGTAGGAGCTTTCTTATTTTAATTAAAACCCGATTTGCGCAAGCAAATATGAATAGGCTATCCCTAATGTAAGTAAATATTATTCTTTAAGAAAAGCCAACAGCACAAATATCGTGTATGAATGTTTATTGTTTTATAACGTACTGGCTCAGTTATTTCCAACTCGTATCTTTTCTACATAAACTTACGTGTTACATACTTTTGTTAAATTGCTAATTCTCAACTTTTTAATTTTGTTCGCCAACTTGTAAAAATCCTCGTCGCAATATAATGAGCCGGGACATCTGTTATGGCTTTTTGCTGGATTTGTTTTCTTTTGGACAAAATTCCGTGATTTGTTACTAGCATTGATTTGGGAAGTATTCTGTGTAGATTTTCATTTGACTAATTAATTATTCATCTACTGCTTTATTTGTGGTAACCTAATAAGGCCTAATGCGGCCGTGTGAAGCTTCGGGGTTCCAACTGAAAACCAGCGCTGGGTGACTGATGCCCAGCAAATGCTGAGTTGGTAACCCTTTCGGTATGGGCACGTTCAGCAGTCTTTTACTCCATGTTTGTATTGTGCCTGTGTCGTATAAATATATTTCGATTCTATTCCTAAGTCATGACCTCCCAACTCGAGTCCACCTCGAATCATCTGATGGACAGTTATTATTTGAAATAAGTCGAGGGTTTTTTTGAGATGAGCCTTTTGAATATAAAGAAAACAACTACATATCCGAATTAAAAATCATAAAGCCACCATTCAAAATTATTCACACTCAAATAATAAAGCCAATATAAATCCTTTGCACTATACATACACCAACAATGATTGTTGGCAACTTTTCGTTCGAAATTTGAATTCCCGAACTCCCAATAAACAGTTGAAAGCGAGGAATACATGAGACGGGATGCATCCGAACGCGAGCCGAACTTCAAGATGACATCAAGTTTCGCGATCTGAATGTTCCAACTTTTTCGATGATTACCGAATAAAGTATTATGATCTATGGATGCATTTGTAGATTGACATGTAGGTAGTTGAATGAGGATGAGTAGAGGTCTTAATAAAGCAGTACAGTAACAGTTAGAACTTTGTTTAGCTCTAGTATGAACGTGACAGTTACCGTATTAAAGTTCTCTATCTACAGGATATAGCTATATTGTTTTACATTTTAAAACTATTATCTAATAGAAAAAATCAAAGGCCTGAATCCACAAAAAAAAATTAAAACCATAACTCAGATGTTCCATTTTCCAACACCACGCCAGCCCAAATTCATTGACAGTATGGAAGCTTTCGTTCTGCTACCATGAAAGGCACTTCTCTCTATTTATATCAATAAAAGCGTCGCCACACCGCAGAGCACTCAAAGGTTCCACTCTTTCGTTTGTTTAAAACGTCTCAGTAACTTCAGTGGTAAACAAAAAGTTTGAATGTACTCCCTTGCCAATACGTATTGAACACTCAACCGTTGACATGAAAGTTTTCCCATTAGAACTTTGGAAACGTGAAAATTATTCGCTTTTGAATCACTCCGAACGCTTGCTCCATATGCTTTTTATAAGCACTCAATATGACAAACAGTATGACTGATTTTATTGCTGGATCTAATGGACGGCTCGCGAAAGTTGGGCCTTTGTTGAGTATCTAATGTTTCGTTACTGTAATGGTCTACATTAGGGATATCTGGTCAGATAATAGATGTTCTACTAAAATCGGGATGTGATTGAGGGACAGGCAAACAGACACAAACTCACTTATTTTGTTTAGGGTAAGTGTCTTGGAGTTATTTCAAGGCTAAGATTATCAGTGGCACGTGTTAATTCGTCACAAAGACGTATTTTATATAATTAGGTACAGATTATATATATTAATTTTGTTGTTGTATAGGTAGATTTCGATGCCATAACTGTAATATTTCATTCTCGCGTTTGACCACTATCTCACCTGATGGCAAACGATGATGTGGTCGACGGTGAATTTTTTTTTTTTTTTTTTTTTTTTTTCTAAGTGGCGTCTCACAGTTCGGTCAGAGTGACCGGATACTGCTTAACCGGACTACCCTGTGGAGACTAAGCTATATTATAGCCTCCAGCCAGGCTTGCAAAATTTCTAAAACTAAGCGACTGCGCTGAGGGCTACCCCAGTTGGGGTCGGACCTCGGCTCAGGGCGTCGCTGGGGGGACAACACAACTAAGGCTGGATCTTAATAAAGTGATTCTACCATCCGTTCGGAAAAAGCCTACGTGGAGAAGAACGGACAAGAAACTATTATATATTATTTATTATATTTTATTATTTATACTATATTTTCTAACGTTAATCTAACTATATTTATTGCAAAGCACGCGGGCTGGCTTGTAGATCTTGACGGGGAGTCGACGGTGAAGCACACTCTTGACTTAAATACCCCTAGATTGTAGCTATCGGGTAACACAGGCTGTTCGCTTAATAAAAGTATTCCCAAAACGTTTAATGCGTATGGGTGGGATGTCCACCATGTACCGATGGCGCATCGCCGTACGTTTCAACGTTTATCATCGTGAAACGGATTAGGCGGAATTAGACCAAGCAATGCCACCGCACACTCCACATCCATCCTCTGATTTGCAGCCGGCTGAGCCTTTGTCTCAATGAATGGGCCAATATTGACAATATTAACGGAACGCCAAGAAGCTTAAGGTGGTCCGTTTTTGGCACAGTCCCATCTCGTAGTTATGATGATTATGAAGAAAGCCCGGACCGTGAAAAATTGCGTATCTGCAATTGAGGAGATTTCGACTTAGAATGACGGATGGATACGGGTTGAACAAGACATATAGAGAGTAGATGATGATGTGATATGATGGTGTGATGTGTGATGTGTGAATATGAGAATGTGAGAATGAGAAAGTGAAGACACTGGACACAGTGAAATTCGAATAGTTTGTTTCACTAACGCTTGTCTATTCTATAAATTTTGCACTCCTAACAATCTTTGTCAAAAATGTGTAAGCCCGTAGCACGGTAAAGATATCTAACAGTATTCTGACTCGGCCGTGTCCTTGAAATAAGTGCCTAAAATTTCTTTCTAGTTTTGTGATTGTAAATAACTCAGATTCTTTTCTGTAATCTGAAGTAAATATTATATTATTACCATTTATTATTCTCATTGGATCATTTCATAATGAAATTAATTCGTCTAATTCAATAATATATGTAAGAAGCTAAAAACATAAGTAAGTAAATAGCCTAGCTTAGGCAAATATCTACTAGTTCTTTTTGACGGGAACGTAGGTAGGTCACTTGTGTGTCACTCTATCACCCTATCAAATTATTTATATATTAATCCAGGTATTTTACTCGGTGGAAAAAGCGAAATACCTACCTATTAAAAAATAAACAAATTACGTACTAGTAAGTTAGGTTCTATATTTTTTTTATAGTCTTGCCTTTCGGAGGTGTTAGGTAATTTAAAAAATGTTATCTCTGGGTGCGTTATAGAAGAATTCAAGCAACCAAACACGTACAATATATTATATAATTGCTCTCTGCCATATTAAACTCTTGTACTTATTTCAATCAAATATTCGCAAATCGCACGCTTACTGCTAACAAAACCATCACACCGTTCGTGATTGTTTGCGAATGTAGTGTATCGAGTGTTGGCTGAACTCGAGACGCGTAGGTATGACTTGCGTTCCGATCGTTTCTATGAAGATAGAATACTGCTAGAATCTTTAACTTGGCCGTAGGCCCTCTTGTAAGTAAGTCAACCACAACTAAACATTTACTTAACCACACAATTACCTACATATCTGCAGACATCATTCTTACTTGAAATCCAATTATGTCAACATGCACATCCCAACGAACAATTTAATTTAATTGGCAGCGCAATCCTCGGAGCCTTTTGAGATTTCCTTGCTCATGTAGTAACATGGTTTTATGCTTTCCTCCGAAGCAAAAGTGAGCCATTTATATAAAATGAACTTATTTCATAGAGGATTCGTTTTGCTTTTATCTGTACTAAGTAATGATTTATGTAAGGTTATTATTATACTGTTATTTTTAGTGGATAGTAAAGTTGAAATCTCATGATGAATTACGTTATGAGGATCTTAGGACTGTCAGCGAATAAATAGTTTATTGCCCAAACAACATTTGAACTCATTTAATTCCTGTTATAATTACCATTAAATGATTAATTCATTTACATGATTTTAGAGATCTATGAGCTATATTTAAGCCTGTCTTGTCGCATATCTCAGATCAAAAATCTCTTGTCAAATATCTTGTGTTGTGTTACTTTTCAGTTTACATCGCCGATGGTACTCTATTATCCAAAGTATCGAAACCGCCACCAGCTTGGTCAACCAGCTTTATACGACTTGCCAATTTTTCCTCACCGAATGCCCAACATTACACCACCAACCAATAGTGTATTAATAAAAAATACAACATTAAAATATTCCACGACATTTGGCTTGGTTACTGCTTGGGGCAACAATTGGTAGCGCCTAACGTATAGTTTAATAAGTTGGCAACATTAACCGTCGGTCGCATACGCTGACCTGCGATGACCTTTACATTGGCTCAATTCCATGTTTTTGGGCACATTACGGAGGCTGGTGAGAATTGTAGGTGGAATATTTAAATTCTGGCAGTTTTCGTGGTTGGGGCGGTATGATGGGAGTTGTGGTGTTAGTAAGACTCTTAAGTAGCTCAACTGTCAGTTAATTCCTTTAAAATGTCAGCGTTAAAATCTAGGTGAAGTGAGCGTGAAGAGAACTCTCATTCCACCTACGTCTATAGATTGACGATTCACTTCAAGCTTCATTTCACCTAAGTTTTCTCGTTGAGGTATTTACAGAATAGCATTGCTTGATTCTGCTTGATATGTCGGGTTATGGCATTATTACTTGGTCAGGAGTAGTAGCAGAAATATGTGCTGGTTTTGCAGCATTCTTAGTTCAACGTGCTTAGTCCCACTAAGCACGTTGAACTAAGAATTTCGTTATAAAACAAAAATGGCCTGTAAAGGCTGATAGTAACCGGGGTTCAGACAAACTGATTGAAAATGATGATAATTGTACCTACCTTGACATAGACCGTACCTGCCATATTTCTACGGTACCTGCAGACGCCAAAAGCGACGAACCTAAATTATAAACAATATCAAAATAGCAGTGTGTAGGCGTTAATAAATCGGACACATCTGCTACTCATTACTGCGAGTAAAGCCGGAATTAATGGAACGAGCCTATCTGTTATTTTTAGACTTAGTATTAATTTTGACGAAGGTCCTAAAAATTATTTACGCGGAAAAACAAAGTCCACACTGATCGGTTCTGTTTTGTATTGTCATCAATAGAGCGTAAATCATAAGAAAATCCTCTCTAAATACTCCAGGGATCATCATATTCTTTCTGTCCTTATCCCATGTTATTTGGGATCGGCGCAGCACGTTTTCTTCTTCCAGACCGTCACGCTATCACTCTAACTCACGCTCACGCTATTACTCCTCACTCTAAATATCTACTCCAGCGACCAACTGAGAACATAATAACATTTTATTTGACCCGTGAGTCAAACCTTGTCTTAGCAGTAGAGACATTGGAGGATTATTCCATTCAAATTAGCTATTGTCCTTTTATTGGAACGAGAAAAATACATAGCTGCCAACAATTCATCATAGCGTGCTTACGAGGTGATAAATATTCATGAGAATGTTGATATCTTTCGTTTATTTTGGATTCGTCGTAAAAACAATTGTGACGTGACGTAGACATGTTTTGGTGCAAAGCATAATATATTTTTATATGGTTTCGATTCGAACCATTATATAGCCAAATGTGGTAATTATTATGAAATCTTACAAGTCTAAGTGCTGTCAGAACATGACTCACATTATCATTATCATCATATCAGCCGTCGTCCACTGCTGGACATGGCCTCCCCCAAGCATCGCCACACTGATCGGTCCAGTGCGTTTCGCATCCACCGGACGCCTGCTACCTGGTTGACTCACATACTGGGGACAAATTGATGGCTCTCAGTTTTGAGGGCCCAACTGGACCTGCTGGGTACAAAGGACATGGCTAAACAACTGCCCTTAGCATGCACAGAAGTTTCTCACTAGCTCGTAAAATTCAAATATTCATTACTAAATTGTATACAGTTTTATTATTCTTCTAGAACCTTCGTGAAATTATCAAATAATTAGTGTTTTCTCATGATCTGATTTCTAGAAATTATTGGCAAAATCTGGAAAGAAACGGCACTTAAATAGTGCTGACACTAAAAAGTTACAATCGATTCTTCTTGATTACATTTGATTCCATTAGAAAAAAATATAGAAAAAAGATATGTTGGGGGTGTCGTGGGAACTCGCTTTGAATGAAGTTCCTTTCGCCGGGTATTATGTATTAATACAGTGCCAACTAGTATGGTCTTAAGTTTCAATTGCGTATTGATTTATCGTGAGATGCATAAACTGTGGTGTAGCCACAAACACAGATCAGACAGATCTTCAAATGACAGCCGGAACCAACGGCTTAACTAGCTTTCCAAGGCACGAAGGAAACTCGCTATGTAAAGATGCTACACGAGGAATCCACGGAATGACCTCGGCCAGCGTTGCTTAACCTTTAAGATTGACCGTTGCGGCTGTTACTATTTAGCCACGAGCTCCTCTAAACGCTTTACTAAAGTATCATAGCAAAATCTTATTTTTTTACAAGTTTTTTATACCTATTAATGTAGGAGTTTCTACAATTTTATTTTCAGGATTGTGACGATGTAAAAAGTTCCTGTAACCTTTTTTCATACAAAGTACTAATATTCAGCTATTCAGCATAACATATCACTAGTTAAAATGTTTATACATTGCTAGGGCAGTCGTCGATACTTTATTTAGCCATGTCCTTTATTTTATGAAAAAAAACTACCATCTAAAATTGTCTAAATAACCATCGACTCTAAAATATATTTGTTTTGCATATTTTACTGAAATGGTTATCAGAACCTTTCCATAATAAAAGTAAGTACCTAAAAGGTGTTTAATTAGCTTCTCTGTATAATTTCAACACAGCACTGAGCTTTAAACTCCGAAGTGGCGAAATGCGGTAGAGGCGAATAGTTGAAACTATTCGCCTCTACCGCATTTCGCCACCCGATCTATTCTGACATTTAAACATAAACACAAACACGGACAAGAAACCAGCGAAGATGCAACTGACAGTACATAATTAGACAAAATGGGGTCTTCTGTATAACAACCCACGTTTGCGGTCGGTTTTCAAACAAGATAAACGAACAACTCGCTTTCCAACTCCATATTTATGTTTGTCAGTCCATCCTCCCGTTGATTTTTCATCTAAACTTTGACGCTTAATTTACATTTTTAAGCTATGTATATGAAATTTGTTTTTCACACGAGTGCAATCAATGTTTGGTGTTTTGATTTAAATATTTTGTTGGAGTTTCGGATTTTTTAGATTTATGTATGTGATGTTTTGTATTTAATATATGACGTTAAGGGACCGCTTTAGTGCCATAAAACGAAAAAAAAATAATATTTAGTATTGATTCATGTACATTATTTTTGAAACAAGGTTCTTTCTTGTAACTTATAGTTTTGCTTTAAATAAATAATTAACAACACGATATTTTTTCGCAACTTTTGGATACTCCTCCAAAACGACTTGGATGTTTAAAAATATTTTTACACAGAAAAATTGATGGCTGAAATTTCTTCATAACTGAAATAGCATATGTAAATCAAATAATATTTTGCAAACGAAACTGTTCAAAAGGAGGTTCAATAATGATATTTTGGCATTGAGCGGGCTCACGGCCAGTCCTGCGTTTACATTGGTACGTATATATCACCTTAAGGCCCTTCGTGCTGCGCATACGTTCTTCGAAAGCCTACGCTGGACAAACGCTAGTGTGAAGGAGCTCTTACTATGACCGTGTTAATGTCATGTATTACAACTTTGGTTATCGTAGTGTCCTTACTTGAAAAACTCAAACTGTGATGATGAGCAACTTAAATAAATATTCTAAAGAACCAATAACATATCACGAACATATTTTATCCCACTACTAGTTGCTAGAAGTTAAGAGCAGTTCTATTACCATCGCTAAAAATTTTATCTTTCATCTTTCACGACCACGTTTAAGTTCACACTATGCAAAACACTTCCATACAAAATGACTGCCCAACACAACCCACGCAAACTTCAAACAGCTCTCAAATTCCTTCAATACAGGCAAACAGGGCAAAATTCCATAACAACACACACTACCAACATATTATTATAGCGTAATTAAAGTACGTTAACTGTGTGTCCCCTTAAAACAGAACTTATTAAATTAAACAGTGCTCCTTGAGTTTCCTAGGGGCTCTTATCTCGGTACCGGCTCGGAGGCCATTAAAACTTGGACCACCCCCACTAACTGTGACACAACACTAATTGGTTGGAGAAACCACTTTGTGATAAATTAAAAATTATTATCAACTCCCCAGGCCAAGCAAAAGTGTAGTTTTAGAGATCAGTTCGGATTGCAAGGAGTTTTGTTTAGTTTGTCCGTTCTTCACCGGCTGTATTGTTTTTATTAATTACTGTTTGTAGTCGAGCTCCATTTTAGGTGGATCCTGTAATTAATTTACAAACTTTGCTAGATAGCATTATCTGAGATCCCAAATTGATCGCATGTGGATCATATTAAATTGTAGTAGGATTTCTACCATGATTACGTGGAGTTTTATCAGTGAATATTTCCTCCCTAAACAACCAGTAGATTCTAAAACGAATACAAAATCCAATTTCGTCAAAAATCCTCTCGCAAAGAGGCAGTTTCGATTTTGAGTATTCAACAACTACTACTTCTCTGACTAAACCTCTGGTCACTAAAATACTCTAGAACTAGTCAAAACTTGTATTATTCATAATGTAAACGTGCACTAATAACGTACCTACTGGTATTAACTTGTAAAATCCGGTTCAGACCAGTGCAGTCTAGATTGGACCGAGTCTCGCCTCGGGCGTCAAGTAATGCTCAACTTGAAACTACAATGAAGCGTTTAGTCTGCTTAGCTTCTATTGTTGCTTACGTGATGAGTATGGCTGATTCATCACTTAGAATTAAAAGTTAGCCGTTCGTCTTGAATTTTGAAAACTTTTTAAACGATTGTTAACAAAAAAATAATGTAATTGTGGATAAACTCGGGCAATATAGAACAGATTTCAAAAATACTTGGCCTTGATCTAAACATAAAAGGAAAACTTGGCCCCGGGGAAAATACACGGTACAGAGAAGTAATTAACTAGTTTGTTATAATGAAGCCGTGTCCCATCCGAGACAAACTGAATGAAGCCAAGATTGTGCGTGTTAATTTGTTTTCCTTGGTATGAATATTACTTTCCATTTGCTCATAACTGTTCAATTTGCAGTTGGACTTGTTTGAATGTTGAAAATATTTAAGATTTTATTTTGGGGTCAGTTGTTAATTTAATTTCCTCCCTTAATGAGATAATTAAATTACCGCAAATAAATCTTTCGACAACAGCTGAAACGAGCCAATCCATATAATTGAGATTTTATGATCATGCAAATTAAGTTTCAAAATAAAGTGACTCGTAAAAACGAATTTTATACAGAAAAATATTTAAACGCATAAACAAACGGTTTCAAATCTCACTTTACACATACAACACACCCTAAAAGCAATTCTAAAAATGTAACCACGAATTTAACAGTCGTCCTCTGTCCAATCAGGCCGCAATCACTCCGAAACTTTTCATATTTCGTACAGCGGCGTTAGCAATGAAACATTGCCTGCCAAGCGTGGTGTCAAAAGTTGTACCTCCCCAACTTGGCCGATACGAAAGCGTAATAATGAAAGTCTGTAGAAATGAAAGTGACACTTTGACCTCTTCTCCCCAATTCTTATTTCCTTTCTGACAGTCAAAGTGACAGATGTCAACTTTTGAAACACCCAATTTACGTTTTTTCGCTCCAAGAAAATATACTGTAACAAAGATAGGTCTAGAATTTATTATTTGCCTGGTAATTTACTTGAAAATTTTTTGTGGGGAATAATTTCTGTTGTTTTGTTATTATGCCTATTTACTTGTCTTTCAAGGGTCCGCCTAGTATTTTTTTAGAAATAAGTGAAACAACTGTTCTTTGTTTTGGTAGGTGCTTGTATTTTTATAAGCTTTTTCTAAGGGTGTTGCTGAGTTCTGAAATATAGAGTGTATTTTTTTTTCGATATTTAAGTTACCCCGTGGGCTTGATTATTAACAAACAGCAGCTTACATTTTGTATTTTTTTAACTTTTTACTCTCTTTTAAATTACAAAGTAATTAGGTACTTCTTTACGTTTTTGAGGTAAGTCTCTAAATTGTTTTATTAGTTCATTTTTATCAATTAAGATTCACTTTGTGGCTAGATCAAAATGTTATTACTTTGTAAGTAATTAAGGTTGAAAAGTTTTCAAATGTTTTGTTTATAAGAATTAATATTGGCTTGTGTTTAAACACCGCCCAAAAAAGTACCTATTTTACTACCAAAAAAATTCTAAACGGTTACCAAAATGGATAAATGGTCACCAAATAACGTTTCCTAAAATATTATGAAATAAATCCATTTTTTCGTATTATTGACTGCCAAAAAAATATATGGACGCCTTTAAAGTCGACGGAGCCCCGCTGCGCGGGGCTCCTATTTCCGTCCGCAGGGTCTAAAGTAACCTAACACGAACGAGATGACGGGAGCCGAGTTCGCTCGCTTTGCTCGCTCACTTCGGCTCCCGTCATCTCGTTCGAACCTAACCTGTCCGTGTCGGGGTGCCCTAAGCTCCTGAGCTCGCTTCGCTCGCTCTTGGACTAATTCGTTAAAAACACGAATACACCCGGTATATTAATCTTTGAGTTGGATAGAATTTGGTGACCGTTGATCCATTTTGGGAACCAATTATTTTATTTGGTGCCTAAGCTTAGAGTCTTAAAAATATTTTTGATGACCGTCTAAATTATACCCATTAATATTTAGGTTTTTTTTGATAATTATTTCATAATTATGAGTGTAATATAATTTATTCACTCAAGAATATCACCTTAATCACAGTCTTCTTATATAAAAAAAAGCTGACGATACCACTGCAAAATAATTCCAGTATAAAATAAATACGGTCGGTGTGTGGCCAAAGTTTATGAAAAACCAATGCCTACATGTTTCAAATTTTAATCAGATTTACCTTCGCAACATCCCTGAAACGCCCGCTAAAAGGACCGAATCTAAACTAATTTAAAACTTAAAAATACTCCGACCAGGCTACCAGAGCTTTTGAGATAAAAAATAAACAAATATATTCTGTTTATTAAATCTTTGAAGAAAACTGACCTGATCAAGAATTCTGAAGGGAAAGTATGATTAATTTATTCCTTCAGTGTGAGGACCCAAGGCCCAATGAACCTTTTAAAAAGCAATGTTCATCCGACCCGTGTCTATCCTTTTTTGCCTACGATTTTTTTTTTGATCTTCGAGTTATATGCCTCTCACTCCTGCCACGATTAACATGGGGAGGCCTTGGTTACCATTGCAGATGGGTTGGTGATCCCAGTCAATAAGCCAATATTAGTTGGTTCACAGGCAGAAATGCTTCTGAAATAAATTGCCATAGTTAGGTACAAAAGAAAAAGAAAGAAAAAGTGTTTATTCGCCCCAAAAACGACATACAATTTTTATTGTTTTTTTCTTAAATAAAAGCATTAACGGTAGTATTAGTAAGTACATCAAAATATGAGTTTTATGCCCTCAAAAGGTACAGCATTAGTCCAACGATGATCTAGAAAAAGGGCGTCGTGGCTGAGGGACGGAGGCCTAGAAAACGACTAGCGTGTTGAATTGGAGGCGTTTGTGGGGATTCCCTCGCAAATTTTATTATTCGCAGGGAAAAGTGGCAATCCATGATAAAGACCTTGGCCTAGCAGTGGGGCAATCTAGAACAATAGAGATTTTGCAAAATATTCCAAGAAATACATTTCACATTTCTATAGAGGTAGACTAAATACTCTTTTCAGTATAACATGAAACACAAGGTTTCTTGTAGCACAATAAGAAAAATCCTTCATTTTAGATCTCAGTGTGTCGTTGGACTAGTTTCATTAAATAATTTTCAATTAAGGGCCGAGTTGATAAGATAAAGGAAACGTGGTCCAACTTGTAATTAGCGGGTATACTTTGAAGTTAGTGGTGAAATCTTTGCGGGTTGTCATGCGCCTTTGTTGTGAGATAATTATTACCTTAGGGTTATATTGAGGTCATGTTTTCAGCTCGCTAAGCTGGTTTAGTTTCGGGTCTTTTGGGTGTCTTCTGATTGGTATGTAAGCGCCCATTTAAAGTTAAGTTATAATTCAGACTAGTAATAGGCTCGGCCCTTTATACATTGCATACCCAGGGTTGTTTGAATTACTGTTACTTAATTAAATTAAGTAAATACCTAATACATATTTGTATTTCAAATACGTATTAGGTATTTGTAATTAAATTACTTCTTAAAAATGTAATTTGTAATATATACGCTGCGGTATTTTGTAGTTAGTATTTCAAATACTTATGGCTTCAAAATACATTTGAACATAAATACATTAAGCGATTTTAATAATGGGTGCGTTCTGCAGAAAATAGCGCTCGATAGCTTTTGTAAGCGATCGTGTACGTCAAATTATCAAGTATCTTGTCATTTTCATTTGAAACGGTTATTTTCACGAAACTTCTGTGTATTATTTAGGTTTATTTTACGATTTTACTTATACGAATTTCACGATGGACTATCGACGGTATTTTGTATTTAAAATTAAAACAATTAAAATACTGTATTGTATATTTCAAACACACGACTTTCAAATATTTTGTGTTTCGTATTTTAAATACATGTATTTTGTAATTTGTATTTTAATTAAAGCAAGGCATACATTTTGCCTAGCTCTGTAACCTACTTAACTGGTGAAATGTGAATGTTCCATAGGTGCACATAACCCTTCGAGGAATACAGAGGTGTGATTTACATTTCCAGCAGTACCTACTTGGCATACTTGAAAATAAAAGCAAAAGCAGTTGGTAGCCCAGTCTGTATCCCTCATGAGTATCCCTCCTCTGCATAAAACAAACAAACTTCATAAATATGCAGCATTCAAACATCGTCAGTGTTTCGTTAATCACTGCGCTCGAACATTGCACATTTCGAGCACTTATAAGCATTAACAATGGCTCGAAACTTTCCTCATTATTTGGTGCGTTCCCCACGATTTACCACGCTTTTCCGCTTACTGCAACATTCATGAATAACCACTCAGAAATTCGCCAACTGAACTCAGCGCTAATTCACTGCAGACTTTAGTAAACAAAGCTGCAGACTGCAGGTGAGATACGATTGTAGATCTTAAGACGTTGAAATAGAGACTGTCGTCGCACATAAATTTTGAATTGCAAGAACTCGGAGCGGCAAGGATATAAACAATTTGGATGGGGCCATTAAGGAAGCAAATATAGATAAAAAATATTAAATTAAAAAAGTATAATAACCTAAAGTTAGACTCCGTCCCTATCTATTTCAATAATACACCAAATTTAATTTGAAATATTTTCACACCATATTTGCTTCGTAATCCGAGTCATCGTTACTAAGAAATGTAGGTAAGAATGATTTTCATTAACACACGAACAATGGTTTATCCAATAACTATAATTAATTATGGTTTGCGTAATTAATAACGATTGATTTCATTGAACTGTATAATTGAAGCGGTTAACCCCTTTTTATTAGCATTATTATTTCATAAAATACAATGTTTGTGGTTTTCGTTTTGCGGGACCTTTTAGCGTTACATATAATTATACAGCCTGAAAAAAAAGGTCGATTGTAAGATAAATATGTTCGTTTAGTTAACTAAACATGAAATATCTAGAACTGTTTCATTCTTGCATTATACGAAGGTTCCTATCGAAAGCTGTTTTAAATGTAACTTAATTAGATAATAAGCCCTTTGCTCAACAGAGGGTCAGAACAGACTGAAAATAATAATAATTAGATAGGCACCGAGACTAGTCAGGACAGTCACATTGACTCCATATGCGATAAACTCCGTGCCATGCTAGCCAAATTTGCAATAATTAAATACAAAGTCCCGTTTAAAATATTACTTAAGGTTCCCCTAGTCGACGGCACGAACTATTTTGTGCGCGAGGTTAAAATGCATGCTATCTCATCAGACAACACGTGCGAAAGACATAGATGCTGTGATGAGCAGTAAGAAGCTAGTTCGCGCACGAATTAGCACTTTTGCAAATTTGTATCAGAATGGATGATGATTTAGGACGAAAACGAGCGCGCGAAATTTTATAAACTGACCTTGGTAGTCTAGATATAATTAATAAACGACTAAATGTAGGTATATTTTCAAAATAAAATTATTTGCAATGTTGAATTACTAATCTATCCCTGTATGGATGCCGTTTTGCAATTTTCCTTCTTACGATATTTATTTCCGCCCAAAGATGCGTTAAAATAAGTGTTGAAATATGAAACTTTCGACGCTCATAACTTACAAATATTTTATTTTTTTACTTTTTGTTTCCATACAGGGCTAAGAGACAAATAGATTTTATTTTTATTTTTAACGTACATCATCAAACAGTAGAGTAATCGCTAGACTACGTTTGTATGGAGGAATGATTGACTAGTGTAACCTTAACCTTTATAATGCACTTGCAGAGTCAATTATTTAATATGGAATAACTAGCTATGGTAGAACATTTAAAACTTACCTAGACAAAATATATAACCTACAACTTCAAACTTTATTAAAAATAATAATAACAAATAAAAGAAAAATAAAACACTTTATGATGGTAATGACGTAACAGGTTTCTTTAAATATTGCAAAATCTAACGAATACACATTAAAATACGAAAGTGGTGATTGATAGAACAGTTCACCAACAAACAACTGCAAAGCAACAAGAATGGCAGCTCAATCAAAACAAACTGGGTAGTATCGAGATACAAAAACTATTACAGTAAACGAACAAGCGCTTTTTTAATACCTACTCTAATTAGCGATGTTCCCACAAAAATTCAATCATAATAATTATATAAATCTCAGGGAATACTTTCTAAACACCGACGTGGGTATGCATCGAGATGTAGTAGCAGTGGACAAGGGACTCACCCCGCTCTCCTTGGCGAATGAGAACTGGCGCAAGCCTGTAGTGCTTGATACTAAAGACCGCAGGGAAGTATGGCAGAGTAAGGAGCTTCACGGACGCTTTTTCCGGGCCCTACATGGGCCCGATGTAGATCAATCAGCGTCCGTAGCCTGGCTGCGTTTCGGTGACCTCTTTGGGGAAACCGAAGGTTTTGTCTGTGCAATTATGGACGAAGTTATCATGACGAATAACTACCGGAGATTTATTGTGAAGGATGGCACGGTTGACATCTGTCGGGCATGTCACCGCCCGGGTGAATCGATCCGCCACATTATCTCTGGTTGTTCTCGTCTAGCTAACGAAGAGTACTTGCATAGGCACAACCTTGTAGCCAGGATTATCCATCAGCAACTTGCTCTGAAATACACTCTTGTGGCATCGGAAGTACCGTACTACAGGTATGTGCCCGACCCAGTTCTCGATAATGGCAGTATCACATTGTACTGGGATCGGTCCATCATCACTGACAGGACTATTGTAGCCAATAAGCCTGATATTGTGGTGGTGGACCGAATCGAGAGGCGTGCAATGATTGTTGATATTACCGTCCCGCATGACGGGAACCTCGTGAAAGCCGAGAAAGATAAGCAAATCAAGTATCTTGACTTGGCTCGCGAGGTTGTCGACATGTGGGATGTGGACACAGCGATCATTGTACCGATAGTCGTGTCGGCCAATGGCTTAATAGCCACGAGCCTCGACCAACACCTCAGGAGGCTCTCGTTAGGCGGCTGGGTCAAGGGCCTGATCCAGAAAGCAGTACTGCTGGACACGGCTCGTATTGTTAGGAGGTTCCTTTCTCTGGAGCCCTGACCGCCGGTAGCTTGGACCCTGTTCCCGATACCGGTGGGCCTCTATTTTTTATATTTTTAAATGTTTTTTGTATGTTTTATAAAAATATTTAAAAATGTATTTAATAAGAAAATTGTGAAATAAAGGATATAAATAATAATATATAATTTCCCCGCCGACGTCGCCAACACCTGTACGTCGGCAGGGGAGAGGCCGGCCACCGAGGAGCTTGGGATCTAGGGGCCAACCGGCCCCGAGCCGGGTCCCCGCTGCCGGTGGTTGTGTGCAGCGCATGAGATGGACTCAAGGTATGAATGAGAACGTCATGCGCGCATATTACGGGTCTACAGAGGGGGGAACTAACCTCACTGCGTACCGTGTTAGGATGCTGTCTCTGTTTCGGGACCTAGAACCAACGGTAAACGTCTCGGCCCAACGATTGTCGGATCAGGTGCGGGTCATCCAGCATAATCACAGGTTGGACGACGCCGCACTTGATAGGCTGCGCTCAGAAGTGCTGAGCAACCAAATCATTTCAACCCCGACACAGACCGTGGCACCGCCAACCACAATTGTAGTCCCGCCACGGTCCATTCAAGTTGATGTTGAGGAAGATGATAGGGTTGTTTCAGTAAGTAGCCAGTGCAACGAAAGGTTGAGGAGCGCACTGGAGGATGCGCTCCGCGAGTACAGGTCCACTCCGTCTGAACTTAGGCCCCGATTACCACGGTTGCCTATGCACAAGAAAAATAGGGCGCTGGTGTGTGCTTTGGACTCGCTGCTTGAGAACATCTTTGAGAGCAGCGAGAACCTCGTTGATACGCACTCAATCCTGTATTGTGGGGCTGTTGCAGCATGTCGTTTAGCCAAAGTTAAGTTCCCAAATGAGGCTATTCGACCAAAGCCTGCTGTGCCAGCCTGGCAATGCAGGATCGAACGGCGTATCGATGGGGCCAGGGTACTCATCGGCAAACTATACTGTTTCAGGGAGGGCAATACACGACCACGTGTGATGCGCTTCGTGAGGCGGGCATTTTCGGGGACTGGAATCAGTCCTCGAGAATACATGTCCAGTGTCACGGAGCGCATCGACTTCCTGAAGCAGAAAGTTTGTGCATGGGCCAGCCGTATTCGGCGGTATAAGCGGCGGGTTGACCGGTACTCGCAGAATCGCATGTTCCAGAGTGATGAGAGGTGGGTATACAGAACCTGGGAGCGACCTGAACAAAATGTGACTGACGTGTGCCGCCCGGATGATGTCGCCACGAGTACATTCTGGCGAAGCATCTGGTCGGTACCCGTCTGTCACACTGAGGATGGCTGGATGCGTGATGTGGAGCGCGTGTGTGAAGCTATACCATCAATGGAAAAAGTGATCTTCAGTCCATCTGATGTAGCCAAAGCAGTTCGTCCACTACCGAACTGGAAGTCTCCGGGACCAGACGGACTGCATAACTTCTGGCTAAAATGGTATAGCAGCTCACACGCGTTTCTGGCATCTCAATTCCAGTCATGTTTAGAGTCTGGGTCGCTTCCGCAGTTTTTAACAACAGGCGTTACCCATCTGCTCCATAAGACAGGTAGTCCCGCGGAACCCAAGAATTATAGACCGATTACTTGCTTATCGACGGTTTATAAACTTCTTACATCCATCCTGAGAGTAAAGATTGTTAAACACATTGAAAATAACTCAATAATGTCTACCTCTCAGAATGGATGTAGGAATGGGTCCCGCGGCACTAAGGAGCTACTCCTCATTGACATGGCCATAAGCCAACAGGTTCGTCGATCCCGCAAGGATCTGTCGACATGCTGGATAGACTACAAGAAGGCCTACGACTCTGTGCCACATACATGGCTCATGAGGGTGCTGGAGTTGTACAAAATAGATGCAACTCTATGCACCTTCCTTGAGTCATGTATGGGGCAGTGGAAGACAGTCCTTCGATATCCGGGATGTCGACCGATTCAGGGGGATGATGAGCCTGTATGGATTAAGCGGGGGATATTTCAGGGCGACAGTTTGAGTCCACTTTGGTTCTGCTTAGCCCTGAATCCTTTAAGTACACTGCTGGAGGATTCAGGTTTAGGCTATCGGTTGAGAAGAGGTGGTCAGGTCATATCTCACCTCCTTTACATGGATGATCTGAAACTCTTTACCCCCAACAAATTCCAACTGACGGAGCTACTGAAGTTAACTGAAACCTTCAGTAACTCCATCAGGATGGAATTTGGTGTGGATAAATGTGCAGTCATGCATGTAAAGCAAGGGGAGATTATGGAATCCGAGGGAATTCAACTCTCTGATTCCATACACCTTAGACACCTCTCCTCAACTGAAACTTACAAGTATTTGGGTATGTCGGAAGCGTTGGGCATCAACAGTACTAACATGAAGCAACTGCTGAAGGAGCGTTTCTTTGGCCGCCTGAAAAAGGTATTAAATAGCCTTTTATCAGGCGGAAATAAGGTGCGCGCCTTCAACAGTTGGGTCATGCCGGTTTTGATGTACTCTTTCGGCATACTCAAATGGACTCAGACCGAGCTCGACGCCCTCGACAGGAGAGTCCGGACACTGCTGACCGCAAACCGGATGCATCACCCACGATCATCGGTGATGAGACTGTACATTCCGCGGAAGTGTGGGGGTCGAGGCTTTTTAAACGCCAAGACTCTTCACAACCGCGAAGTGTGCAGTCTCAGAGAATACTTTTTGAAAGCTGAAGTGGGTATGCACCGGGATGTGGTCGCAGTGGACAAGGGATTCACCCCGTTGTCCATGGCTAAAGAGAACTGGCGCAAACCTGTAATACTAACTACTGATGAACGCAAAGAGGTATGGCAAGGCAAGGAGCTACACGGGCGCTTCTATCGGGCTCTCCATGGGCCCGATGTAGATTTTCAAGCGTCTGTGTCCTGGCTACGTTTCGGTGACCTTTTCGGGGAAACTGAAGGTTTTGTCTGTGCAATTATGGACGAAGTTATCCTGACGAATAACTATCGGAGACATATAATGAGGGACGGGACGGTTGACATGTGTCGGGCATGCCACCGTCCGGGTGAATCCATCAGACATATAGTCTCTGGTTGTTCTCGTCTGGCTAACGGCGAGTACTTACACAGGCATAACCAAGTGGCCAGGATTATTCACCAGCAACTTGCTTTGAAGTACAATCTAGTGGATTCTGAGGTACCGTATTACAAGTATGTGCCCGACCCAGTTCTCGAAAATGACCATGTCACATTGTACTGGGATCGGTCTATCATCACTGATAGGACTATTGTCGCCAATAAGCCGGATATAGTGGTGATAGACCGATTAGCGCGCCGCACAATGATAATCGATGTCACCATCCCGCATGACGAGAACCTCGTGAAAGCTGAGAAAGAGAAACAAATCAAGTATCTCGACTTAGCACACGAGGTTGTCGACATGTGGAATGTGGACTCGGCGATCATTGTGCCGATTGTTGTTACGGCCAACGGCCTGATGGCCAAGAGCCTCGACGACCATCTGTCGAGGCTGTCATTACACGGTTGGGTCAAGGGCCTGATACAGAAGGCAGTACTCCTCGATACGGCTCGCATTGTGAGGAGGTTCCTGTCTCTGGAGTCCTAACCACCGGTAGCTTGGACCCTGCTCCCGACACCGGTGGACCACCATTATTTTTTATATTTTTAAATGTTTTTTTTTTTTATGATTTGTTTTTATAAAGAAATATTTAAAAATGTAAAAAGTAGATGTGTAAAAAATTTAATAAACGAAATATAAATAAATACAAGAAATTCTTTGATTGTCTTTGAAAATGCATCATCCTGTTTGAATTTCATTCAATCTTTGTGTTGAATTATTGATTGAATTGTGTTGACGGGGTGCCTGACCTGCGCCGGCGTAGTTTTTGTTAATAACTTAGGTATTATTTACTACCTCACATTTTTATTAATAAACTATTAAAAAAATATTATAATCATTGATATATCGTTAGTAATAAGATCGCATAAGTGTTTCAACATCCGGACAAACCTTTTGAGGTTTTTGTGATGTTTCTGTTTATATTTTGTAATGTTCCATATTTAATTTTTTTTTAAGTTAACATCTGTATACTTTATTTTAACTTCAGTCTTGACAGTTCTTCAATACGTTTCCCATAACAATCGTATTGCTCTCATGTCGCAGTCACAACAGAAATTAAAATTATTTAGCCCAAAACTTCGGCACGCCACGTCATCGTCAATGGCAACAAAGATAACACCCCGGTTTCGTTTTGGGGCAACAAAAAAATAAGGCACTAAAATCGTCACATCACTCTCTAGCCCGCTGACGCTATGGCCCGTTGACTAGTGCGGTAAGTGACGACGACGGCAGTGCCCGCCAAGAAGATTTACAGGTCTAGCAGGTCTCGCTGACTGTAAATGAATTCGCCTAGTGCCACTCACTCCGCGTTTGCTGCAGCTGCATGTGATTCAATCCCGGGATTGTAATAACAAGGAACAATGTTGATGTTGCTTGGGTGCTTCACACTTTTAGACAAATTGTTTTACTTTGATTTATCTTGAAGGATCTGCAAACAGGATTTAAAGTCAACTGATTTATTCACTCATCGGTCTAGTGATTACAAGGTATCGATTGCTTCTGCTGAGGTTCTGATTTCGATTACTGGGTTGGGCAAATTGTTATTGGGTTTTCTATTTGGAATTTCTTAGTAGAAAACTGGAATCTGCATTTGTGACTTAAATTGACTGGAGAAATTTAGTTACCTACTCCTCTGCCTATATATAGGGTGATGATAATGTAGGTACCTCATACATATTATTTAAAACTAACATAAGCGTTCTTCCCACCCTAAGTTGTCCTATTCGTTGTACCAGTAGAGTTAAACGTATGTCGTAGCTGAGTATACCAAACTCGTGTACTTATAAATTTTCTTTTGTTTCAGGTACGTGGATGTGAACAAGATGTCGGGGAAGTTTAATTAAACGCAAACAATGCAAGTTTTCTTAACGTCTGCATATTCCTATGAAGTCTAGTAAGACAATGTTCGATGGTAACCTCTGATGCTTTTGAAAGGGTTTAATGTTGTGGTGGGTTTTATACCATAACTAGTTTCTGACAGGCACTTCGCCCTCGTGAAAGTGGGAAATTACCCCAAAGGAACATACTCCTGGGATAAAAAGAATCTGAAGTCCTAATTCAGAGAGAGAGACCGCCGTTAAGACATGAACATGCTACAAACTAACAGACAGACGAGTTAGTTTCGTATTTGTAATACTAGTATGAATATTTTGGTTAGATGCATCATAGCATAGTCAGTCTATTTTTCCACTGCTGGGTCGCAGATCTGCTCTGAGTCCCTATCAGGCCATCATCCACCAAGCGGAGCCGGTGCGAGTTGGTGAATGTGCGCAGGCAATTTTTACAAAAATCTATATTAGTTGGAAGTAATCAAGTTTTCCAGTGATATTTAAGTACATTTTTTTTGGTAACGTGGGAATTCTCTAAAAAGCACCTGGACTTTTGGAGAAAAAACTATCAGGTGTGGGATTTTTACCTCACTAAAATCACCCGACTTATCACCTTCAGCACGTAAAGGGACCTCGTAACCTCTCAAAAGACACATCCCTGGACACAGCGCAGGGCACATCCCTGGAAATATTTCAATAGGTACCTAAAAATTTCAAACCTCAGAACACAGAAGTTTGCACATAGGTCACCTTCATTTCAATAATGTAAAACGATAAACATGCACTACTGTTGACCTAAATTATGCTCTTACAAAATTGCATTGGTCATAAATTCTCTCTACAGAATATATTTCTATTGCACAGATACAAAATTAAATAGTCCATTCCCAACTAAGTAAATGCAGTTTAAATATTTACAAAGCACTCCGTTTTGAATATAGAATATATGAAACGGAACTTGTATCGATAAATTATTCTTATTTTTGATTGCAAAACGGATTGCTTGGTTGGAAAAGCACGAAAATTACTGATTGATTTCAATGACTACACATCGAATGAATCGATTTTGCACTGCGTCCATCGTGTTAGGCTGTCATGATTGGTTTAGCCTTTTTGTTATAAATTGATTTTTGGCCCAGCTATAGACACTTTTACCCATAAACAAATTTACATTCCGTTTTTAATTCAATTTATGGAAGTACTTTCGTTTAAGGTCACCGGCTGTTACCCTGGCTATTCTAAGGCTCAGCTAAGTTAGTTTAGCTTGTTCGCACAGCTGAGGTACTCTTTAGTGATCCATACCGAAGGGTCCAAACAAAGCGCTATTGCTATCACTCACATGTCTGTCTCTCTGTCCGTCGTCTGTCGCACAGGTTTTACAGTCAAACGGTTAGAGCTACAGTCTACAAATTTTCACAGTATAAGCATCTTGTTGACCCAAATATCGTCGTTGACCCAAAGCCATATAAATTGTCTAAAAACATTTTTAAAGGGTACTTACTCCCATACAGAAAAAGGGGGGCGTGAATAAAACAATTGGCCTACCCCACCTAGTGGTGTACCGTTGTGTAGAACTCGTTGAGTAAATAAATATGTAGTTTTTTGTTAAAAATATTGGAAAACAAAGTAATGAGAAGCCACAAAAGTTTTTTACAAAATTTTCTACCGAGGAATTTTCCACCTTCCTAGTAACCTAGGAACTAGAAATTGCGTGATAATGTTTATTATTACGTATATTTGACCAACAAATACCAATATACTGATTAATCAAATTTACTTTGAAATTTCCTCGTTTTTTCTATTATAACCATCTTAATTTTGAGATTTGGTACAGAAACCTGAATGTGCGAAGTCCGACACGCACTGGGCCGTCTTTTCATACTTATGTGCGAAACTATGAAACAAGAACGAAAACACGTCAGCAACTAAGATGAACTAATTTTACCTAGATTTTGGTCTGTAACCGTGGTAAACAGCCCGTAAGCGAAAGAACTTCTATAGCTCTTGATCTGCAACTGGCTTGAAGATCAAAAATAACTACCTTATCTAACAAAACAAAATTGACCTCTCAGTATCACACTTACCATATCCACAAAAACTAAAAGCCGCGCTATCGCTAACGAATTACAAATCGTGTACAATAGCAACAGCGGCCATTTTGTTGTGCAAAACACGCGTCATGAATATGCAATGAACGCAACGATGCAACATAAAGATCTCTCTGTCGCCAGTGCAACGCTTATCTAACTTGTTAGTAAAAAAAATTTTGTTACTGATTTTGTACTTATGCTTTGTTGCTTTTTGGTGTGGCCTTTTGGGGACAATCTTTTTTTTTTTAATTGAGCAATATTAGCTTAGTCTAGATTTGTGTCCGGTGTGACTAAGGGCTACTACCTTTTTGCCCACGGCTTCGCCCACGTGGTCTATCCCATTTGATATGTCAATTATTTCGTAACTAGCTTCCGCCAGCGGCTTCGCCCGCATGAAAGTCAAAAATTATCCCGCGGGAACAAATTCCTGGGATAAAAAGTGAGTAAAATATCCTATGCTATTCCTGACTATAATCTATCTCTAAGTCAAATTTCAGCCAGATCCGTTCAGCCGTTCTACACACTCACAAACTTTCGCCTTTATAATATTACTGTGATAGAGTGATTGGTTGAGAACTCCTAAAGATCCACTACTAGATTAGCTGGACGAAATATGGTTGGACGAAGTAAAGGCAAACCTCAGCGTACTTCTTCGGAATATACAGTCGTGATTTGTGTAAGAGTTTTTCATAACTATACCTATAAGAATCAGTATTAACTCCTGTTATTTTTAGGGTCCCGGACCCAAAAGGTAATAACGAGACCCTATTACTAAGACTCCACGGTCTGTCTGTCTGTCTGTCTGTCTGTCCGTCTGTCACCAGGCTGTATCTCATGAACCGTGATAGCTAGACAGTTGAAATTTTCAGATAATGTATTTCTGTTACCGCTATAACAACAAATACTAAAAACAGAATAAAATATATATTTAAGTAGGGCTCCCATACAAAAAAACATGATTTTATGCTGTGAACCGAATTGAACCCTACGTGTGCGAGTCCGACTCGCTCTTGGCCGGTTTTTTATTGAATAATACACGTGGGTTATTCGATAAAAAATCAGCTCGGAATACAAAAAAGAAATACCCACACGATATTTAAATATTTTATTTATAAAACAAATATGCGTTTTGTTGTGCAAATATTCTACAAAATATACGCTTTCTTATTTATATTTTACACGTCCACAAATTCTAGGAAAGTTTAAGTGAATAATTACAGGTTTCAGTTACTAAACGAGTTGGCAAAGAATGCTCGGGACCATAAAGGCGTTGTCTAACTAATAATCTTTTATGAAAAGTCGTTATTAGGAATTCAGGCTTTATTTAGACAGACTGAACTGTACCACTTGAATTATTTTGGCTGAATTATAAACTCTTTGTTCATTGAAAATGCTCAGGGGTAAAAGGTTCAACTCCGTAATAACTGAAAAAATATCTAACTCCTGTCAAACATTCGACTCTTGTCCAACAAATAAGAATCAAACATATCATATTTATATAAAAAAGTATATTAGTTGGAATTTAAATTAAAAATAAAAATGTCAAAAATAAAAAGATTTCAAATGTCAAGAAGATATTATATAGAATAGAATTTTAAATTAACATGTCAAAAATAATAAAACTTCAAAATTAATACAAATAAAATTTAATCAAATGACAATAAAATTCAATGAAGACCAATTCATTCGCTACTTCTTCTCGACATGTAACTTAATACAATGCCACAATAATGGACAGTCTGCTCGGCTAGCCACAACGCTAAGAATGCTGTTGCCACCGCCGCGGACACGACTTAGCAGCGATGCTCTCTTTCTGAGGATGGCATGAAAGCCATCGACACGTGCGTCCGCAAATGTATAACATAAATAATGCGACAAGTTTTATTTTTTATTTCTACATATTTAAATAACACCTAAACCGTTATTTTTTCATGAAAGAACAAGACTTTATTCACTTCATAAAATGTATAAAATATAAATACAAAGTACAATTCAGTAAAAAGTAAATTTAACTCTTGGGAACCGCTTAGCGCCTTATCAAAAATTTTAATAGAAAATGGAATCATTCAGGATTATTCTTCGTGCCTAAAGTGTTTACTTATTAAATGTTTAGCTCTTAAGACTTAGATAGGGCTTTAAGAGTAATAGGGTGCTTACGACTTTTTGTTTCTACTTAAAGTTAAAACAATTTGTATTAAGTTTTCTAGCCTTCAAAAATTAAGTAAGAAAGAAGAAAGTTTTCCAGTTTTACGGATATTGTTCTTCGCCTCGCGTCATAATAGGATCAATGATCATCAATCCTTTTGCCCCGTATGTAGGTATTTTGTGATTTTATATAAAATATTTTATATAAGTATCATTTGGTCATAAAATCGTAGTTTATGAAACTGTTGCATAAAACATGAGTGTGTGTTTATAAACCGAGCCATAGACGAGGTTAATTAAAGTATCACATGAATGTTTTAATACCTAGTTATGTGCAGTTTCATACACTACTTTATCATACTACACTACTTTACTCATACATCATACACTCATACTCATACAATGAGATTGAACCTACAAAATAAAAGAAAAAGTCAAAAGAGTAAGAAAAATTCAGTACTGCAAAACGTATGAATGGTGCCAAAACCCAGCACATCACCGTATTAACCGTGCATGTATGAAAGTAAAAATTAAAATCAAAACGTTTTATAATAGTACTATAAAAATGGCGCAGCCCACATAACCTTTTCATTACAAAAAAATAATTGATGGAAACTCCTTGGTGATATTAACTTCTTGGATTTGCCCTGTATTGTAATAGAAAAATAGTATATTATGCAACTAGTGAATAAAGGACGGATTTAAAGCGAGGGCAATTGATGAATCACGAACAAGTGAAGGGTTCTTAAAACTGAATCACGACCATAGGGAGTGATTCATGATGATTGAATCACGAGCATAGCGAGTGATTCAAGTGTTAGAATCCTGAGCGACGCGAGTTATTCATGGTCCTCGATATAAATCCGTTTTATTCAAGAGTTGCATACTATATTTTATACCATGACTACGAGAAAAAGAAAGATTTAAACAAAAAGCACAAGGGATAATAATAAATAAATAAATGGTTAATTGCCTTAAAATTTTAGAAAAAATCAGAAACCTCAGGGTTCCACATTTTTTATAAATTTAAGCTGAGCTAGTGTGTTTCAGACGCCAGTGACCACCTCCGTTACGTTACATAATTATAATTAATTAAGCACCAATGCAATTAATATTAGAATTACAATCTAAATAAGTATTCACTAAATATCCTAGACCAAAATCAACATCATTATTAAAATCCTAAATATAAACAAACTCGAAATTAAATCGACACAGGAGTTTGAAAATCGAATATTCTTTGCACAAGAAGTTTGCATTGAGTATTTTATGCGCAAGGAGGTTGTATAGCATCGAGTTGGAGGTAGAATATGTATTGGTGTGTTCTAAATTCAAACACCAAAACAGTGATTAAAAGTGCTTTTTATTCACTGTTTTCAGTGAATAAAATAAGCTTTTTAGAGGGGGAATGGTATAAATAATGTTTTATTGCATTATTTTATTCTACGATTTTGTTAGAGAAAGTGTTATAAGATTATATTTTTAAATGCCGGTATTGTGTTTATAAAGTATGTCAAAATAAACTCGTTTTGAAGTTTATATTTCGAATATTACGATATGATTGTAGATAAAAGTTCTTTTTGAACTTTTCGGTATGGGCTGAAATATCTACTCATTGTACACGATTCTTTTACAAACACAGAGATACTAATTCGCATTATTAATATCAAGTATGGACAACACAAATTCCAATTGACTTTCATCCAACTAATATGTAATGCGGGGCTTACTTGATGAAAAATTTTCAGTAAAAATTCCATTTTAAAACGGAATAAACCGATCAGTATTTTGGCTTACGATAATATGTATTATGTCGGCTTGCGGGTATTTTATACCCAGCTTAAAAGGGATTTATTGGCAGGATTACCAGCAGCATGCTTTTGTTTTTTGAAAGGTTAGTTTGACGATGCAAAAGTGGTGTTTGTTGATGTTGTTAGGGCAATGATCAATTAAAATCATCATTATTATTTTAGTATTTTTCTGGCTCCTACTTTATTGGTATGATCGGAGAACGTCCTTTTTACCCGACTGCAAGGAAAGGGTTATGTTTTTCGCGCGTATCTTGTATGTAAGTATGTAATATTCTTTATTAACTCATATCTTGCAAACTGCTAGACGAATTTATATAATTAAGATATCGTTAGATACGTCTTCACCGCCCAAGTGTTCCTAGATAAGTAATGTTTAAAAAAAAACAAAACGGCGGATTTTGGACGCCTTATTGAGGGGGTCTCATTATTTATCCAAACCCATCTAGTGGTTTATCAAAATGAAGGGTTTTAAGAGTTGTTTACAAAAATATATATCACTAATATGTTTAAAAGTTACTCTGGAAAAATTGGTAACTAAAAAATTGTAAATAAAAAAAAGTTTATTTAAAAATCTAAAACCCAACTGCTTAAGAAACGAACTCAAATTATGTAAACAAGTAGAAAATCATGCTGTGCAATCGGAAGATCAGTTGGTCAGCCAGTCCGCGAATATGTATCTTCCGATTACACAGCATGATTTTCTACTTGTTTGCATCTTTTTAGTTCGTTTCTTAAGCAGTCGGGTTTTTGGTTTTTAAATTTACTTTTTATAGTATCAGCATATTCGTAATCATCATCATCATCATATCAGCCGAAAGACGTCCACTGCTGGACATAGGCCTCCCCCAAGCGTCGCCACATCGATCGGTCCCGTGCGTCTCGCAATCAGCGGATCGCCGCAACCTTCACCAGGTCATCGGTCCACCTGGTGGGAGGCCTTCCAACGCAACGTCTGCCGGTTCGCGGTTCATATTCGTCATCGAACAATTTTGCAGTCTGCTGGACTTTTCAATTGCACAAAACATTATAAATACACTATTTCACTATAAATAATTTTCTTGCTATTCAAATTACGAAACTTTCTTCATTTATCAATGACCTATCTTTAATGGGTTTCTGCATAGATGCTATATCATCTAAATTTACTTATGCTTATACCGTTATAGATTACCCTTTAGTACTAAAAGTGATCAATTAGGATGACCCCTTAATTGGTCTGGCGTAGGGTGCGTCAAAATCTCCCCTCAAAGGTTCCTAAAATGTACTTAGGCACTTACGACTATACATCTAAAACTTTTACATTACTTTTATCAGTAACACAACTTACTACCAAATTTTTCTCTGCAAATTCCCCAGATATTGTGCCCTAAACTTATATCTAGACGGCTAGAAACTTTCTAATATTTTAGAAAAGTCTGTCTGGGATCTTGAAATAAAACTTCAAGGTGAGATCCAGTAAAAGTGTTGGATATAGTCGACAGCTCTGCTGGTCTAAAATGTTCAAAAGAATTCACCGAAGCATCTGGTCTAGATTCAACTGAAAATCTAACATTTATAGGAAGGTTGTCTGGTTGAAAGTTGTCGGTTAAAGGTGTTGGGACAAGTTTATAAATGCAGTAACAATCGTGGACTTTATTTATAACAAGGAGATCTTCAAGTAAAGAGTGAATTGGTTGCTTATAGGCAAGAATGATACTTCGTCGATCACACCATCGATTACTGTCAGGTGAGATAGCAGTCAAACGCGAGTCAAAAGGAAAGTGGAATTCATGTAGTACAGGTACAGATATTTGCATTGGAAAAATGCATCTTTCTTTATGTGGGGAAATACTCTGTAAATGTCACATGATATCCCATGAGATCATGTAATTAGGAAAACAATAGTTAAACAATAGACCTTCGTCAAAATCTGATACCGCCACAGATGAGCGCAAGAATACTTCATCATTCAACAAATTATTTTGGTTCATTTTGTTGCAAGCAGCTGATGAAAACGTTATCATAACTGACATTTTCTAAACCACTTTTTGACACTGCACCTGCACCCATTTTCCGTGCTCACACAAAAACAAAAAAAAATACGTCTAATGCGTTACGGTACGTTATCGAAACATTTCACCCCGGTTTTATAGGGGGATTAATTAAACGGAATATTTTCACAGAATTCCCGCCAACGCTCGCTGGTTTAGGAGCCACTAGCCTAAGATCTCACTGCAAAAACCTGCAGGTAAATTTATTTTTGATTAAACTTAATTTTCATTAATAATACTTGAGAGTAGAATAGATTGCTGCAGGGTTGCCTGGTATTTCTATCCGCAACCTATGGATGATCCGTTCAACCGCTAAACCTGGTAAAACATGAATGGTGGCTAATTGAGAGCTAGATGATGCTACATCATCTAACTCTCAATTAGCCACTTACGATTTATGTGAAATTCCTAGTGTAGGAAAGGAAAATATTAAAAAAAAAACTGTTTGCGGCCAGATGGTGCCAGGCAACCCAGCAGTAATCTTTTCTACTATCAAGTATGATTGTTAAATAATAAGTTTTATCAAAAACAAATTACCTTGCAGATTTTTGCAGTGGGATCTCATACTATACGTACGTAGCGTGGTAGAGCGCCAATCGCTGGGAATAATTTGATTGAAAGTTTAATACGTTGTCGACCACGACTGGCTTTCAATTTTGAAGTATTGACTTTTTGTATGATAGGTGTAGGGGTTATATCGGTGTTTGCAGATGCGAGGTTCATCGGTTCATTGGCTACTGGTTATGATTTGTGAGCGTTTTGGTGGAAATGCATTTGTCTGTCGGCCATTTTAGGTAGGATAAATAAAATATGTGTGGGTTTAAAAATAGCTTGGTTGCGATTTTGTTTTACGGATGGCATATAGGACATGTGATTCTGAATTGAATAGTTTTGTGTTATAATTTGTTGTAGTATTATTTAATTACTGCAAATGAAATATTGTTAAAAGTGTAAATGACGTTGATGGAGAAAAGATTAACAACTTTTCTTGCCTATTACAAGTTCATTAAGGATTCGTTTCTGAATCCTGGTTCAAGCAAGACCATATAACACAGAGCGAGTAGAGCGACAGACTGATGACTAACATTTCCTTATATTTCTTAAGTTCTTAAGTCATTTAAAAAAAATCATAAGGATGTGCTAGACCGTCGACCACATCATAGCAAAAAAAATCCTAGGTAGAAAAAATATAATTATATTTAGTCTGTCAGTGAGATTATCAAATAAATAAAAATTGACAAAGATAAAGCGCATCAAAGTTCAGAAGTGGGGTCTTATGAAGTCACTTTGACAGTATAAAGTGTAGCACACCGTGAAGTCACACGATATCGGTACTCCTGACGCTGGTTGCTCTCGCTTGGCTTCTTATAGTTCACCATAAGTTCCACCTGGTAGGGATAGACCGCCAAGGTGCCGTGAAAAAGCGGCAAGTCGTTCAGAAACGCTCGCCGCGGCGTGCCTACAGCCACACATAACAAGATAAACATAGCGAGCGCGGGCTTAGATTCGCGTTCGCAACACGCTAGGTCCAATGGACCACTCAGCGACGGGTTCGCTGTTGCAAGCCCCAGTGCTGCACCCGCGGGTAGGAAACAGAGTTCCGTGCCCGCTCACCTCGCTCCCTTACGGGGGCGACGCGACTTCCATGGAATCACTCGATATTTCATCGTCATAATTTATTGTTTAGGCGGCAAAAGAAAAAATACGTGTCCAATATTTTTAAATATCTAACTGACGGACTAAATAAATATTTTTTTGTCAACATCCTTATTGTAGAGCGTTAGGCACTTATTAACCTGTTTACATCAACAACAATAGCTATATTGAATATCCAATAATACGGTAATTAGTTCAATCATCATTCAACCAGCGAGGTGCGAGGCTCATCTGAGCATATATAATTATTATGGATTGGTTAGAAATGTTCAGTTAACTGGACACAGTTGGGATTAGCAAGCCAGCATCTAAAATGGACACATTCATAATATTATACCTGTTTCAATGTAGAATGAGTTCGATGAACTAGCTGTTGGGTTGGGTCATAAAGTTCAATTTTATGAAAGGATTTTACGATATTTTAGGTATTTACTGTAAAGCTTCTTTTATGTACCTAACTGATCCCTGTTCTCCTATTATTTATTTATTCATTTATACTCTCATTGGATTATGACGTGTCATTGTCTTCATGAATTCGTTGTGAAAAAGAGATAGTGCTATTCGTCGTGCAGAAGTCCTTCTCCCTCACACAATTAAATCATGATGGTGTTGGCAGTTGGCACGTCATAGTACCCGAGCTGACCTGCGTTAAAATATAATTAACGTGATAGCGGAGCTGGCAGCATCAATGGCAATTGAATGAAACAGTCAGACGAAAATATTACAATTCCATGGGGGTAAAAACGGGACCCTTTTACTAAGACTCAACTGTCCGTCTGTCTGTCACCAGGCTTTATCTCATGAACCGTAATAGCTAGACAGTTGAAATTTTCACAGATGATGTATTTCTGTTGCCGCTATCACAACATTTGTTGTAAAAACAGAATAAAATAAATATTTAGGTGGGGCTCCAATACAGCAAAACGTGATTTTCTTGCCGTTTTTTTGCGATAATGGTACGGAATCCTTCGTGCGCGAGTTCGACTCGCACTTGGCGGTTTCTTTAAAGATTCTTCCATATATTTTCTGCTTTATTAAACAGCACCGCGTGTTGATTTTTCAAATAAACCTCATTATTTTGACCAATAAATCTCATTTTCACCCATATTCAATAGGGCCCAGCTACGCCAATAAACTTTGTTTCGTTAATAGATATTTTTGACACAATACTTTGCTTATCTCAAAACCTACAAGGTACATTAACCAACTAAAAATCACCTTACAAAAAATACAGGAAAAATCTAAAACTGCATACTCAAAAAAAGGGAATACACAGACCTACAGAAAGTATTGAATAGTCCATGAAGCTCGATCTCCTCTTGCAGTCAGTTCGTTAGTCCCGGGGCTCGGTTTCAGCGCTCGGAATTTTTTTACTGCCTCAATTGCTAAATTATACATGTGCTTGCGCTATATATGCTAGCTCAGATCGAGTGCTGGATTTTCATTGAATCCATATCCGAGAGTAATTTTAACAGGCAACGGGCTGTGTGGATTTTGTACTATGGCAAAATTAGAACACGTGTTCTAAATGTGCTACTATGTAGTCTAGTCGTGAAGGGTAGAAAACAGTGATCCTATTATTTTCTGTAACTACCATTAAATGCCATTTAATGCTTCATTATCTGCCTAGCCTTTTCCCAATTATGTTAGGGTCGGCTTCCAGTCTAACCGGATTCAGCTGAATACTAGTGACCTCCACAACCCAGTAACTGGGTAACACGATAACTCTTGGCTAGACTGGTGTCAGATATCAGGCTTCTGACTACCCGTAACTACTGTCAAAGATCTTCAAATGACAGCCGGGACCAACGGCTTAACGTGCTTTCCGGGGCTCGGAAGAAACTCGCTATGTAAAGATGGTCACCCATCCACGGACCAACCTGTTTTTATTTAGCCACGAGCTGTCACATGTCTTCGAGGTTTTGGTTCTAGAACTAGCCGGTTTCCTCACGATGTTTTCCTTCACCGTTTTGAGAGCAGTGGTTATGAAATAATTTACGCAAAGTAAAGCGCCTGTCTGGATCGAACCCACGACCTTCGACTTGTTAGTCGCGGTCGTTACCACTGGGCCACCATTGCTCAAAATGCTAATTAATACTTCTGGATAGTTAATTCTTTGACCTTAAACAAAGACACCAAAACTGTCCCATAAAGAAGTCTTGTCAAAATGATATTCTACTCGTATCAACGAAAAAGATTCTCAAACATTCCAAAATTAGTGCGATTGACTTACGCTACTGAAATATTACGCCAATCCCAAAACATTTTGGACTTCTGACAGTCGATAACGCTGACTTCTGTCAGCGAAAGTGACTTTCTAGTTATTTTTTCAACAGCCCAAGATGAGAAAACGCCTTCGCCTATGAATTATAATCGCAGACACGTCAAACCTCTCCCCGCTTCTCAATAAAATACCTTTCAAAAACTTCAGAAGTTTAAACTTCTGAATTCACTTGAAAGGCATTAATTAATCATTTTTAATCTAAATAGTTGAGCTGAGTTGAGCGCTGGCATTTCGCAGCATTCCATTAGACCTGCATATGATCGTCGTACGCTCCATTGAAGGAGTTTTTCCACCCATAAAACTTTATCCCATTTGAGCAGGTAAGAATGGATCAAGTTATGAGAGGCGAGAGGGTAGGTATGAGGGTAGTGGAGCGGACGCGATGAGCGGTAAGCGACTTTCTCTTTTAGTTGGCGGTTTTCCTTTTTTGCAATTTTCTCCATGGTTTTGTCATTTTGTTCAATTGTTTTGTCATAACATTTGTTAGTTTTTCGACATTCGTCGGTTTATATGTTGTAGCATTGTAAGATATCTTGCATTTGCCTGGATTCGGTAATAATTTATTTCGCAATAACGAGACCATTTAGTAGACTCTTACTTCTTGGGGTTCACGTTTCAAACTGAAAGTTCTAACAAACGTTAGTTGATTTTCCTTTTTATCCCGCTACTTCTCATCTCTTAAACTTAATCCTAAAGCGCTTAGTGGGCGCCGAGGCTTGCTTTAATTAAAAATACCTACGAAGGAGGTGGCGACCAACTTCATTTGCTGCCGCGATTAATTGAACTGGAATAAAGCCTTCGCAGGTGCCCGATAGTTCGTCTTTGTGCGGCCGTATGGACATTGTCCCTTTTGTTTTTTCTCTGTAGATAAATTAGGCTTTTGAGAAGTTTTGTTTCGAAGGCAGAGTCAGGGTTAAATGCAGCACTATGCTGAGCGATGGCTGTTTTGCGTGGTTATGACTCATACTCTGTATTTATATTTCCTTTTTTTTCTTCTTTTTATGGTACCTATGCGCCGTGCCTGGCGTAAAAAGAACTCTTTTGTTTTCTTTCTTTTAGATGAAACATTTTTTAATCTATCCTTTAGTGCAGGTTGGATATGGCTGTAATTTTTTTCAGTGTGTCAGTTTTTCGGACCTGTTGATTATAAGTAGTGCACAGGTGGTCTGTATAACTTTGGATAAGTATGACGACATGAGGTAGATTTTTTGTGTGACTTTTAGGAGATGAGTATTATGAGGTCGTCGTGTGGGTTTCATGATGTAAAACGTGAGTAAAGTGGGGTTTCAGCTCACTGAAATGCTTTGCCGTACATTTTGCGAAAGCACTAAAGTACTTACAATTTTGTACTGTTATAGCCTTTCCACCAATAATTTGGTCCTTTTACCTAGGTTGTGTTAGTGGTTAGGTTTATAGACAACCCTTAGAACAATTTCAGTAGGTACCTATATGACAACGTTCTCGTTGCGTCGATTCCCCAATGTTGGGGTTCGTCACCATAACATGGTTTGAAAACTTCCCCTTTGATGATCGGAGGATACATTTTTGCGAGCTGGCTGACCAAAACCAGATGTAGCCTCCGACTGCACAGCATGATTTTCTTCTTGTTTACGTCTTTTTAGTTCGCTTTCCAAGCAGTCGCGTTTTTTGTTATTTTTAATTAACTTTTTTTATTTATAACTTCTTAGTTAGTTATTTTTTAGAATTAGGTACATTTAAACATATAAGTGTTATACATTTTTGAAATCACCTCTTAAAACCCTTTATTTTTATACCCCACACGATGGGTTTGGAAGAAAAATAAATTTAGTGCCTTACAATATGGCGGCCAAAAACAGCCATTTTTTTATTTTCCAATTTTAATTTAGGCATTGACACTCGCAGGGTTAATTAAGACGAATCGTTTGACGTAAAAATCATTAAAATCGGCCAACGCATTTGGTCTCTAGAAAGCCACATAGGAACAAACATACATACATAGACTGATAAACACATTACCCTCCTTCGGCAGTCGGGTAAAAACTAAAAACAACTACCCTACTCTTAGCACTCCCACAATATTCGTCGCTCAACAAATACGAAAGTCCTTTACTAAACTCAGTTATGGAGTTAGGGCACAAACGGGACAATAGTCTAAACATTAAAATATGAACCGCTGCCCACAACTTAGTTAACAAAGGCGAGTTTAATTAAATCTAGTTTACTTGTACGTATGAACGGTATGGTTAAGTCTACAACTGTGTTCTGTTCGAAGAATGTTGTGAGAAATGTTTATTTTATAAGGTTTCGTTGTGGGGTAAATAGAATATTTTTTTATACTGGACTAGCTTTTACCCGCGGTTTCGCTCGCAATGAAGGCATTAAAAAAAAAAGTATCCTATGTTACTTCTTATACCTCCAAGAATATATGTACAAAGTTTCATGATGATCGGTTCAGTAGTTTTTGCGAGAAAGCGTAACAAACAAACTTACATTCACATTTATAATATTAGTATGATAAGTATAAGTATAGATTATTTTCATATGTACTTCTAAATTTATCTTGAAAATCGCTGATAACGGTGAAGGCAAACATCGTTAGGAAACCTGGACTTATAAGTTTGAAATCACCAACCCGCATTGAGCAAGCGTGGTTGATTATTGCTCATGCCTTCTCTGTATAAGAAGAGAGAGGCATTTGCCCTGCAGTGGGACTGTAGGAAATATCTATGCATTTTTTTTAATTTGCTAAATAAAATACTTATTTATTCTAGTAAACAAATATGAAAGAGTTTTTTTTTTAATATCTTGAACGGAAACGAAGTTATGAAGCTTCAAAGTTGAAAATTAGAAAGAGAAGTTCGACGTGCCATCAGATGGCACGACGCCCATAAAACTGGGGACAGATTAGACATTTAAAAGAAATATATTATTTTAAATGTTATAATTCGGTAGTTTTTCGATCAATTTTGATTCTGTTTTGACTACTATTTTACTACTTTATTGTTTTTATGGATCAACTGGTCACCATCATCAGCATTTTAATGTTCCCACTGCTGGGACACAGGCCTCTTCTCTGTAAGAGACGAAGTGGGCCTTAATCCACCACGCGGGCCCAGTGAAGGTTGGCGAATGTCACATGTCTTCGATTATGGTCTATCAACTCGCCATAAAACATTTTTTTTTAATGTATATTTCCACCTTTTCAAGGTTTCAAGGTTGGGTACTATAGTGAGAGTTGCTTAATTTCATGTATTTTTTTCTCCCACTCATTGATTACCAATTTATTTAAAGTCACACTTTATACTCTTAGCTTGTGTACGTTGTGCACTGACCAACATTTCTATGAAATTGTCTACGGCAAAAAATTGTTTGTCTATGAAAATGACGACTGACAAGCTTATAAATGACCGATTTCAAGAAAGTTGCGGAGAATAGTCGACATCAAAATCATCATCAAATACTTTATTTCAAATAAACCTTATAGGTACTTTTGAATTGTCGAACAGAAAAAAATAGATGAATCTAGTTGCACATTCGCAAGCGTCAGTAGGTCTCACCTACGCCGGGGGTCGCGGGAACATACGATACTTCCGTAACCCCCGGCTGGTGCCGGCCCGCCTCTGCGGGCCTCGATCTCGGGTTTGGGGGGGAGTGAGGTGTTTGGCTCCCCCCGCATCGTCTAAGAGGGGCGCGCGTAGAACACTACGCGCCACCACCTCAGGTCCTGATGTGTTGGGGGCGACGGACGTCCCCGAGTCTGTCGCCCCTGGACCCATTTAGGGGGGCCGGAAGAGGGCGTTGTCCGCCCTCCGCCGACGCCCGGCTCGTCTGCTGCGGATCGGGTGAGTGGATGAAATCTCCCTCTCCCTCTCCGCAGCCTCCTTCTGCGAGACGACTGTTTCACAGAAGGATACCACCGCGTCCCAGGACTCCTCGCTGCCGACCATAGACTCGACTACGGCCGGCAGCGACAGGTCACTGCCTACTTCTGAAATGAGGGCACGGCGCGGCTCCTCCCAAGCGGCACACTCTGCCAGCGTATGCCGCGCCGTGTCCTCCCGGCAGTCGACGCAGTGGTGACACCGGGCGTCTGGCTCCCTGTTTATGCGGCACAGGTACTTCCCGAAGCAACCATGCCCCGAGAGCACCTGCGTCACCCGAAACGACAGGGAGCCGTGCCTCCTCCCGAGCCAGCGCTCGAGCACTGGCCGGATCGCCTCGATGGTGACGAGGCCGGCGGTAGGGCGTGAAAGCCTGTCCTGCCATTCCGCCACTAGGACCTCGCGGAGTTGAGACCGACGCAAGTCCATATGGCGCTGCATCGGCCCTTCGCCCCGCGCCCGCGCTTCCTCGCGCCACCGATACAGTGACGCGAGTACTTTCGCCTCCAGGTCCCAGGGCGGGGATCCGGCCAGTACGCAAGCCGCCACGTAGGAGATCGTGCGATACCCCCTGATGACTCTGACGGCCATCGCTCTCTGCGGCTTTCGCAGAACAGCGATGCTGCCGGCCGTCAGGTCAGCCGCCCAGATCGGGGCCCCATACAGGGCCATCGATCGCACGATCCCCACGTAGAGCCGCCTACAGGCAGAGCTCGGGCCCCCCAAATTAGGAAGCAGCATTGACAGCGCCCCAGCCGCACCCAACAACTTGGGCGCCAGCCGCCGGAAGTGGGGGCCGAATTCCCACCGGCTGTCGAGCACCAATCCCAGGTACTTCATGGTTGACTCGACAGCGATTCGAGCCCCTCCGACGACGATGTGGGCATCGGGTGGTGGCGCCCGCCGGGGGCCATGAAAGACCATGGCCTCCGACTTGTTGAGGTCCACCTCCAGGCCAAGGCGCCGTATGCGGCTCACCACCTGTGAGACCGCAGCCGTCGCCAGCAACGCTGCCTCCCTGTACGAACTCCCCCGGGCGGTGACCAGCGTATCGTCCGCGTAACACGTCAGGTCTACGCCCGGTTGGAGTTCGCCCCTCAGCACCCAGTCGTACCCGATGTTCCACAGGGGTGGGCCCAAGACCGAGCCCTGTGGAACACCGCACGAAATGCGGTGCTGGTTTTCGACGCCATCACGTCCCACGTAGGTGACACACCTCTCCGCCAAATAAGCCCCGACGATGCGGCGGAGGTAGGAAGGCACTCGATGATACCGCAGTGCCTCCCGAACACAACTCCAGGGCAGGGTGTTGAAGGCGTTGGAAATGTCCAAGGACACCGCCAACATCACCCCACCCCGGGAAACCGCTTCCTCCGCCAGGACTCTCACCCGCGATATCGCGTGGATGGTGGAGCGCCCATGCCGAAAGCCAAACTGGCTTTCGTCCAGGTCCGGCCCCTCATTGTACAAGTGGCTGACGAGGCGGCCAGCGATTATCCGCTCGAACAGCTTACCCACCTCGTCTAGCAGCACTATAGGCCGGTACGCGGACGGCGAGTCCGCAGGGCGCCCCGCCTTCCTGAGCAGGACCAGACGACCAGATTTCCACAAAGTTGGAAACTGGCCCCGCTCAAGGCACGCTGTGAAGAGTCCTCTCAGCCAGGGCTCTAGCTCCTTCAGAGCGAGGGCTAGCACGTGGCCGTGGATCCCGTCGGGCCCCGGAGCCACATTTTTGGCCCGGAGCCGCATCACGGCCGCCCCCATCTCTGCCTGTGTCACCTCTGGGACGCTGATGGCGTCCTCCTCTGTAGACTCTGCGGCCGTGGGCAAAGCCATCGGTGGCGGGATATACTCCGCTCTCGCCGGGAAGAGGGCTGCAACTACCTCCTCCAGCAGCTCGGGTTGGAGACTCTCCGTAAGTGGAGGCGCGGCAGCTCGAAGTTTACCTCGAACCGCTCGATAAGGGCGCCCCCATGGATCCCCGTCTAGAGTCTCCAACATCTCCTCCCTGGCTCGCTTCTTCGCCTCGCCGATGGCCAGCCGCAGAGTCTCCGTCGCCGCGCGGTACACCCCATACCGCGCGGCTTCTTCGTCAGGGACCCGACGACGTCTCCTCCGGTATCGGGTGTACTGGCGCCTGGCCGCTACGCACGCGACACGCAATTGTGCTATCTCGGCGGACCACCAGTACACCTGGCGCCTTGCTGACTGTGCGTGGACCCGAGGCATGGACGCGTCGCTGATCTGCGTCATCGCCCCACGGAACCACAGCGCCTCCTGTTCGACGTCGACGGGTCCAGTCGTTGCCGACTCCCGGATCCAGGCCTGGACAATAGTGGCCTCCTCGAGAAGTTCCCTGTCGATGCGCTTGCGCGCCCAGCGTGGGCCATCCGTTCGCGGGGCCGGCGTACCGCGGCCGCCGGCGGTCTGGGTGGAGACGTCGAAACGGATATATCGGTGATCCGATAACGTCTCCACCTCCACGGCGACATGCCAGTCGAGGACACGACTCGCGACAGCAGGGCTAGCGAACGAGACGTCCACTACTGACCCGCCCCGCTGTCGCACGCACGTGTTAACCGAGCCCCGGTTTAAGATGACCAGGCCGGTGGTTACTGCCCACTCCTCCAGCACCTCACCCCTAGCATCGGTTACCGGAGATCCCCACGCCGAAGACTTGGCGTTGAGGTCCCCTAGCAACAGCACAGGGCGAGGGTGGAGTCGGCCTACGACGGCGCCCAACTCGACAAGGAAGCTCTCGAAGTCGGCGAGACTCTTGTTGGGCGAAAAATACGCACCAACAATGCCAACGCCGTCAGCGAGGGCGGCCACCCAGCCGCGACCTCGGGACGGGCTGACAAGAGCCCCGCCAATAATGGCCACCAAACCATCTAGGTCTCCAACCCAGGTATCCCTGGGTGGGACGAAATACGGCTCAGCGACCACAGCCACGTGAATCGACCACTCTGCCATGCTCTGGAGCAAGAGATCCTGAGCTCTGGCAGAGTGGTTGATATTACCCTGGAGGAAATGGTAGAGCGCCATTATACGCAATCCATTCCCTCCACTCCATTCCTTGGCCCGGAGTCGGCTGAAGAGCAGCCAGGCTGACGGGGGGGTAAAGAGCCCCCGGCAACCTTGGCTCTCCTTCTCCTCTTCTGCTGCTGCGCGGGTGCGCCACAGGCCTTTCCGCCCGCTCTGTGCCCAGCGGGCCTCCCTGCAGCTGTACAGAGGCTGCAGTTTGGCGCCGCGGAGCACTGGGCCGCCTTGTGGCCGGGCTGACCGCAGCGATAGCACTGCTCGCTGCGGTCTGTTTCGGCGGTGCATCGTGCCCTGACATGCCCAATGTCCAGGCAACGATAGCACCGCAATGCCCTGGGTTGCAGCAGCTTTGCCCTCGCTGCAACCCACCCCACCAGCAGTCGTCCAGCATCAGCGACTTTTTTCGCTGCCGCCACCGGGCACCGCACCCAGATCATGCCGAGCCCGGTAGTGTCGGCGCAGATCTCGCCCGTCCGCACATCCTCGGGTGGGCATCCACCGGCTTGGGCGATGGCCGCCACGACCTCAGCTGGGGCCGTCGAGTCATCCAGACCGTCGATGCGCAGCTCAGCCGTCTTCATCGGCCTGACTGAGCGCCACCACCGATGCGTCCGCCGTCCGAGCCGAGCGCCGCTCTCGGGCCTGACGGGCCAACTCACTGACCTCGTCTAGTGCAACAGCCCGTTGCTGTGCCCGTTTTGCGGCATTCGCCTCCGCCTTGTTTGCCCCTAGTAGGGACGTAGTGGAGCCACCGCTCTGGTCCGCACTCATGTGCCCAGGGTCGCTCTGCACGCACTCTGAAGGGGCATGCGTGTCGGGCCGAGGCAAGAAGCGACCCCGCACGTCGCGCTCCGGCACCCGAGCGGTGGCCCCTACCGCGCGACCCCGCCCTCTCCGCCCCGTTGATACCTTCGGGGCCCGCAAGTTCTCCTCACTCGAGGAGAGACCCAATGACCCCGAGTCCTTGCTGCGCGGACGCTTCCTCCAAAATTTGGAGGTGACGCGCGAGTCCTGGTCAGACAAGTTGTCTCCAGGACCTGAGCCTCCTCGGCTCTTGTTGCCATCGGCGACGGCAAGCGATGCATCCACGTCACGCAGTTGCTCCAGGTGACCCTGGAGCTCCTTTTCTCGCAAGGGAACCCGCCTGAGGATTTTTTTCCATTAGTCCTGGTTCCATTGTTTTTCCTTTTTAAGGGTGTGGTCCCTCTCTCAGCGCTAGGGACCGGATACAATCCCTCCGGCCATTCATCCCCTCGGCACGCTCGACCTTGGGATTGGGTTCCATCTTACTCCACGCCCACTCGACCTACCCTCTGTCAGCAGAGGGGGGGAGTAGGCGTTAGATGGCCACCGCAGCGACAGACTAGCCGTCCGTGACCTTTCCTCGTGTGTTGAAATTAGCCGCCCGCACCAACTGTCCACCCAACGCGGGTGGGCAGTTGGAGCCGACGTTGCCCAGGGTGCGCCGCGTGGAGGCTTTCAACTTGCACCCCAACCAAGTTATGACCTATCCCAACTGATGGCGCCCGTTCACGAACATGACACATGAATTGGCACCACTCAGCTCAACCATCATGAAGGGAACCGAATGATACAACACGTGTGCCACACTCAACTGCCAGGGCACACACAAGTCAACGAACGACACATAGGTAGGTACATCGATTTTGCTTGCCATATAAAATGTTAGAATAGAAGCAAGTTAGGCCTGAAACGAAAATGAACTAATTATGTACCCAGAATAGACTAAACCGTCAAAATTGTAAAAAAATACAATTATGTACCTACCTATTGTTTTTTGTTCGGGGAGCCAAAAATCAGCCTAAAAAGTTATGAACAGCCGTTGACAAGTCAGGTTTTAATAGTCGTGCTTGCTAATACAACTGGATATTGTGTTATATTGTTAGTGACAGGTGTCACATTTAATGTTATGTTGGAAAAAAGTTTTAAGGACAAATACCTTTTTCATTATAAAACTGTAACAACTAAAAGTTCGTTACCCGTCTGGTCTAGACGTACCTTTTGTTAATTTATTTTTAGTTTCTGAATTTGCTTTAACAGGTTACTGAGCTATACAGTAGCTTTTAGTTTTTGATACAAAATTAAAATGTTTTGCGGTTCAGACACGAAATAAAATGTTGAGCTATAAAAGTTGATTAACTTATTTATTTCAATGTTATTCGTTGAAGTAATTTAATCCAATTTCACTGTGAACCGTTCTCTAACTGTGTGATGGGGCCTGGTAATCTGTGTGACAGGATTTCCTAGTGCAGATACCATTCTACCATAAAGGGTTTATCAAATAATGTTGCATTTTCATCTTCAGCTTTTTTTTGACCTTTCACCTTTGTGGAAGAGAAATAAATATTTATGTTCTGTTATTTTACTTTTTATTTGTTAAGGCAACAAGCAAAAAGTTTAATAAAAACTGTAACCCGACTCTGTTTTTTTGGCCTATGTTACCTGGGCCATAATAACGAATCGATTGACACTTTATCCATCAAAATCGTGTGAATAGTTTAGGCGCTACGGAGGAACATACGTTAATACAAACAAACATACATAGACTGCTAAAATCATACCCCATACTTTTGGCTTCGCCGTAGTCGGATAAAAAGACGAATTAATTCTGTAACTTTTTTTTTTTAATGATCCAGTTCTTTACCTTTAATTATGTAGGCAACAAACAACTGACGAAAACAAGTTATCAGAATTAGATAACAATCACCTTGACCAATAACTGGCGAACCTGCTTTCTCTTTTTGTCGTCGGTACTAACAATCTACAATTTGAACGCAGTATACATAGTTTCCGTGGTGTAGCGGTTATCACATCTGCCTAACACGCAGAAGGCCCCCGGTTCGATCCCGGGCGGAAACATAGCTTTTTGCTTTTTTTTGTTCAGCTGGCTTTTTTTTCTTCATCGATAATTTGAATTCTCAATTTACTTTTGAATCATTAATTTAAAACTATAGATTACACTAGGCAAGGCATTCCCAAGAAAAAAGACCCCCGACCCAAAGAATGTAATAAAATGAACAATACACATTTGTACCAAAAAACGCGTGACACGACCACGCCGCCCAGAGCGCAGCTGACACGAGTGTGCTTCGCTTTTTCAGCGGACGTGACTCGGCCGCTTCTATTTTCAAATCGGCTGCCTCTTGTGTTGATTTTTCTTGGAACACTCGGAACAACGTGCAACGGTGCCACGTCGAGTGCATTCTGTCCAGCGTGATATCTAAATAAAACCGTGTTTCTAGAGAATGGAATTTTTAGAATGCTAAAAGCCGACTATGTCTTGTGCACGAATTTTTGCGGCAGATTTTTACAACGGATAAAGTGAAAATGTTTTGGAAAACGTCACGACACTTGATAAAACATACAGTTTCACGTGAAAACGCCGTGTTAAATGGTAGATACACAAACAGTTTTAAATAACCCTCTGGCAAGCAGTCCAGAAGGCTCAATGCTAAGAAGATAATTAACTACTTATACTGAAAATTCTGCTTTAAAGAACCTTCACAAACAAACAAGGCTGATTTGATGTTTTTTTTTTTTTATCCTAGTACCTTTTTGTCCTAAGTCTAATAAAGAATAGAACAAGTCAATCTCACGTTACTTATTCAGTACAGATATTAGCCAGCTAATTATATGTATTCCGCAAATGTATTAGCATTCAATGATAATAATTTATTCAATGCCCGTACGGCGTCAGCAGTGGGATTTGTATGTGTTGATGTAGTTAATATAATAGTGACGTAATTAGGAAGTAATACCTGGAATTAGCGGTGTAATGGAGTTAGAGGATTAGGTGCGCGATAATTAGGGAGCAACATAATTGTGTTTAGTGATATTTTGCTTATAACTTAGTATTGTCACGTCCGTCGTGTAGAATGGTAAGGTATTGACCATGTTAGTGTGTTTTGTTGTGGAGTAAGTAGGTCTATCATATATTCGATTGATCATCAATGGAAACAGTGCCTTTATGACTTTGCAGGGAGGTCGAGTTTCGAACTGTAAGTGCTACCACTGATGTGAATTTGACTGGTACTAGATTACGGTCAACCTCACATCAAGTAATACGTAGAGATAGTAAGTCTTGTTTCCTTCTTTATCTTACTGATAGTAAACATGCGAAAGTTTGGATGAATATGTGTGTGGAAGTGTGGATGCATGTTTGTTACTCAATCACGCCAGAATAGCTGAACGGATCCGGATAAAATTGGGCACAGAATTAGCTTATAGTCTGGAATAGCACATGGGCTACTTTTCATCCCGGTATAATGCTCCCTTGGGATGATAAAACAATTTTCACGCGGGCGAAGCCGCTGGCAGAAGCTATTATCCATTCTTATAAAATTCGTATGCCTTGTTTTAACTTAATGATCGCAGGATGCTTAATAACTCGACTAAGGCGAAGCCAAACAGAAGGGTTATGATTTTAGCAGTCTATGTATGTTTTTATATACGTATGTTCATCCGTAGCGCCTAAACTACTCATCCGATTTTGATAAATAAGGTGTCAATCGATTCGTTATTATGGCCCGGGTAACATGGGCTAAAACTAAACTAAAAAACTACGTGTTTTTTAGTTTAGTTACAGTTTAGGTTACAGTTTTCAAACTTTTTGCTTGTTTTGTTGCATTATAGAATTCTTCTTTCTTTCTAGTTTTATGTCCTAAAATACATTCATTTTTGCCACAAAACAGTTCCACTCTAAAGTATACACAAAATCCAACACCCATCGACACGTAATACATCCAACATAACTTATACCGTGCTACGTGCAAATTTAGCGTTACAAATGTATATCCTACGCATCGATATCCCTCACGGAATATAAATAAGCCTTCAAGTGATATTGGCGTATTTCTTAGAACTAGATCGTAAGTAGAAGTGCGTGATCGTGGGGTATGGACAAGAAATTTATAGACACACGTGTAACAGATGTGAATGGTTGAAATGAGGGTAGTTTTATTTATCAGTATTTTTTTTGTGAAAACCCTGAAAAATATGCTGGAAAAATTAATAAGAAACTATTTTTGGCGAATAATTGGCAAAAAGCTATGTTTCCGCCCGGGATCGAACCGGGGGCCTTCTGCGTGTTAGGCAGATGTGATAACCGCTACACCACGGAAACTACGAAAACGCTTTTGAAATTGAGTAGTACTATGTGACAATGTCAAATGTTTTTCGCGTTTTAATACGTTCTTTTATTAGCGTACAATAAATATTGTTTCATCAATCAATTAAATTATCGTTTTTTATTACCAATTTATACCTACATATTCAAGCCGTGGAGTATTCCATATTTATTACGAATGTATTTTCACTTCACTTCACTTCTTGTTTGAATGGCACCAGATGTGTTTATTTTACACAATTCCGCCAATGTCAGGGTTACAGAGGATAAACGAAGGAGATTGACAGGTAAGAAGAAAAAGTTTTGTAATTGCCAAATTATGACGCACGAATGTATTTTAATAATCTTCTAATCCTTGCCAATGTCAATGTCATGCGTATTGCTTATAACAAAATTATCAAACCTTTGTTAACCAGTAGATATGGTTGGACAAAGGCCATTCCTTGGTTGGTCAAAAGTCTGATTATCACGTGCTTGCTCTCGTTATTTTAGCTACTGTCTAACTACTCTCTTAGTATTCAAAACGAAATATCTTAAACGTAGACTATTTTTCGAAATGTTGGCTACAATTGCCTCCACTTTGCGCCATTATTTAAGTAAGCCTGTCACGTACCTGCCAACTCACCTCGTTATCAATTTTCTTTTTTTGTTGCGGAAAACGAATTTACCGAATCCCAATGCCCACTTTATTATTTTTTAAAGGATATGAATTCCACAGCTATGCGTATTAATCTGCGATATTTTTAACCTTGCTTTTTTAAAATCCCGTTCAGTTTTTAGTATAAAAACTAAGCTGTAAATAATAACTTTGTATAATCTCCATTCGATATACTAAACATATAAATAATTTTGACAGTTGCGTCACAACAAAATGGCGGAGCTCCCAAAATGGCAGCATATGATTTGTAACGTCACTAAACAGCGTTTGCACTTCGATATCGACATTAGAGCGTAACGCCCTCTGTGGTGCGGTCGTGTAAATCACGGACGCAGCTTTAACGGTTAAGTGGCGTATTGATGGCGATATATTAGACAGTTTTATTGTTTCAATTTACAGAATATTGAAACCAAACTGCGAAAATCGTTTTTGGGAAATGTATTTCGCTTTGCAGCCTTTTTGATATATAAATTGCTTTAGCATATATTTTACTAGGAATCCTGAATACATATTTCCAAATTGTTTTCAGGCTTTGTGTGTTTAACTTAATAAGCCAGAACACAGGTGAGGCTTGAAAACAATTGTTAAAATAACTTAAGCGTGTATTACAGATATTTAAATCCCTGAAATTCAATTGTTATATTGAAGACTAAAGCCGACCATACTTTCAGTGCGACTGATTTCTTAACTAACTTGGCTAATTTCGATAAAATTCTGATCCGATTAAGAATTCTTTAAGTGATACAAAACTATACTATTGCCAAGTGCCATTTAATAAGCTACTTTTTACAACCTTTATGTTGCCTATCTTTCGTATGTCTATCCGGCAACTATACTTCATAAAAGATAGCTTGATCTCTGCGACATATGTCAAACTGACGTATACGTTATTGCTATTGTTACTGTATTGATACTGACAGTTGTCGCAGAGATCAAGCTATCTTTTATGAAGTATAGTGATCGATTTTCCAAGCTCTTCCTGTCATCTGACTAAGCTGAATCTTTATATTATTTGGGAAACATTCATATAATATGACACTATGGAGCTGGTTGAGAGCAGTGGTGGCCCAATGGTATCGGCCGCAACTTACAAGGTGTTGGTCATGGGTTCAAATTCAGGCAGGCGCTTTACTTTGTGTTTATTATTTAATCACCACTGCTCTCAAAACGGTGAAGGAAAACATCGTGAGGAAACCGGCATGTCCTAGAATCAAAAATTCGAAGACATGTGACATCCATCAACCCGCACCAGGCCCGCGTGGTGGAATCCTATGTCCCAGCAGTGGGAACATTACAAAAGGCTGATGATGATGATGATGATGATGGAGCTGGTCTCATGATGGAGCCGGAAGGTGGCCATAACAACTCCTCATCCAGACAAAATAGCACCATAGTGTTTTGGCTCATTGGATGGGTATTGACAAATATTACTAGATATTACATTTACCGATAGTACCTTTCAGTTCAAAACTTCTTTTAAAAATATTTTTTTTTACCGTCGAAAACAAAAGAAGGAGGTTCTCAATTCGACATGTATATTTTTATGTATGACCACGCAAAACTTTTTATGGAACGATCGATATTTTTGGAACGATCGATATGGATCGATATTTTTTATTGGAAAAAGAGATACCTCAAAGTTGATCCCATTTAAATTTTAAAATTTAAATCCACCTCTAAAGGGAGAAAGAAAGCATTTATTGATATTACTTCCACGGATTTTTCAATTGTGAACCGATTCTGTTGAAATTAAGCAAACAGAAAAGCAAAAAATAAAATACCCTTTTTAACAAAAAATTTAACCGACGTAACAAGGAACAGAATTTTTTTTACTTAATACTTATTATCACTGAAAATGGACGTTCCCTGTAAAACAGACCGCGGGAGCGAGTCGTGGAAAAAATAGTTTGTTAATAAGTATTAGAAACTCACTCCAAGATCCTTAAGATAAAGTTAAAATGATAACTACTAATAGTTACAATGCATTTCCTAAAGTCAGTTCAAATGTTTCAGTGCCAGTCGTTAAATGTAACGTAGATGGTGATAAATTGTACTGTTTTATTGTTCCGATGTCTACAATAGATGGCGCTCGTGATTTATCTGACAATTAACAAGATGGCAGTTGTTTCAAACTTCGTCTTTTAATAGTTATTTGTAGTGCTTCGGATGTGCTTAGTTAGTTAGGTGTGGCGGAGTTTGTGTGGGGATGATACATGGTGCCTCTTACATTGTACACATTGTAGATACTGTAGAAATCGGGTTCTATTCTTTAGACACCTGCCATATTGTGCCCTGTCTGTAACTTAGGCAGTAGTTGCTTGTATCTAAAGTAGTCTCTTTGTATCCAAGTATATAGTCACATGCCGTGATGGTGAAATATCAAAAGAACTTTTCTTCTTTCTGTTTTCTCTCTCCGTCAGTGTAAACGGTATCAATTAAAGAGTTTTACGTAACTATTTAAAAGGACAGAGTTTAAAAACACTTAACATTTTTCTCAAAGACAAAAATCTTAGAATTTCTCGTTAATTATTTTAACGACATAACTTTATAATTTTTGTGTTGGATTTTAACGTTAAAATACATTAAATACCTGCTCTAAATTATTCGCTTTTCAGAAAGCTTTCTTTTTTAGAGTTTTCTCCTATCTTATTATCCACCTTAAAAAAAATCTGTGGAATTTTTAAATGAAGGTACAAAGTAGCTAAAGAATTCTTTGCATGACGAAGTTTCTTTTATAAATTTTCTTAAAGAATACCGCTACATAGATCAAATTATAATCTACGATTCTTACGATCTACGTTTTACTAAAATGATGGTTTTAAATTCTTCTAAGAAATGTTTTAGGTAATCTCAGAATATTTCTTATTGTAAGGAAAATTATTTCAAGACAAAAAAAAAGATGAAATAAAATATTTCTATTGAAGAGGCAAGAATGTTAGATTTTACGTGCTTGTATTCACCGAGAGACAGAATATTCATACATACATAAACGTGGGGTTGGCCAGAAACTACATAACGCCACCTGCACCGATCCTTACCTATAAACTCTTTTTGCTTTATTTCATACATCTAATCTACATGCGAGTGCTGTAGTGGCCCAGTGGTATTAGCCGCGACTTACAATTTGTAGGTCGTGGGTTCGAACCCAGGCTGGTGCTTTAATTTGTGTTAATTATTTCATCACCACTGCTCTCAAAGACGTTGAAGGAAAACATCGTGAGGAAATCGTCGGCATGTCCCTGAACCAAAAATTCGAAGACACACGACATCCAATAACCCGCACTGAGCCCGCGTGGAGGATTACGGCCCATCGTCTCTCACAGAGAGGAGGCCTGTGTCCCAGCAGTGGAAACATTAATGATGATGATGATGAATCATACAAGTAATGCGCACCTGGCCTTTTTGAAGAACATCACCAATAAGATCTGTGTAGGTAAGTCTTTCTAAAGCGTAAGTATTACTGACCTTTAGACGTTAGAAGTAACTATATCACTGTCTTCCATCTCTTAAGATGATTAACAATTACATAATATAGCTAAAGTAGTGACATCTCCAACTTAACATTCATAAAGTAGTACATTTAACTGAAATAGTCCAGATTACAGAGACGCTCAGGCAGCCGGTATTCATCTCCGGGCTAGCCAAAAGGCAATTCCTAAGTATTCGGCTAGAATTCCTGCCTTAACTAAGAATATTATGTGAGTTTCGCAGTTCCTGCAACCGTTTAAATTCTAAATCTGATTGTTCTTTGTTTTCTCTTAAACCGTTATCTATCAAGCCATTCTAGTGTCAAAATTATGGGTTAATTTATTGTCCGTTAATGACTTCAACAAACTAGCCTGAAAATCTGTCAAATTCAGATTTTAGAGTAGGGTTTGACACGTTCTTAAAACCTAATACTCAATTTAGAAATCAGACAATGCGCTAGTCTCAAATTCACAAAATTAAGAAAAAAGTTATAATAGACCACGATAATATTATATTATATAGTTGAATCTTTAAGCCCAACTGTAACGACCATTTTGTCGGTATTGCTATACGTAAATATTTAAAAGGTGGTGTCACATTTTTTTGGCTTCTAACTACCGTGAACTGTCAAAGAAGATCTACAAATGACTGCTGGGACCAACGGCTTAAAGTGCTTTCCGAGGCACGCAGGAGTCTCGGTATGTTGTCGATGGCCACCCATCCCTAGATCAATCTCGGCAAGCATTACTTATCCTTGAAGATCGACCTGTGCGGCTGTTATCAGCCAAGAACTCAAATCAGCTAATAAAGCCTTCTCAAAACGAGTCTTACAAATAAAGTTTATCAGTTTTAGCTAAATAAAGCTTTTCAGAAACAAAGCGTGGTCGTCGGGGAAACTCAACACGATGGAATTTCAGTCAGCCGAAACATTAAGAGATTTAATTATGCGGAAGCAACGAGACCGGTTGTTTCGGCACTTGCAACGGTTATTAGTTTGGGTATAATTTGCAGTTTATATTATTTGTGCTGAGTTTTATTGAAAACTGCAGCTGTATTTGTAGAAATTTTGTGGAAGCGCTTGTTCGATTTATTAACCGTTTTAATATTTCTTGCTAGTTTCATTCGTTAGTAAGTTTTGGCCGAGTTATTTTCAGTAATATTTTTAAATTGTTCAAATGTCAAGCAAAATACATAGATCATTGTTTTGGAATCTGATGAATTTATTGGCTATTTTAAACGGACATATTTTTAGCTAACTTGAACGATATCGTAACAAAAAAAATGTTTTCTTAAAGTGTTTATAGGTCAAGATAAATAATAAACAATTTTCCTTTTGTGAGGGCAGTAATAAGCTCTGCTATGCTTCTACTAATGAAATACAAGGAACTTTTTGTTTTCTTTTGTTTTATTATTTGCTTTTGAATGTACTACAAATAAATTTTCAATTCAATATGTCTGTGTCTTGAGATAATTATTTCAAACATATTGTTTTGCCATTAATTTTTTCTATTCGTTTGTTTGAAATATATTCTTCTTATATACAGGGTAGCTTTTAATTCATGGGCAGTCTTACAGGGAGTTAAAAATGTGAATATCCTCATGCATATAAATAACTTTTACAAAGGGAACAAGGACAACACATAAATATGAAATATATCAGCAGAGAGGATGAGCAGTGGTTGCCCAGTGTTAACGGGCCGAAGTTACGTGTCGTAGGCCGTGGGTTCGAACCCAAGCAGGCGCTTTACTTTTTGCAAATTATTTCATCACCACTGCCCTAAAAACGGTTAAGGATAACATCGTGAGGGAACCGGCATGTCCTAGAACCAAAAATACGAAGTCATCCACCAACCCGCACAGGTTCCTTGTGGTGGATTAAAGGCGTTTCACGAATCAACTGTCTTATCTGAAGTCTGGTCCATTCACTGAAAGTTTGACAAAAATAAGGTAATATTAAAATTTTGCCATAATTTCCAGAATTATTCAATCAAAATATATTCAAATGCGAACATCCAAAATGTCCGTACAACAAGCTAACTCTGCCCGGTCCCCATGCTAAGCCATACGGCCTAAATAAATGTTTTACGAGGACAAACTCAATATAGGGGGGCGCTTCCCGAGACGCGACGTGACGCGACAATGCTCGAAGAAGACAGTTGTTTAAACATGCACTTCCGAGCAAAGCGGCTCCGGTATTATTAATGCACTGGAAATACAAGTAAGAAGGTTGAACCAAAGTTACGGTCTCCGCGACCGTTGCGTTTGCAGTGGTTCGAATCGCTCGCGTAAGCGACGCGTATTACATGGCGCCTGGCATCTTCTTACCGCGAATGTTTTAAAGGCTACTATAAGCGGCTATGCTCTATGTGCTTATCCGAGTTTTTTAACGTACTCGAGCGTGATAACGTAAACGATCTCTTATGTCAAAATGTATACAAAAAAGAGGTTTCTCCTTATCATTACCAGACGGCGCTTATCCAGTTAATCCAGCTTATCCAGTTTTAATACAAATTAACGTTTAAGTTAACGCGGTGCAGCGTGAGACGAAACCCCCAGTAAGGCTTGATTTCCTCCTACGCCGACCGTCGGCGCTGACTCTCGCCGCGAGCTCGTCATTGGTCGAGTCGCTCGGCTAAGCCCTCGTAAGACTATTTTTAGCGCGAGATGCATCGGAAAGCCGCGAGGCATATTCGCATTTGCGACACGCAGCACGGGCGGAGCACCGCTACATCACGCTCATCATCATCGTCGCACGGGGAGTGTTTTCTTTTGTTTTAATTTCTCACTGTAAATGGACCTTTTTGTGTAGTAATAAAGTTCCATATTGTATCTCTATCTTAAAATGTGCGTACTTCGCGTCTCGGTGTGGACTTACCCTAAGCACCTACGCATTTCACGAGCAATGACGCGGCTAACTTTTTTATGTGAGAACTTACCTTCCTCATTTATTAAATGTAACCTACTTATTTTATGTTTTTTTCTCTTCTGTTTTTCTTTTTTTGTGGGTAGTTAATAATTTAATGTGGCTTTGTTTAGGAGTATTTGTTTTGCTGTTATTATTTGAGGGTAAATACATATGTGTAGGAGGATAACTGCGACTGCCAGAAAATTCCAATTTCGAAACTACACTTTAAAAAGTAGCATTGAAAATTAGGATTAAAAGAGTGGAATATAGTAGCAGTTTAATTAGTAGCATAGAGACGAAGCGAATTTTTCAAATCGTTCCAGGCGTCTTTGAGGAGTCGGGGAACATACATAAAAAAAAGATTCCGTTGAATTGAGAACCTCCTCCTTTTTTTGAAGTCGTTTAAAAAGATAACGGCCATTTTCTTTTTTTGAAAATACTCATCCATAATAGCAACACTTACACTTCACATTTCAAAAAGCGTATCCTAAGCTTAACATTGTAAGTAGAACAAGCTCAAAATGAAGGCGGTTTTTAAGTAACTGAAGGTCTGAAGTAGGTGCTTGATTATCTAAGAACGAAGTAAGTGGCGTGCACAACTTCAAACGGCCAACTTAGTTCTGATACAACAATTAAGTCGAACTTCAACTTGTGTACAAACTGTGTGATGGCACCTCCATGGATCCGTTTTAGACGAACTGCTGTAAAGAGGCCTTAGTGTGGTTCGGTTAACGTTAGGTAAATTGTTTTGTAAATAAAATACGGGGCAATGGCTTTTTGAAGATTTTCTGTGAATATGTATTACACTGTATTTTTTTTACTCAAAGATATTGTTTAGTAAATTAATTTATATCAAATCGAAGCCATCATCACACGTTAACGCTTGACAGATCAGTGTTGCAATATTTAATTTTTAGGGTTCCGTAGCCAAATGGCAAAAAACGGAACCCTTATGGATTTGTCATGTGTCTGTCTGTCCGTCCCTATGTCACAGCCACTTTTTTCCGAAACTATAAGAACTATGCTGTTGAAACTTGGTAAGTAGATGTATTCTGTGAACCGCATAAGGATTTTCACACAAAAATATAAAAAAAAAAACAATAAATTTTGGGGGTTTCCCATACTTAAAACTGAAACCCATATTTTTTTTTTTCATGAATCCCATACGTGGGGGGGTATCTATGGATAGGTCTTGAAAAATGATATTGAGGTTTCTAATATAATTTTTTTCTAAACTGTATAGTTTGCGCGAGAGACACTTCCAAACTGGTAAAATGTGTGTAACTTCTAAAATAAGAGAATGATAAAACTTAAACAAAAATATATGATGTACATTACCATGTAAACTTCCACCGAAAATTGGTTTGAACGAGATCTAGTAAGTAATTCTTTTTTAATACCTCATAAATCGTAAACCGCAATTTACCAAGTACGGAATCCTTCGTGCGCGAGTCCGACTCGCACTTGTTTTGTCTGGTATCGCTAATATCTAACACCAGTGATACTCGTGAAAACAAAGACAATCTTTCTTACTTTATATAAAATAAAGCTATTCATAATATATTATCTAACAAGGCTAGATTGTAATAAGATTAGGGTTCATCCAAGGGAAAAAGAAGTCATAGAGTTACTAAAAATAAATAGATAATAGTTTTTGATATCTTCTTCATCTTTCTACCCATGTCTCACAATACCCCCAGGTATTGTGAGACATAGTCGGCGCAACTAGTTTTCTCTTCCATACTGTACTGTCCCCCGTCACACTATCACTGACTCCCTTTTCTTTCATATCACTTCTCACACAGTCCATCCATCTTTTCTTTGGCCTTCCCCTCCCTCTCCATCCATCCACAGTTATAGTCGATAACTCTTTTAGTAACATCATCCCTACTCATCACAAGACCATACCAGGACAAATGGTTTCCTTTCAACTTTTCTGTCACTGGCGCCACTTTCAAACTTCCTCTAATATACTCATTTCTCACGTTATCCATTCTCGTCACTCCGCACATCCATCTCAACATTTTCATCTCTGCTTCATGCAATCTCTCTTCATCCATCTTTTTCATAACCCAACATTCTGATCTATACAGTGCGAGAGGTCAAAATATTTATATGAAAAAAATCTAGCGTTGGTATCTATTAGATACAAGTATAATCCTTATAACTCTAAAGTGGATACATTTTGGTGTCGGAACTTAGTGCTACGCCCGTGGCGCACCCTGGTGTAACAATGAAATTGTATGTGTTACACGAAGATGATTCCCTGGATGGATATGTTACAAGCGTACTTAGTTAAAATAATAGGTGATTTTTCACTGTTGGACTTGTTTGTTGCCTTTTTAGTAGGTTATGTTAAATATTTGTTTTGAAGACAACAATAGAGTCAGTCCGTCATTTACGAGTATGTCCGTTTTATGTTTATAATTTTGTTTGTTATTTCAAATCTATGGTTGTCAATGCCTGATAATAAACGATTATTTATATTATTTTATTTGCTACAACCACTGAGATTGAAAAAACATGGTGATCATTGTGTTTTAAGAAGATTATTGCTAAAATATCACATAATATTAACACTATATTGTTCCACGTTGTTGTTATTGTTGTACGCTACCAAACAATAGAGCCAACAAAGAAATATTATCTTCTTTGAATAAAACATCTGCTAATCAGTCGATAAAGAGGAGTCGAGGTAATAATAGTTATAATAAATATATAACATATTGTACGATAAAAATAATGAACGAAAAAACTCAAATGAAAATTATAAAAGCGAGGCATTTATCTCATTGATTCCAATAGGCGATTGTACCTTTGAGTTTACATATTATAACAGGCAGATTAATTCGCGTTGAAATATTGGAATAATCACAATTTATTAATCGTGAATCATCAGCAATACCCATTATAATATTTTCAATGAAAATTTTTACAGTTTACTAAGAGGTAATATTTTAATTAAAAAACGAAGATGCTTATGAGTGCTATTCATGTTGTACTATGGTTCCAACACAACGCTATTGGTAGCGTTGTGTTGGAACCATAGTCCATGGGGACAAGTATAGTTCCAACAAGCTACCATGGAATGTTTAGCCCTTATTTTTCAAGAAAAAGATTTCTAACTATTCTTAATCATATTCCTAACAACATTAACACCTCTTTGCAGTCCCTTTCTGAAAGTTTTGAACCAAATGTGAGCTTGAGGTGTATTTTACGACAGGTTATTAAAAAATATACGGTAAAGCTACTACCACATCCAGTAACTCTAGGTTCTGATTTCGTATACTGCACTAAGTAATTTGATAACACATTGTCGTAACCCCGAGTTTCGTTCATGCGACAGTTTAGCGCACGAAATGCTTTAAAGCGCGTTTTGATTTACTTTTTATTTAAATACTTGTTCCAATTCTGTGTTCAACCTTATTTCTTAATAATATTATAAATGTGAAAGTTTGGATGTGTGTATATTACTCAATCACGCCAGAACGGCAGAACGGTACTGTGTGAAATTAGATTATAGTCTAGCATAGCACATAGGCTACTTTTTATCCCGGCATAATGTTCCTTTGGGATGATAAAACAATTTTCACGCGAGCGAAGCCGTTGGCTGAAGCTAGTGGCGAATAATTTTAAACTAGTTACCCGCCTCGGCTTCGCACGGGACAAATAATATTCACAAACATTCCACTATCGCTCTTTCTATTAGTGAAAATGCTATCAAAAACCCGTTGCGTGGTTTAGAAAAAATGAGTGGAGAAACAGAGAGAGGCAGACAGAGACTTTGTTTTATTTAGAGATTAGATTAGAGAAAAGAAGAGATCTTTAGCTACCCTCATGTTCTCATTAATTAGATGTATCTTATTAGGATTAATGGACTTTGTTTTTTACACAAATAATACAAGTAGATTTAGATATACATATTTGTACTTAATAACGTAGGTCTTTTATGTGTGTATTATTATAATATATTTTCAGTACTGTAAAACTACTACTGTAAAATACTACAATAAATTTAAATGTAAATAAACTAGTACTGTAAAATTGTACAATGGATTACTGCCGTCTGTTATTATGATCTCTATCAATCAAAGGTTTGCTGGCGGAAAATGCCATTTTGGAATTAAACTCGCCTTTGTACATGAATATTGATTACACTTTGTGTAAATGTATTGTTTTAGAATTAAGAACGAAGACAAAGTTATAATTAAAACATGATAAATGCAAAATTTCAAGTTTCAAAAAGATGTAATATCCACATTTCATAAAATGAAGGTACTTTTCGGGATAAACGACTCATGGAGTGGGTTATCGAGATATAAGAGATTGAAGAAATGGCCTTTATAAAAACTATTTATTGATTAGCTCGCGTTTGTCCAGTATCGCACCTGATGTGCACCTGATGCTAAGCGATGATTAGGCCAACAGTGAAGCACGCTTGCCCATTAGTAACCTATTCACTCTTTACTGAAACACCCCAGATTCTAGGCTCTACAACTTAACCAATTAACGACAAAAAGTCCATTTAATTGTTAAACAAAACACGATCGAAACTCCACAAAAATGGAATCTGGCAAGAATCAACTGCTGACTGTCAAGGAAAGGGTCGATGAATCATTAAGTTGGGGTCAATACCCGGTTATCAGTCAACCGGTTTATCCGTCAACAGAATCTGGCTTAACCTAACCCCTTATCTCAGTTAATACAAATCTTTTGAGCGTATTTAAGGAGTTAAAAGAAAATCTCCGATAGTTGTCTCTAATGCGATTTGGACTGGGGTTTGTGAAGCGAATACGTAGGTAGGTACTTGTTTTGTGTCCACGTTTGATCACAAACTTTTAAATATTCTGGGATTAGGGAGAAGAAAATTAGACTTTCGGGTTGAGAGTTTTCTCTTGTTGTATCTACATTGTTGTGTATATGTTGTCACGATTAAAAATAACATCTTACAAAATTATAAGGTCAGTAGCGTCCTCTATTGATGAAGATTAGAATTAAGATGAGTGATACAAGTTTACCATTCCTCGGATAGATAGCGCTGATGACTAATCGATAAAACAATATTATTTAAACATATATTTGAATTTTTGTAATAATTAATACAATAAACATACAGTTCTATTTATAAACGATTGATTCAGTCTAATATTGAAATTAGAAACATAAATTTAAACCATAGATGAGCGATCTACAAACCATAAATAAAAGAGGAACGCTCAAAGTTTATTAAGTTGGCAAGAATGACAAGCCTTTTCATTTGTAACTAATTAATATAACCCAAGAAAAGTTAACTTTATCATCAAGATAAAGTTAACTTTTCTTGGGTAAGGAGAATCCTGGGAGAAAAGGGTCCAGCGTTAAGAAGAAACGTTCAATTGATTTGAAGAACTAATAGGCGCTGTGAGTATCAGTTAAATTTGTCTGAATATCCACACGCTGTACGAACCATGTGCTTTGTGAAACTCATCATGAATTTTCTTCTTGGCAGGGTCCTTAGGATAATTGAATAAATACTAAAACTTACAATTATGGCCATCTCAACCTAAATTACCAACATCCCAAGACTTCAGCAGCAAGGTTCGAATACAGATGTCCTCATGGTGTGGTTGATGCATATGTACAACTGCACAGGCTTGACGATGCCGTTTGAGACAGCATATCTCCAGTGTTGAATCATCTTAAGGGTATATGTATTCCATTTAATGTAAGTTGTGCTTTTTTAATAATATTCATCAAGAAACTTCAGTGACAGACTGTATTTGTGTGAAGATTAAATTAGTTGAGAAGACCAACTGAAAGACTTTTACTTCGATCAATACCTCATGCGAATCAATCCCTATTTAGTCTCATGCAATTCATTACCACTGGGTGAGTTGGAGAGTAAGGAAAATTTAACCTTACAATATAGTGTCCTATTGCTGTCGATTAATTGAAATATAATTTTCTTTTGTTGTTATTATTCTTAAATAAGTAAACCTAAAATTGTAATTATTATTTTTGGCTTTGTAATAATGTATAACCATAATTTGTGCATGTTGTGTAAGCCTATTACGTTGTGTAAGCCTATTACGTTGTGTAAGCCTATTACGTTGTGTAAGCCTATTTAGTTGTGTACGCCTATTAGTAATTGTTGCACTTATAAACGTAATATTATGCATGTATAATTTTTATACGTTTTGTGTAAACAAATGTTGGCTAACCTAAATAAATAAAGACAGAGGTCTCTGAAAAGCCCTTAGTAATAAGAAGTGTTTATGTTTGTTATTAAGTCATGCATGAGTTACTTATTCATAAGAGCGATTTATCATAATGAATTGCAAACCTGAAAAAAATCAAGACATTTTAAAATTGGCCCTGTTTCTAATAAATTTTGTTTGTAACGTAACTTTCTAACGACGTTATTTAAAACAACAATATCAGACTTGACATTTAATAGGTAATTTATTTTAATTAAAAGACTCATTTTCAAACTTAACACATTTTAATTTCAATAATATTGAAGTAATAAAATGGATGGTTTAATAAAATATTAGTTCAGACGCATAATTGCAAGAGTTTGAAAGTTTTAAATCAATTAACATCTGAGCCATTAACTTGATAATTAATGAGAGTCACCTGTCTAGACTAACTTTTCATTGGTAGGTATTTTATTCAATATGGCAGTCGCAATGTTATTAAGAACTGAAAAGTTATTTCAGAGAAACCAAAGATATTTAAAAATAAATGCAGTATTAGCATTGTTTGTAAATTTATGATCTTTTGATGGCATTGAAATACTGACTTTCGAAAAGGAAACGTAATTTGAGGAAATCTGAATATTATGAAGTTGTCAAAATCCAACCTGTCGACACCCGACAAAAAACCCGCGCGACCCAAAATTCGGTAGTTTTGTGTAGATTCTTGCCTTATTATTCTATGACTTTAAAAAAAAACCTGGGATCAAAATGTAGATAATTTAATTGTCTTTGAGATGGTGAAATTTCCATGAAATAAAATACGCCAGGTGGTTTTGGTGTGATAATCTTATTTTTTTTGTCCGTGTTAGACATAACTTTATAAATTATTTAAAATCAGCTACTGACTGGTATCTGCGCCTTAATACAAGTCTTCATCCCTTCCAGTGACACAGTTACAGTTCAATTACTAACTGTCTCAACTTCTCAACCAATTCAGCATGTTTTACAAACCTAGCCTAGTCAGCATTACACTTCACAACTGCGTGACACTCGTCGCGCCACTAGCACAGTTTGTTGACACGCCATCGCCAGCACGCTAGCATTCAGCCCCGGATTTACTCGCTTTACTGCCCCGAGCAGATGACAGCTGTGCAGAGTCGTGTTCTGTTTGAATTTTGAATTATTACTTTAACCATTGCAGACCGGGACGGTCATAATATTTTTAAGAATCACACCTCAAATAATAGTATATTATGCAACTAGTGAATAAAGGATGGATTTAAAGCGAGGGCCATAGATGAAACACGAGCATAGCGAGTGAGCCGTTGTAGGGGCCAGTGACCACCTCCGTTACGTTACATAATTATAATTAAATAAACACCAATGCAATTAATATTAGAATTACAAAATTAAATCGATGAAGGAGTTTAAAAGTCGAGTATTCTTAGCACAAGGAGTTTGTATCGAGTATTTTATGAGCAAGGAGGTTGTATAGCATTGAGATGGAGGTCGAATATATATTTGTGTGTTCTAAATTCAAACACCAAAACAGTGATTAAAAGTGCTTTTTATTCAATGTTTTCAGTGAATAAAATAAGCTTGTTAGAAGGGGAATGGTATAAAAATAATTGGTGACTCCTGGTCTAGAGGTTACAAGCGGTACTTTTTTGTTATTGGGCAATTCCAACGCATTATTCCCAATCCACTGCAAGTCCTGAAAGCAAGAACCAACAGTAGCTACCACCAGAAAAGCACCGAGGCAATGAAGCTCGACGAAATCCCGGAGAATGCATTTAACTGTCTTGGATCCTGCAACAAAATTAATCAGAAAAGAATAATGGAGGAGTAGGAAAAAATACGAATTTTCACTTCCCTCCATATCAAGCAGGAGACAGAACAAACAAGGACAATAGGCACAAAGGGTCGTTTACAACTGGTTTGCAAGCGGTACTGCTGAGTCTGATGTCCTGGGTTTGATAGTTGTCGTTGCGCTAAACGCAAGCACTACTGCTAAATATAAGGTCGCGGGGTTGATTCCTGGGTCAAGCAGTGTTAATGAGTTTTTACAAGTTTTTATTTAATTTGCGATGTATGTATGTAAGAATGTTCGAGTGAAATCTTGCACTGAATTTTAAAGCCCTCCACCGATTAAGATGAAATTTTGCATAAACATTTAGTAAAGATGACAATACATGGTTAGCTAAGTGACGTCATTCTAAATTCAATGTAGCAGACGGCCTAAGATGGCGGACTAGTTATTTTTTGTGCACTGCCATGATATGGATATCAAATGAAAGTGTTTGCTGAGAAGAATACGACAAAACTGGATTTAAAAAAAAAAAAAAAAAAGATTTTTTTTTGTTCATGAGGAAGTTATAAATAGCTGTCTGGATTTTTGCTTGGTTCATAGCAATGGACTCATCTCAAGTTAAATATAACGCGAAATTTAATATATTGTAGACTGTGCATAACCCTTCGGAACACGCGTGATGATATCTTATACACTTCAATGATTCCATCGCTTTTGTTCGAAATATTCCCTGTTAGTTGATTCCCGTTATAGGTGTCAATTTCGATACCAATAACACTTTATTTTTGTGACACGATATCTACTCCAAAATTTTCTCGCCATCCAAATTCAACAGATCTAGGTTCTTCAATTCAGTTCAATGTCATACGACATTCAACATAAGTATTTCCAAGAATATCGTCTCGTTCAACAGTCGTAGCATATGGTATGGCTTGCCTAGAAAATCTGTGAGGCGAACCATTTTTGATAAAGGTTCTGCACCTATCAACTTATAGGTTCTTCTCTTAAGCATTGCGTTCGAAACATGGAAACTAGCAATCCATATTAGGAAGTCATAAATTCCAACATTTCCAAAGGCTTCCCTCCACTCCACCTTTCAAGAACCCGCGCTTTCTCCTTCCAGTTCGGGAGAAATCTGTCCATCTAGTTCGTACCGCAAAAATAAGCTCCAACCGAAATGTAAAAACATGCCTTACCAAACTTCATTTACAATCAGACATTAAATGTATGACTTGGTTTATAGATGTAATCGAAGTGACCTGATATGATCCTTGTATGTCAGGATTGTAGCAGATGGCGTTCTGCGTAGTTTCTGCGTATCCCCATGGGATTTGGCGACATACTTCAAAGTTCTAGGTAAAAAACATTCAGTTTGAGTTTCGTTTAGCACCCAATTAGTAAGTCCGCACGAAGCTACTTATTTTTGTCAGTGTCTGCGAATTATTCGACCGTATAGCGCTCACACGTTGAAATTAATTGTTTCATTTTTACGAGCGAGTGCCTGGATGTTTCGTTTCACACAGTCGACCTCTGCAAGGAAAAACATCTTAACTCATTTTTCGTAACTTTACAGGCGAGCGCGTCAAAACTTCAAAAAAAATCTTAATAGGTTCTGTTAAGTCATAACAGCCCCCATGTTTAAAGTTTTGATTTAATAAGAGAAAATCTACAAGTTTATCATCATCATTTTAGCCGAAAGAAGTCCACTGCTGGACATAGGCCTCCCCCAGGCATCGCCACATTGACCGATCCCGTGCGCCTCGCATCCAGCGCATTCCCGCAACCTTAACCAGGTCATCGGTCTACCTAGTGGAACTAGCCTTCAAACGCATCGTCTTCCGGTTCGCGGTCGCCATTCCAGAATTTTTCAGCCCCATTGGTCATCGTTCCACTGGCTAAAAACATTATGTTATTAAAATAAAGCGTATGAATCTAGATATGAGCAAGCGCAAATAAAAGACATTTTTGTTTATTGAGAATATGATTGTAACTCAAAAGCACAAAAAATGAGTTACGATGGTTTTCCTTGCCGGTGTCGCAGAATACAAATTTTCGTCAAGTTTTGTGATTTAGTTGACAATGTGTTCGTATCTTTTGTTGTTGTTCGAGAAAGTAATAATAACGATTTACATAGGTATACATTAGGAACAGAAGAAAATTTCTTATTTGTGAGATAGAGTTTTGAGAAAATGTATTTTATTGGAGCCTCGAGAATAATTTACATAGTCTCGGTAAATAGTACTAACTAGAACTAGACGTATAATAATTGATTAGACAGCTGTAACTTCGACCTCACTTGGAAACATTATCTTATCTAATATATTATATGTTTGAAATTGGTGTCTGGTTCTTGATCCAAATACGAAGACTCTTTCACTGTTATAAAGCTATCCTAATTTTTGCCGCGAAAAAGTGCAAGCCTCACACGGTAGAGAAGTTGTGAGAAGAACTTGGGTTTACTAAGTTTCAAATTAATGAAACAAATATTTCTTGCCATTGTTGCACTAATCCCTGTTTTTCTAATAATGAATTCAAACTTGAATACTTGTACTCTTTTATCAGTTGTAAACCTGACAAACTTTGACATTAGGGTGTATGACACGTTCTTAATTCAAAACACTCAATTCGAAAGTCCTAATAAAGTCCTTCAGACTGAAGAACAAATCTCCGCGTAGTGCGACCTTCACTAACAAACCTCCTCGCAAAATATATCCGAATAGTTCCAGAAATGGCTGGAGGCACAAAGAACAAAGTCACAAGGTTCAGTAATGGCAGTGCAAGTGTCGGGAACGGGTGAGAGTTTCTGTCGGCGCACAGCTGCCGTCTGTACCTAGCTACAGTTATAACGCTTTCATGGTGTGTGGTGTACGGCATAAGATTTGATCGATAGAATATAATAGAAAAACATTAGCACAGCAACAAATACAGGGTAAAAAATAAATAAAAAAGATACAATTACAAATTGCGCTTTGCGTGCACATGATTAAGACGTTTTCTATATTTTTGGAAGACTCCAGAGAGGCAATCGTCCGCATTCTAATCTGTCACAATCTGTCGAAAATATTCCAATATTTACCTGCTGACATTTTTTACAGGTTTAACATTGATTTATTATTTATTCTTCATGTACAAAATAAGTACATAGACAAACTTATTTATGAGATAGCGACTACATTTTCAACGTATTTAATTGCGAGAATGGACCTTCTATATAGTTACTGACTTATCTTTTGACCACAGCCTAGGTGCGAATTTTTCTGTGTACCGAGAGCCAAGCAGCCGGGCAAGCAAGGCCTCTGTGAAAAGCTTTTTATCACGGTGCTACCAAATTGTGATAAAAATGTGTGACTCAAGCATGTCACATCAGTAGGCCGTGCTCGCTATCCAAGTAGCAGCAGCATCCAGGGAATTATGTTGTAGCAAGTTATGTTTAGATAGAGATATCGATGATAACCGAATACTCGTGTAAGCTAATACTTAGTATGTTGTGGTACAAGAGATAAGAACAAGCAATTTTCTGGGATTGCCTGAGCCCAGAAAATCGCAAATTTTATGAATAAGCACATCGGCCAACACGCAATCTCAAAAAACCAAGCGCAATCTCATCACGAGCTAAGTACGCAGGTACTCATCAGTAAATATCTCATGAAGATGTTCGCGGATAGACTTTTCCTATATCCTTACAATGACGTGACATGTAAGATGTCACCCTCTTGAAAAGCTTTTCATTGGGAACGTTTCATTAGGAGCTCCCCTCCATCGTTAACCAGCCAGTGACACAGAGTCCCAAGTTCGGCAGCGCAAGATTAATTTAGATAACGTTGGAAGAAGTTTCGTCATCGCGACGCAGCTGGCCCGATGAAACTACTTGCTAACTATAGTTTAATCTTCGTAACTCTATGTTATTGTAATATTGTAACGGAAGAAATTGTGCGATAAACATGGTTTGGGGGCTGGAGGTTAAACTCGGTTTAGGATGGGGTAGCTCGTCTCTAACAAGGTATACAGATGAATTTTAGTAAATTGAAAATCTTATATATTTTTCGTGATAACACGTGTCCTATTAAAAGTTGTCCATATTCATGATTATTTTCAACCCTCAATTACAATCACCCTGTAGGTAGAGTTAATCTGCATCATGCAATGTGACGCTAATCTAGTGAGTTTTTTGACGCTAATGGAGAGTAAAGGGAGAAACCTATGTGTAGCAGTAACCTTCGATTGGCTGTGATGACTGATTAAATGTAGAATTGGACTTAATTTCTGAACACAGCATTTCTGCTGCTCTTATTTTACTCCAAGCATGTTCGAATAGCTACAGAAACTAGTATTTCTAGTTACCGTGTTGTGGGCATTTATTTGAAACTAAATAAACTACTATCGACAGTACAAACGCAAATGTCTGAGAATTTGTGACACAAACCTTTTGCTTGACAAATTCTAGAGGGAACGTACAAAGTCTTCCTTCTCAGAAACAGGACTCTGTATAGTAGTAAGTCACTTTATTAGTGCTACATCCCTCAATTTCGCATGTGCACTTCTTAAAGAAATGATTAGATTACCTACACACTTCTGCCCATGACTATATCTGCGTGTTTTAACATGAAACATGTCCTATGATTCTTGGCAACAGTGCAACTCATCATCCGTGAAAGATTTTTTGTATTTGGATCAGTAAATCCTGAGATTATTTTTTACAAACATATTAACAAACAATTTCATATCCTTGTAATATTAGTTTAGATAAGGTAAAGCCATTAAATATATACCTAGAACCTGCACAATATAATATTATTAGTTTTCGCACACCGTACCTCATAAAGTCCTTAATTTTCGCAATTTCCGCCATAACGCCTGGACTAACGCGAATTAACTGCGAAACGGACCTGATTTACACATTGAAACTCACGTACAATGAATAAAACATGAAACTACAGTGCTCGCGAATGTACCCGCATATAATTTATAGCGATATTTTTACAGGGAAAAAATTGGGGAAACGAAAAGCAACTCTTTTTGTTGAGTGCCTGCTACATTTTTATGTGTTATTGCACTGTGTTCCGCAATTGCGGTGTTGGAATAAGGATCGTGTTATGCCTGAATCTAGTTTCTAATAAAACGAAGGGTAATAAATGTTCGAGTTTTATTACGTTTCTCTTTTTTATAAAACTATGAGAAATATGAGTTTTACAGGCACATCAATCCTCCCAATTTCTGAATTAAGAATTGGAATTTGAGTATTTTTCAAATTTTACTTTAGCAGAAATACCTGTCAAACTTTGGCATTAAAGCTGGATTTGACTCGTTATTCTGTCCAAGTTTGGCGTTAAAGCAGGATTTGACTCATTATTATGTCCAAGTTTGGAATTAAAGAAGAATTTTTGGCCTCCATGATACAGGTTGTGCATAGTTTGGGGCCTATTGCTACATAAATTTTGTAAAAAGTTTGTCATATCTCGTTGTGCGAAATGTTTCTTTGTTGTAACTTGTGTTTTTGTCAATAAAGAAATTAAATTAAATTAAAATTTGACTTTTTATTCTGTCCAAGTTTGGCATTAAAGAAGGATTTGACTCGTTCTTAACTCCTAATTCTCAATTCAGAAACCGGCCCTTATTCCAGCTCGACTCAATCAAATTGACAGTAAACCTTTACTGCAAACCACTAGATACACTTCGAATAAAGCATTTTATTTTGTAGACATAAAACACCGAAGAGAAGTGAACAATGCTCAATTTCACCGACACGTAGAAGCTTCTACAATCACTGTTAACACACTTATCTGATAAGTTTGCAGCGGGTAAAGTAATCCGATTTACTTAACTCTTTGAAAAAAATCTCAACTGAGTTTATTCCTCGGGGAAACCCGTAAACGATACATTGGATTCTACACATTATTCTTGTACAAAACCGACCTAGAATCTTGCTAAAAGGGTAACTGCGAGTTCTTTTGAAAGATAAAAAGATGAAAGATTCTTTTAAAGGCCACAACAAACTAGATGATTATTCTTTCATCGTCTAAGAGCTTTTGCTGGGAACTATAACAGAATGCTACAAAAATGGGACAAGAGAGTAATTTTGAGAAATAAATTCGAAGCAATTTTATCTTAACCCAACTATTTAAGACAATTTTCTTCGCATATGATGACTTGACTGTAGAACTGCTGCATGCCGCGCAGCATTTTCGGTTCGTTACAGTTTTTTTTTCTCTTTCTGGAGTATAGGATATCAAAAGACATTTTTCAGACAGCAGTAAAATTAAATGGTTTCGTACTGTAGTGGGTTAGGGTTGTCGCACTTGGAACAATTTCTTAGAAAATGTTTTCATGGCATATCTAATACTGGCAAAGATACGCATTTGTAAAACTCAATGTCTATGAAAACTTCACAAATGAGAATAAATTATTGTTAGGTTTGAAGACGTTAAGGAAAACTCTTTGATCGATATACACGAATTAGATCACACGTCAAGGAAATATAATGTAATCTAGTCGACACAAATCTTTGCATTGTCAATCAAATGGAACCGTTAAAATCGACATCAAATACTCTTCAACGATTGTGAACACACCGCTCTACATATTCCATTTTCAAATCAATTTGCATCACCAATATATTTTACGAAATATTCAGCCATTTTCCGCTGTAGCAACCCTATCTGGCATACTTGCATCCTCAGTAAGATGCACCCAATTTTGGAATATTGGAAACAATATCCAGTGTAATGGATCGAATAACCGTTTTACTGGGCAACTTAAAAACTGCTTTAATATGCCTGTTTCGTAAGAAAAGTGATTTTAGATGTTGGGACGCAAAACTGGAGTCTAGAATTGCCTAATATTCAAGACCGAAATTGGAACTACCTACTGCCTTTCTTATATTTTTTCAGGTTTGATCTTACTAATAAATTCGCTTGATTGAATTTTTGAAGGTAATTTCATTCTGGTAAATAAATTGGGAAAACTTGATTAGCTGAAACCGTATATTTCCCATTGTGTTATGTAATGAGTAATTCGAAAGTTGAAAAAAATATGTCATATTTACATTTTGTTTTGTTCTTTTTCAGGTAAGACAACGCTGTTATTATGAAACATCGTTCAAAAGTCATCGTTCGTTATTCTTTACTGTAGATTGGTAAGTTGTAACAAATAGATGAGCAATCAACCGATTACTGAGTGTAAATCCATCTATATTATGTGGGTAATCAACTCGGTTTAAACCCGAATTTTTGGTTTGGATATAGCTTTATATCCAAACTCTGTTATTTAAGATTATAATCTATTACTTAATTACAGTGGTACCTACATAAGCCATATGCTCATAATTCACAAAGTTTTGTTATCGGTAACCGGTGTCTGTGTGGAATAAAATAATGTTTTATATGCTATTTATAATCTCACTGCGCCTACCATATAAAATAACCTTACCAAACATACTGCTCATGATAACAACATTTCAAAATGAAGGACGCGCAAATTAACTTTGTTCTGACAGGCTATCAAACTCTTGTACATTGTAATCCCTGACTTTATTTAGATTTTATGTAACGTAAACCTCTGGGTAATCCACTTAAGCGGATATTACTAACTATATTTTATTAAGCTAAGTATGCTTGATAAAATCTGTAATCATACTAAAGCTTAAAAATGTAGATATCACAATTTTCTTTGAAGAGAAGGGTAGGTACTTACTGACTCTTCACCTGTGTGTCTAAAATAGTAAGATAATCTGATTGGTAGCCGTGGCTTATAATCATGTTGGATAAAATCATTATCATTGGATGGCAGACTTCTTTTTAACCGACTTACCAAAAAGGAGGAGGTCCTATGTTCAACTTCTAGTATGTTTTTTTTTATTTTATAATTATATCTCCGTCAATTGTGGACCGATTTTGAAAATTCTTTTTTTTTAAAGAGTATGTGGCGAAATTGCGATCCTATTTTAATTTGGTGAAGATCTGATGAAGAACTTCGTAGATATACAACAGAACTCTTCAATAAATAACGGCAAATTTCTCGGAATTGCTGCAATCGCATGTCTGTTTATTGTTTATACCATTTCATAACATAACATCACGCCAGTACGCTCTTGAGGGGTACGCAGATCTCTCATTTCACCATGTTCAAGTTTCATGATATTCGGCTAATCTATTCTGGCGTTAAGGTAACTTACTAAAAAATTTGCCTATTAGATGGGTACAACTAAAAAGTGAAAAATAAAAATCTTTTAAAAAAAAATTGCTACCGACTTCCAAATAAGAAAACTACGAAGTGAAAAATAACTTTATTTTTGGAAGTCGGTGTCCGTAACGCAAAAAATGGTACGAAAGACACCGACTTCCAAAAATAAAATAATTTTTCACTCTGTAGTTTTCTTATTTGGAAGTCGGTAGTATTTTTTTTGTAAAAAAGATTTTTTTAAATCTTTCTACCTTGATCGAATCTTCCTGTGCCTTATAAAGTTGTAAGTTGTTGTTGGTAGTGTTTTGGTGTACATAAATAAAGTTTAAATTAGTCATGAATCGTGCGAGCGATGTCTAACTCGACAAATATTCGCACGTAAGGCACCTGTTCCATATGGATACCAACAACATTAAATAAACAACTGAACTTACATTGTAGGCATAATCCTAAAGTCCTGATACAGTTCTCCGCAAAAGCTAATGCATTTGGTGGGAGATGCGGTGATCAAATATGTATGACTTCTGGCCCACTTTCCAAACCGTGTTAATACGGACCCTGACTGACCTGACTGGGTCAAGTTGGGATAGGTTATAACTTGTTATTTTAATAAAGCCATGTTGTGTAAGTAATAACGATATGGAGAAAACTTGATGCAATTTTGGCAGAGTTTTGTAGCTGAATATTAGGGCGGTTACATTCCAGCTTGTTACAGGCTTTTTTTTCAGATTCAGTAGGTTTAGACCTAAATACAATGTCATACTTATTTATATTAAAATGCAAAGTAAAGTGTCACTTTTGTAACTATATATATCATCACATGCTTCACATATCCGGTTCCCTTTAAATTACACCGTCATTGTACTTTCGAATACATTGCAGACAATGACGTCTGTACGTCAGAAAACTTCACACAAGTCCGTTAACAAACCGTTTATGTACCTACAGCATCTGTAATTCTTCAAAGCCACATAAAGCTTACAAGTTACATTCCATTTTTATCTACTTTCCGACCAGCAGATTCTCACATTACTACCGTATATATTCGGAATATTTTAAAAGTTCCGGGTTCCGTACAAAAGTAATTTGCTTTGAAGGCATTCTGCCGAACAAAGGGAGGGCGCAATATTGTCCTAACGAATTCCCCACGATATTTAGGCCGTCTTATTTTATTAGGGTCCAGCACAGACAACGTGAAAACGTTATTGAGTCTGTATTTCAGATTTTATTGCTGTTTTTGACTGAGTTCGGGAGTTGTGAAGACATTTGGAGTTAAGTCGATAGTTTAAAAGTTGAGTGTGCTGATAGCCAACTCATTGGATGAAGTTGCTTTCAGCTCATTTGGAACTCGATCCTTCTTGTTTTTATTGAGCTGACTGGTTCAATGTTAAATGGAAAGCCGAATTTATGTAGGCATTTTAGAAATGATCCGGTATTTTAGAACATAAACGTGTTCATTAAAGTATCGATTATTTATTTATTTACTTAAGGCACATCAACAACACAAACATGGAAATATTACATTTTACAAGGTCTTATTCTAGTATTTATGTCAATAAATACATAATCAAAGCTATTGATTATTATTCATTTTTTAAGTTATGCGTTTTTTCCGTCTAGCTTAGGCATTACATCATAATCAAATACCTACAAAATTTTGATTAATAAAACAACGCCCACATTCTGAAGGTTATTTAATTAATTTTCCAGTAACCCATATTATTAGGGCAATAAAAATAATAATAAGTCAGCCGCCCGCCCAACTCCCGCCCAACGATTTACTTCGCAAGGGTTCCCGTAATTTCGGGGACATTTTTGCTTAAGATTCCCGCTTAAAGTTTTGGCTGTGAATTAGTAGGATCTCGTCATTTGAATAAGAAGTATTTTAAGAAGGCAATTTGGCAAATGGTTGATGTGTACGATGTTTGAATATTTATGTGGTTCTTTTATCACGAAATGTTGTTTTACAGGTTGGTACAAATCTTATCTAGAAAAATGATTCTTCTTATTCTCTGATGAAATGTTCCCGCACTGCTGAGAATCATAACAACATAGCTATGATGCATATCCAAATTTTGCGGTCTTCTATAGTGTGAACCACTCTATACATGCTGTCTCCAACAGCCTTCATCTTGCCGCTCTGCCATAAAAGGAATATACAAATCATAAATTAAATAGTAACTTTTAAAGTAAAGAGATTTCAAGGAGAAAGATCTCTTTCCACTCTCAGTACCAAAAAGAATTACACACCAAGAACACGTAGCCTAGAAAGAGAAAATTTTCATCAACGCACCTCGTAAACTGCTATCAATTCCTTCCACCATAGGAACGTTACCAAGCCCGTCGTCCCCTACACACAACAAATATATCGCACCATCGTTAGTTAACACCTTACTTAATATAGGTATCTTTAATCCGGTTACCGCGCTAGGTATAAGCGTTATTAAAATTCTGCTTATACGATATCGTTGCGACGAGACTGTGATGCTAACTGTCTGATACAAGTCTAGACGGTAACTATTTACACTGGGATGGAGGTTAGCTAAACTCTGTACATGTCTCAACAGTTTTTGTAAGTACCTACTATTTATTGACGGATTACTTTACGTTGCACTAGTAACCCGCCCCGGCTTCGCCCGTGACAAATTATATACAAAAACCTGCCTCGTTTCTCATTCTTTCTATTGGTGAAAACCGCTTGAAAATCCGTTCAGTAGTTTTTTAGTTTATCGCGTACAGACGCGGCGTGGGAGTTTATTTTATAATATGTAGTGATACCGTCGATAGATGATTTAAAGCACAGACAAGCGCGACACGACCATGTGACAATGTACCTTAATTTTTTCCAATACGATTTCTTTATAAAGGCTTGTCGCATTATCATGTCGCGCCTGTCTGCGGGAGCCTTTAGGTATGTAGCCAGCATTATGTTTACTCTTCGGGGCACTTTTAATTGATAGGCATATAATAATCATAACTTTTTGTAAAGATGACCTTGAGATAGATTTAGATGCGTATATATAAAATTAATTAAGCGAAATGTAAGCACAAAAACTGATGAAAAATAGAAGATTGTTTTTATTTCTGCCCACACAACATGACATGGGTTAAACATTATTCAACCCACTTGTTCACGAAACTCTTATGTTGCCTATACAGTTAGTTCGGTTACATTCATGTTGACAGTTTCTTTAATTAATGTCAAACTGTTTGGTTTCATGGGTAGTCTTACTGGAAGGATCTTTTTTGTGGAAATAATTTCCTTATTCTATGAAAACGGGTTTTCTTTATCTATATATATAAAAGAAGAAACTGAATGACTGATCATCGATCAACGCACAGCCAAAACCGCTAGGCCTAGTTACTTATATGATTTTTAATAATAAATTCAAACCAGAAAGAACTTTTAAACAAACAGTATGTATAATTTTACTATCATTTGTAATAGGTACCTAGCGAAAAAAATCTCATCAAAGTATTACGCAAATGTTAACTGAAGTATGATCCGCATCCGACCCTTATTAATTAAAAACTTGAACTCATTCCGGCGCTCAATAAGTCTTAACTACATTGCTGTCTTTTACCTTTTTCAATAAAACTAGCAGCAATAATTTTAATGAATATCATCGGACATCGGCCACTTGAATACGTAAGGCACTTCACATCATTCCTTTGCCTTCGCTTTTAAATGGTAACTGAATAAAATGGTAATGAATAATGCTACTAGTTTCTCAGTGGACATTTAAGCTGAACGTAAGAAGAGGCACTCAATTATACAGATGATAAAGTCACAGCCAGATAAAAAAAAAAATCACTGGCCGACTTGTACCAAAAAGTATAATTAAGTACTTAACTTGATAACATGTTTTTTTGTTTATTGAGATATTTTGAAAATTTTGGTCTCAAATGAAATTTATATGCGTAGAGCCATTTTATCCGTTTAAACCATGTAAATCGGTCAACGCGTTTATGAGATATTAATTCATTCCTGAATGCCAAGTGAAAGGGTCAAGGACGCCCCGTACGATACGTATGTTTTGATCGTGTTAGCGACACTGCCTTTACATTTTTTTCGTATCGTTTGAAATATTGTCATACATTGGTAAACAGGTGTTAACGACTTTTATTTTTTTGTTATCTGGTGGTGACTTTAGTAAGGGATAATTATACTAGCTTGTAACTGTGCCACTGCTGGGCAACGGACTCTTCTCATGCAGAGAAGGCGCGAGCGGCAATAATCACGCTTGCTCAAGAAGGATTGACGATTTCAGACTTATATTAACATCAATTGAAGTTCGAAGACACGTGACATCTACCAACCCGCACTGGGCCTGCGTGGTGGATTACGACCCTCTCTCTCTCACAGAGACGGGGCCTGTGTCCCAGCAGTGGGAACATCAAAAAGCTGATGATGATGATGATGATGAATACCTTCACAGATTTTAGTGATGTCCAAGATAAGCTAAGAAAGTACATGAATTGGGTAAGCCGCCACATTGATACCCGGAGTGGAACTCGCAACCTCCAGCAAAAAAAATAGAAGATACGCTTTTCTCAAAAATCGGTCGTGGATTGTTTTAAAAGACGGCCTAACTTCACCTACCGAAGTATTTAGGTGCATAGTTGTTACGCCTTAATTTTCTTAACTTCCAAAACGGATCATGGGATCTTGATCAACAACATTTTATGAAAAACAAAACATAGTTTACTTGCCGAGATATTAAGAAGACAATGGAAGAAGGCCAATATTGCCGTACTTAAACGAAACGAGAGTTCGTATCAACATTATAGCGCCATCTTTTGCTGAGACACTGTTTACTACAGAAAACTTACATCACAACAAAGTACAGCGATTCTTTAACAAAAGCTAAACGCTGCTCGTAAACCGAGGATCCATCTCTTTAAGAGGAGATCACGTTCACGCTAAGCAAAGAATTTTTAATATTTTCGCTCTTGTCTGATTTACCGGCAACGGTACGGGATGTTTCTTTCTGTTCCATGCCTTACCGTTTAAGGCGCAGATATACCACTCTAACTGATTTTAAGATGCATATCACGTCTAAACGGCTAGTTGTCATTTATTGAAAAAAATATGTCATTTTATTAGACTTTTGTCTTAATAATTTGATTTGTAATTTTTTAAACTTTATTTGCATAACACAGTGTGATTAATTTGTTAAGTAACGAGGACAAAAACCTCGGGGCGTGTTTTATGAAATTTTCACCATCTCAAAGACGTTTTTAATTAACTACATTTTAGTTTACGGGTTTTTATTTTAAAGTCAATGAATAAAAAGGAAAGCACAAAAACAATTTTGGGTAGTGCGGGTCTGAACTGTAAAGAGAGCGTGTATTTTGTTCCCTCAAGGTCGTCGACGTCTGTCGTCGCCTTAAATGCGCTGCAGATCGTAACTTTTTATACGACTCTTTGTCATGAGAAAATGGTCTAAATACTTTATTTCCTCGTTTAAGAGCTCTTTCGTAGAGTATGTTTGTGTTTATGTTTTTTTGAGGAAGTAAAGGGAGTCAATTGTGTGTGGAATGATGATGTTGAATTGATGAAATGGTAAGTTGTAAAAAATAACCTAGGGGAGAGAGGAGAATTCAGAAACGCGAAGTCATGAAACAATAAGCTTCAGACAGAGGGAGTCAAGATTTAAATATCTTTGACTTCTGACGATAAATAGGATGGCGACTTAATTACATCTCCTTAATGTAAAAAGATTGTGTGTTCTATAATTGTTTTGATATCACAATTCGTACCACAGACAGGTAATGTGAAGCATTTTACAGAATTATGCTGGTGTGATGGAATTACAAAATTAATCACTAGATTAAATTAAGCTGCATATAAATTACAAGCTGTTACTGCAGTTACTTTTGCTTTGTTTAAATATTATCCGGGCAATGAAATACGTAAGGGTGTCTATCTTTTTGATTAACTATAGGCTTGCATTTGACCACTGTCTTACCTGATGGGATGTGGTGAAACACGTTTGCCCAGAAGCAAGAGAAACCTATTCACTCTCAACTCCAAAATTGTTGAAGCTATCGTGTTATTGCAAACGCTGTATTAGGCTCAACTGGTCATAAAAAGAACGTCATCATTTTCCTGCCCCTATCTCGTTACGTGGGGTCGGCGCAACACGTTTTGCTTCTTCCATACCGTCCTGTCCAACGTCACGCTATCACTGACTTCCTTTTCTTTAATGTCACTCCTCACACAGTCCATGCATCTTTTCTTTGGCCTTCCTCTACCTCTCCATCCATCCACATTTATATTCATAACTTTTTTAGTAGATAGTAACATGCGTTGCATCCCTCCTCATCACATGACTTACCAGGACAAACGTTTTTAGCCATAAAAATAACAATGAAGGTGGCAAAAGCGCACTTTACTCAATTCATGAAAAAAGTACTAAATGAACGAGACAGACACGAGCAATACGTTCAACCTCACAGAAAACAAAAAATATCCCCAAAAGCAAACCGAAACTTCCATTTAACACCTATCATCCCCAAAAACCATCAGCTTATCTAAATTTCACGAGTAACGTCAAAGAAAAGTCCGTGCCGTTAGCTCAACTCAACTAACACAAAATAGGGAGGTACAGTAGTGCTATTCTGTAAAAATATGACCTTGTAAACATAGGTGAAGTGAACATCCATCCAAATTAGATGAAATTACAGTTCATTTCTAGCTCACTCCACCTAAGCTATAACGGTGAGGTATTTACGAAAAAGACCGGCAGAAGAGACACTCTATAAAACGAACGAAAACTCAAGCACATATAAGTACGCTTCACGTACTACTAGTGCAAGCGCACTCGCGAAGTCACGACTGTCATATGTTTGATTTGATTGTAACTGCCCTGCAGGGGGGTGACCATAAGCTCTTAGGTTATTTTCTAAGGTTATTTTGAGTGTGCGTAAGGGACAGATGTATATGACTTGTAAATGATGTGATGTGTAACTCAAAATAACCTTGCTTTAAGAGCTGTCATCCCCCCGGTCTCGCAATCGTAAACGCGACTGCTAAGCGTGGGATCCATTTTTATATATTCGATTTTCACTTACTTTTATTGGTCTTTTATCATTAGAAATTTCTTATTTTGGATGTTAGCGGTGTGATACCTCCATGCCGCGGAACTTAAGTCGTTGGTCCTTCGCCTGATGTCTGTCCGGTGGTGATTACAGTCTCATCAGATTGTGAGAATAGGGTAAGAGAGAGTGCACCTAGATTTTCACACACGGAGTATGTAATGTATCCTTTAATGATAGCTTATCTTCGCTGAGAGTGACTGTAATTCGGTCAGAAGGACTGTATTTACCTATGCGTCTACTAGGATTGAAAATGCGTGCGTTTTTAACCGATGTATGAAGCGAGCCTTCTGTACCCATCCATTCTGTGTCACCTGTATATCGGTATCCAAATCTGACTAAGTTGCAAAGGATGTGAAAGGTTCCCTACGCTCTTTGATGTTGCGCCCTCGACGCGCTCGATTTCGCACAGTGAAAGATCTGGAAAAGTGTATTTGGTTGTGCTGTTTTGTTGGTGAAATCGACAGGAATTGCTAGAGAGAGGTAGAATTAACGAGTTCGTTGAGGTCTTGGATAATTGTGTAATGAATAGAAATAGGCAAATAATTTTTCAGTTCATCTGTTACTTTATCTAGGAAATCTTTAAAATTATTTTTGATACGACACTTAGCAGTAGAGTAAACATCTAAACCTGATCTTCTTTTCCAAACAAAACGTTTGGTAAAATCAAGATAAGCTACTATATACTATAGGTATATCTGCCAAAAACCTACTTACTTACTATATATCTATCAAAATTACTTCACAAAAACTTTATCATGTGTTCCTCAACCTACTTCCTCACATTCTCACGTATCTAATTAAGAGCACAAGTAAACACTAGTAAACAATTATGACAACAAACACGCGTCGGCCTGCAATCAGCAGTCCAATTATTCAAGCGCTGAAGAGAGGCAAACTACCTAGTTTTCGGTAAGCAAGTTCACGTAAACTTTGGAGTTTGAGCGTATTACGAGACGTCTTCTGGATTCTGATCGCCTGGTACCGGTGGGCTATTTTTGTGTGTGTTCTATTTGGTTTTTAGATTGAAACATAAATAGTGTAATTGTATTTAAATAGTTCGTTTAAACAAATTTCTATTTATTTAACTTTATTGTATAGTTGTGAAGTTTTTAGGTTTATTTGCGTACTAGTGGTTCATAAAAAGCTGAAATTGCAACAATGTTGTAAGTAAATTGTTGTTAACATTGAATTACCTACTGTTATGTAATTTAAGTAAAATAACTTGTATCCTATTTGTAAACTACTATTTTTTGTGTCTTATATCAGAATCACTCTTATATCGATATGTTGGCTCCTCATTGTAGGCATTTATTATCATCGGTTGAATAGTAAGTAAGGCTTAGTACTATTAGACTTGTACCTATTTTATAACTTAAAACTAATCAAAACAGGTACCTACACAAGGACCAAAAAGCCAATCCATATGAAATAACATTAATAATTTAAACAATCCCTTTTTAAAGTCAGTTCAACTGATTTTGAGTTCTATTCCATAAACATAAGGATGGCACAAAACACATAAATCTGTTACCAATAAGTTGGTATTAGTCGGACGGGCGTTAAAGCGAGTGCCCACATTTTTAACGTTATTTCAAATGGCAGTATACTATCATCGGTTCCGACCCACCCTAAAATCAAAACTAAAACCAAATCCGAACTGGCCTCGATCAGAGCTGGTACTCAAATCTACAGTCTGTCGTTATGTAAACATTAACTAGAAGATGTTTACAATGTACCCGCATTTAATCGCTTTCTGTAAACTGTGCCCGACCCCACCGGCCTGTGCACTGTTTACTTGTATACTGTGTACTATCTTGTGTACTGACTGGTGACAGTGGTTTTGGAGTTGTATTGTTTTGATGTACCTACTGTACTACACTGTGCCACATGGTATCTTTTTTAATAACAGATATGCATACTAGAAGAAGAAGATTGACTAAAGTTGATTAGTAAAGTAGTATTGTCATATAGATAATTATAATTGGTTTATAGATAGTTCATAACAGGATAGGATAGATGGACCCCATTTTCCGCACTTAGACTCGCATTTGGTCCATTGTACGTAGGTACAAGCCTCCTCTCTGTGAGAGGGAATGGGCCGTAATTCGCGACGAGGGCCCACTGCATGTTGGTGGATGACACATGTCTTCGAATTTTTGGTTCTTAGACATGCCGGTTTCCTCACTATGTCTTCCTTCACCGTTTTTGAGAGCAGTGTTGATGTAATAATTTACACAAAGTAAAGCGCCTGCCTGGGTTCGAAACCACGACCTACAACTTGTAAATCACGCCACTGCACTTGGCCACCACTGCTCTCTTGTTCATAATGTTTAAGTTGCCTACTTAAATTCTGTTGTAAATAAAGAAGTCTCAGTAAATTAGTCTAGTAGCAAGGCACTGTAACACTGTCTTATGTTGTATTCTAGCTATCCCCATGGCTTGGCTTCCTTGGTCTATCTCATAGAAATCGTTAATTTTTCGAGATAAAAAACCAGAGTTTTCTCCCACTTAAAGATTTTGGCAAACGGACCAATTATCTTAGAGTTAGACCTTTTACAAACGTAAAACAAACAAACCAAAAACTTCGCCTTTCATCGAAAATCTGCCTAATTTACATACAACGAAAAACAGCCCAATAATGTTTTCAGTAATCTGGCTGTTTCAAACGTAATAAAATACCTCGTGCAAATCTATTTAAACAATTTTTGCTGCTTTCAAAACATTTACAATTCAAACATTTCAATTATACATTCTGAAATACACGTTTTTTTTGTTCATTGCACTTTAAATCCTAATTTAAATATTAACTGTTTACAGAACAATATTTCGGACTTATTCGCACTCACGAAGTATTTATGAGACCGCAGTACAACGCGCAGTGTTGTACATTGGTCGTAAAAGGACCAATTGGTACATTTGGATATCAGTACCAAAATGGTCGGAATTGGTAAATTCGAGACCTATCTACAGTATTCGTAGCAAAATGTCTATGCATGCTACAATTTTTCGTTGTGGGTCTACGAACGCTACAATTTTGCGTAGCGGTTCTACGAAGGCTATAATTTTTCGTAGCAGTCTCATAGAGTTGTCTTATACTATTAGCCTTAGCGAAATAGCGGCTACAAATGCTGATCTTATTTCGAAAATAAAATGTGTTTGAAATTAAATTTAAACTCACGCGAAAAAAAAATGGACGGCAAGCAGTAGCTTCCCGTTATACCTGAAGCGGCCTACATAAGTTAATAAACAGTCGGAACATTCCTTCATTTCCCTCTTCCCTCAATTTTACTTTCTGGAGCACGCGCAAATATTTTATTACGAATACTTTTTTCGTGTTCTAAATAAAAAACAATAAGCGGGAGTTTTTGCGAATGGTTGGCGGAACAATGGTGGAGGATGCGTTGTTTCGGCCAAAGATTGTTTTCTTCCAGACCATTGTGCTGTCCGATCGCAGATTGGATGGGAATGAGCCTCGAGGCTGTGTTACAAATACTTTTCATGTTTAATGGGGAATTTCTTTTTTTTATTTAGGTCGTATGATGGTTATGAAATAGGAAGAAAATTATTTTTGAAGAGATGTTCTTTTTTTTACATATCTTCAGGTCTCAATTGGCCGAAAGGTTGATCATAGTTGCACTTAGATAGTACAGCCATTTTCACATTATACCACGTGAATTCTAGTTCCTGAAGGTTCCATTTAATACTTGAAACCCAATAGTTTATTTACCTGTGTAATCTATCTATACATATCAAATGCTTTGTCCTGAATGACTGACTGACGGATCAACGCACAGCTTAAACCGCTGATCGTAGAGACCTGAAACTTAGAGGGTGTATTCTTTCTATGATGTAGGCATCCGATAAGAAAGGATTTTTGGAAATTCCACCCCTAAGGGGGTAAAAAAGGGGTTGGAAGTTTGTATGAAAACTCTCATTCCTTCGGCCAAAATTGTTGATATTTGGTACAAATAGTAATCTAAGTAAATGATAAAGGTTGTCACTATTAGATTTTCGACACGACCCCCAACTGATGATTTAGGGGATGTTGAAGTTTTTATGTAAGAATCTGATTTATTGGGTCAATAAAGTTGAAACTTGACATAAATACCAACCTAAATAAAGAATAAAGGTTTTCATTATTAGTTTTTCAAAACTACCCCCAAAATATTATTTAGGGTTTGTTATTTTTTGGGTTAATAAACATGAAACTTGACATAAATAAACAATGAAGGTTATCATTATTAGTTTTTCGAATCTGCCCCCAAAAAGCGATATAGGGTGAATCAAAGTTTTCTTAGAGAATCATATTTTTGGGATAAAAAACTTGAAGCTATTACGTCAATCTTCAAGTTTTTATCCCAACAACCAACCTATGAAAACAATAAAGGTTGGGGTTAAGATAAGAATCTTACTGGACAGATTTTCGTTTTTGACGTAGAGTTCTAGGGGTGCACCAAGCAGGAATTTTCGGCAATTCAACCTGAAAGACCTAGAAAGAGGGTGAAAAGTGGCAGCATTTTTTTGTATGAAAAATTTAATTCCTTGGGGATAAAGTAAATAATTGAAATTTACATAATTTTTTTTTAAACTACCCACCGGATAGGGTTAAGGAGAGAAAGTTTTTTTGAGGAATCTTACTGCGGAATCTTGCTAAGAAAGAACTACGAAAAATAGAAAGAGAAGCAAAGAGTGAATAACATATTTGGGTTGTTCAAAACTCTAACTTCAACGGGGCAAAATGGGGTTATTAAGTTTTTATAGGAGGTTTTTACTTTGTGGCGGTTCCCTAAAATTTTTCTTATTTAAGTCAAATAACGAATCTTCCAAAACCAATAAACCCTGTATATGTACGATACCCCATTTTTTATTGATTTAATAATAGCTTATTTTTAGTCGCCTTCACTAACTGCACATAAGAGTCATTTATAGGATAAACAAAATCACGCGAACGAAGTCGCGGGCGAAGTGCTAGTATAATATATAAGGCAGCATTCCCTGAAACGTTCGCGACCCTGAAAGTAAAATATAAAACGAAAGAACATGAAAAGCCAATAAAAGTAAACAGAAGAAAAATTCGAAGAACCGAAACTTTTTCATTATTAGCAGCCAAGCGTGAAAACCCTCAAACCAACATATTCAAGAACTTATAAAATAAATCGATTCCCGAAAATCATAAGCTCGTCATTGTTAAAGTTTCTCCGAAGGCTGTTTTCTTGAGTACTGCGGCAAATATGTATTTAAGGCGATATATACGCCCCAATGTTAACGCAGTTCTGGCCGTGCGCCCGCTCGGAGCCAAAATATCAATATTGAACCTCCTTTTGAACTGTTTTGTTTGCAAAATATTATTTGATTTACATAATATGCTATTTCAATTATGAAGAAATTCCAGCCATCAATTTATCTGTGTAAACATATTTTTAAACATCCAAATCGTTTTGGAGGTGTTTCCAAAAGTTGCGAAAAATATCGTGTTGCTACTAATTTTTTTAAAGCAAAACTATTTGTTATACGAAAAAACCATGTTTAAAAAATAATGTACATGAAACAATAATAAATATATATTTTTTTAAACCTTTTAACCTAGCCGTTACTAAGGAGTATGCTTTAGAAAGTTACTGATTTATGGCACTAAAGCGGATGTAGGCCCTTAACGCAAATTTCTCGAAGTTACGACATTTTTTTTACAAAACGACATTTTTTTAAGTAACGATATTTTTCCGATCGACCATCTCTCTTTGTTAACGAAATTGAATTCTCATTCATTGCTTTATGGAGGATTTTCTTCTATTTTTTCATTATATTATTCTGAGCCTGTTTTATTGGAACCCTGTGTTTCAGTTTATGTGTATTTTATTGACTGTATTGACGCTTTAGCGATGAGAATTCGTTGGAAGGTTTTTTGTTGTTATCAAATGAATGTTCACTGTACCTATGCACTTTTATTGAAATACAATAAATTACTTTTTATAGTGCCAACACTATCTCACCTGATGTTAACCAATGACGTACTCGACGGTGAAGCACTCTTGACTAGAAGTAACCTACTCACTCATGACCCAAAGATCTCCAGGTTGTAGCTATCAGGAAACATAGACCTCGGCAAGGAACTCCACAGTAGCTGTACGCTTTTTATATATTTATTTACTGATCAACAGCCAAAATCAAACTCATAAGTATTTCTACATATTACATATAGAAAAATTTCCCATTCTTTTAATTACTTTATATTTTCTTAAGAGTAAAGAAATTCAAAAGAAAATAATTTCAGCACAATAAGACCCTTATTGCTTACTCTCTGGAATACTTGCTCGCCACCTGATGTCCGCTGCGTAACCAAGGAATAATAATGAGAAACAAATAGGGCTCCCAGGGGAAGCCCTGCTTTGAAACTTATGGATCTTTGGAAGGGAATCGAAGAATATTTGCAGATTGTTACTTTGTTGTTATTTTTTTGGCCTTGTTATAGTTTGAAAAGGAATAAAAAATAATGTTTTAAAACGAAAACGGGAAGAGCCAAAATCATCTACAAACCTATTGTGTTGCAAAACTGTTGTTAACAAAATAATTGAGTAATAATAACGAAATTATTATTTAAGAAACCAGGAACACAATTCTTAACCTTTCGTGTGTTTAAAACGTGGACATTATGGGCGACGATTACACGACCGTTTAATAGTACCATCCTCAATAGATTGTACAGTACAGTTGTGATTCTTATAGTTAAAAAAAAAAAAAACAGGTTTAATAATTATTCTTAAAAAATCTACAGCAAAAGTAACAAAACATAATTTTCATTTAAAATCCAGTCAGCCTGAACAAAAATCTTAGGAACAAGTTCTATTTTCTAGCAATTTTCTTTGAAATTAAACCCTGAAGCTTAAAAGCGACAATGTCACCGACCCTTTAAATGGGTACTGCTGTATTTTCTTGTATTTCAACGAGAAACGCTAAGATTTCAAAGGCCAGTAGAAAATGTTAAATACAAAATAAGACAAACATTTTCAGGGAGTGGAAGCATTTGAGAACCCTTGGATTTTATTATTTAAATATTACGGCATGATTTTATTTAGCATAATTTAAGTTGCATTAGCATCTTAAATGTTTAACGAAATTCTTTGCTTTGTTTATTACGCAAATTATGTTCTAGATTTTCTTCCTTGTAGTTACTTACCTTCCGCACCTCACCCTCCTCCTTTCTTTTAGCTTTCCAAAAAATGCATTAATACAATATTGTTTGTTGTATACTTACATCATCTGTGAAAATTTCAACTTTCTAGCTATCACGGTTCATGAGATACCGCCTGGTGACAGACAGACAGATAGACGGACAGTGGAGTCTTAGTAATAGCAGTGGTGTCTCATCTCATCCCATACAAAGAAACCGTGCCGACGTACTGTACTGATTCTACTGATTATTTTTTGCACATCGGTCGCGTTCGTTTCCGTTCCACGGATATAGATGGTGATCTATCTATCGGCGTGGAACAGTACCGGACGCGATCGATTTACAAAAAATAATCGGTATAATCAGATGAAAAACGCTAGTTAAGTCGGCACGCTTTCTTTGTATGGGATGAGGCATCTGTATGCTCAGTAGTATAGTATTAGTACTGTAGTATAATATTATCTGTGGTAAAAGGGTCCCGTTTTTACCCTTTGGCTACTGATACCTAAAAATGGCCTATCAACAGTAATCTTCTTAAGAGAAGCAAGTGGGGGCTTCTCTTAGTACTCATTTTAAGAAGATCTCATAGTAAAATTCTTCCAACCAACAAAAAAATTGCTCATAAAAGCTGCTACTTGTTTACCAGTAAAGTTATTTAATTCCCCTACACTCCGTTGACCGCGGACAGGCAAATTACCCAGTAAACAATTCACTTGGAAGTAATATGAAAAAGTCTTAGGTAATATTATTACTCTGGCTTAACTAAACTTTTCTTTGATAAATGATAAATGATAAATGATTTTATTTCTGTAAGTAGGTTTGTACAAACACTTTTACATGTCGATCATATTTTTAAAACTAGATGAAGTCGGCGTTTCCTATCTGACTACTCTGAGAAGAAAGGCCGAAACAAACTCAGAGGTCACAGTCTCTTTTAAGGTCCAGACAAAATCTTTGTTAGATCATGTGAAGACCATGTAGACTGAAGTCTGAAATGGTCTTTTTAGGAAAGAACCAGCCAGATTGAGTGGACCTGTCCAGTCAGTGCACGCATTTGTCAATAACCGTGCAGCTCAACTCAGAAATTAAGGAGCTCAACGATTCGACGAACAATGCTGCTTGTATTCTAGGTATATTTATTTAAAATATGGAAATAAGCATCACTTTCTCTTCTGTCTTCTTTTTACAGCTTTTTAAGACGACTAACGACGAAGAAGTAGTAAGAGTAGTCCCTAGAGTCATCATCATCATCTTCCTGCACTTAACCTTTTTTTCCATCTTCTGTACACCTCTATTCGCGGTCACTTTTTTTTTGTTGTCTCGCTTTTGATGACTATCTCACCTGATGGTAAGCGATGACGTGGTCGACGATGTAGCACGCTCCCAGGTTGTAGCTATCAGGAAATACAGAGGCTGGAAGGGAATTCCACTCCTTAGCTATATGCACAATAAGAGTATTCCCAAAACGCTTTGTGGGTACGGGTGAGATTTCCACCATATACCGATGACGCATCGCCGTTTGTCTTGTAGTCCTCAATAAAATTCTTTTCTATATCAATTTTCACACAATCTATCAATCGTTTCTTAAAGGAGATTGCAACAAAAATAAAATTATTAACTATTACATATTTAAATACAAGCGCGTACAAAAAGGGGAGGCCGTCAAAAAATTCGGACGTCATTGGCCGTCAAAAAATTCGTCCACATCAACACAACACACACGACAACAGGAATTGTGGTCAGAACGCTGGCAGCATTGCCACGTTGGATAGCAATGCTGATTCTCTGGCCGAAGAAAAGCTCATACTAAATGATGTAACCTAATTATGGTTTGCCTAGCATTTTTCACTTATGTTAGGATCGGTTTCAAGCCTAATCGAATGCATTTGAATACTGTATTTTACAAGAAGCGTTTGTCTATCTAACTTAACGTCATCACACTAGTTTTTTACCTACAGTCTCTTTATTTTCAGCCATATAGTGGCAACAACAAACAACCGAGATGCAATATAACGTAACACTCTCCTCTCCCATACCAGTTCCCTATGGGGGCTCTTTTTGAAATGTAAATCGAAACCCGAAAAGCCTTCAGATTTCCCTTTGATGTGTTAATTCTATATTCAGAGGGCCGGAATCTCTTATCAGTTTTACATTAATTAGCCCACACAGTCCCGGTCCAGTGTGATAGTCAAAGTTAGAGGAGAACCCATATGAGGTACGTTGCTTTAATAAGTTTCACAGTGTAGTCGAGTTTATTTTCTAGGCAGTTATAAAACTGACGATATAAGTTTGTAGCGAGCTACAAGATACTTTGTTGTTGTTGGTCATCAATTATATCGAGAAGCTGCGGTATGGCTTTATATTTATCGCCCTTGTTATCATATTTCAGTTAACCGGCAATACTTGCATTTACTAGCTCAAACCATAAGTAGGTACTACTATTTCAGATTTGTATCTAACATAAAATCACTTGTCTAAAGATTTCGTATTATTGATAGGCTTGCGTTTGACCGTCCCTTATTCTTATGAGACTGCATAGGCCAGTTTTCTTGAACCTCTGCAGAAAACGGAAATGGAAGTAAAAGCATTAAAAGCGACTTACGCGTGAAACGATCAGTTTTCCTTGCAGAACACCATTATAACAAAAATAAATATAAGCAAGCTGTGCCATAGGCTACAAGGGTACATAATGTCCGATTAAACGACTGTCCGTGTAAATTGTAAGGCGCCCGGTGCCATAAATAAGGGTCGAGATCGGTATACGAAAAGATTACTCGACTTATCCTTGGAAACCACAGGCCTATCTGTTAGGGACCAGGGCTATAGTAGGATGAAGAACCGATGCTAACGAGAGATTTGACCGAAACCAGGGAATTTTGATGTGGGTAGTTGTGAAAAGTTAACAGCCATAACGCGAACTACAATTTAAAAGCTTCATTTTTCAACTTTGATTACACGGTAATAAAACGGGTATGAAACAACTTTTCACATAGTTTCAGTTTTTCCGAGAATTGAAATTAAATTCGAACTGAAATTTCAAAGGTGAAACATTTTTTGATGCGAGAATTGATCTTAACGAAGTAAACACCAAAAAATATTGCATCGATGAATATCGAGGCCAAATAGTCAGATAATTCACCACAACATTAGTTAATAGGTCCTACATAAATAAATACAAAACCAACTTCGTCAGATAGTCTCATCCATGGTTCTTTGTGGGAGGGCTCTGATATAGATAAGGCTCTGGCCTCGCAAGATCGGATAACATCGGGAACTTCGCCGAAGTAATAGTGGATTTATTTTCCTATACCATTACTGTGTTAACAACGGACTAAAGGGTCTTACGTTACTTAAGGAAGAAGACAGAAGCTGTAATAAAATTATATTAAATCATTTTCGACTCCTTTTCGTCATCTCGAAATATTGTTCACGTTATAAAAATGCGCTCGCGAAACCTAAGCGCGCCACTCGATTCCACTTAAAAACATCTAGACCAAAAAAATCTTACAACTATAAAAAGTAGTTTCTCATATTCCAATTAAAAATGGTATGCTTATTAGCACTCGACCTCGTTACTTTATTTAAAACGTATGTGTGGGTAAATAAATAAGGTTGAAATGTAAAATATTGAGGGCAGTTTGTTGGCGCCCAACGTGGGCCCCGCTACCAATTGCAAATGTACCCTCGCATCAGTGCTCTTATGGCGTTGAGAATTCACAAAATTGAAAGTTCGGTTTCAAAACAATCTTTGTTTTATCCACGAGTTTTCAGGCACATTTTATGGATGAAACAAGTTATTTGTGGATGTAGTTTTGGAGTATATGGTGACAGTATACCTATACTATACGAGTTACATTGCAGTAATAAAGCTGTAAACAGTTTTATTTATAGTATGTAAAACGACTTTATTCCGGTTCTATTAACAGCTTTAAAGTATAATTTTGTCAACCAGTTCATTCATTGTTGATGATAATATCTCTCATTTCACTATCTATTTCACGAAATCAACGCAATTATATTCGGGTTCAAGTTTAATTATAATATGCAATATTATGTAAACGGTTCTATGCATATATTTGCTTGTCATAATTAGGGCAGAGCAGTAATTATTGCGATCGTTTTGGGAGCATAGGTTACGTAATTGTTAGCTGCATACATGTGGTCTACTTATGCCCGTTGAACTAGCAATTTGTGGTGTTCAGACCGAAAACCAATCAAATCAATGTGTGAATAATATGTGCCCTTAAATAAACGTTAGCTGGCATAAATATGACATATTGAGCTTTATAAAGTACTAGCTGACCCCCGCGGCTTCGCTCCCGTCAACTGGCTATCTACCTACCTATCACCTACATATCTACCCTACCTACCTAACCTATCCTACCTATCTACCCATCCACGTACCCGCCAACCTTGCCACTATCAAATAATGAATTTTTGTAGGCAAGATTCTGATACTTTGGGTTACACTATTGCACTATTCAAATTTAGTGGAAGAATTTTTAAAATCGGTCCAGTACTTTCGGAGTCTATTCGGTACAAACAAACAAAAAAATCTCTCCTCTTTATAATATTAGTATAGATTTGTCATAAAACTGTCACACAAGTAGTGAAGAACGTAACCAATATTCAGTCCCTTCAAAATTTCCCAGACAACCCATCACAAAATAACTCCCATGTTCCATTCCGCAAAACCAACCTAGCCCTCAACTCTCCACTGCTCCGCATTTGTAGAAGCTACAATAATTTTTGTACAACACCAGATGCTGAATTACACGATGTTTCACTCTATAAGCTTAGAAGAGCAGTCTCGGAGGTACGGGAATGCACAAATCTTTCGACTTAAGTGATTTATCAGTGCACTACGTATAATGCCCGCGCATTGTGAGTCTAGTCAAGTCAAATCAGGCAATGTAATGAATACTGATTTTAACTACTATATTTATCACATTGTCTAGTCATTATGAATATTGCTACGTAATGGTTGTGGAATTGGATAATTATGGCCAATGTATTAGTCTAAGAGCGAGTGAAGCGAGCTCGGGAGCTCAGGGTTCTCCGCCACGGATTGGTTAGGTTCGAAGGCTAAGACGTTGCTCGACTCAGCTCAGCCCTTCATGTTGAGTCATCTCCTTCATGTTAGGTTACTTCAGATCCTGCAAACAGAAAAAGGAGCCCGGGGATCCGTTGACTTTGTTGCTTAAATATTTTTATGACCCGGCCCAATAAGTGATGGTTATTATTCAGAAAGCTTTATTATATTATATTTAATTATATATAGTAGTTATAATAATTCTAATAGCTATAATTTAATTATTTCAATAGTTTTTAGCATATTGCCTACTCATATTGGGCATTTTTCAATTTGTCTGGGCATTATGAATAATGCCGTATTAATCACTTGATCCATAACGTATACAAACTATTTTCTCTTTTTTTTATAATTTTGTCATTTTGCATATTTGTATTATGTTAAGTTTACTACTTCTATTTTTTAACCGACTTACCAAAAAGGAGGAGGTTCTATGTTCGACTTTATGTGTGTGTGTTTTTTTATGTTCACCGATATCTCCGTCAATTTTTGAATATTCTTGTTTTGTTTGAAAGAGTATGTTCAGAAATTGGTCCCATTTTAATTTGGTAAACATCTGATGAAGAACTTTGGAGATATACAACTGAACTCTTCAATAAAGAAAGGCAAATCTCTCGGGATTGCTGCAATCGCATGTCTGTTTATTGTTTATACCTTTTCATAATAACATCACGCCAATACGCTCTAAAAGGGTACGCAGATGTGTACAATTCACCTTGGTACACTCTCATTTCACCGGTCATGCTTAGTTTCATGATATTCGGATAATCTATTCTGGCATTATAGGTAGGTACCTTTCTAAATTACTTGCCCAAACTAAAATTTTTGTAAAAAACCTTTTTCACAAAAAAATACTACCGACTTCCAAATAAGAAAACTACAAAGTGAAACTTAAGTTATAACTTAAGTTTTGGAAGTCGGTGTCCGTAACGCAAAAAAATGGTACCTACCAAAGACACCGACTTCCACAAATAAAGTTATTTTTAACTTTGAAGTTTTCTTAATCGGAAGTCGCTTATATTTTTTTGTAAAAAAGGTTTTTTGACATTGAAGTACAAATAATAATTACCTATCTCCCCGTGGTAGCGCAGTTTGCATGAGAATTTCTACAAGCTAGAAAAATGCATTCAAAGGATTGCTATAGGGATTAACATCAAAGGGTCATACTGTGCTCCTTTCTTTCGTCGTTCATTTTGTTTATTTATCAAACAATATCCTTCAACAATCAGTCATTTTATTAACGGATATCGAAAAAACTGGAAAATATAAGTGTTATTCGGGATCTGGTCCCAAATAGCCCTAGAAAAAGAGAGAAGAGGAAAGAGAGAAGGCATTTGAAGTGGGAATATGTCCAATACCTATATCGGTTTACGGTCTTTCGATACGCAAGTCATACGAGTGTACATTGAATACATTCTACCGTGGGCTACCGTATATATAATCTGCATTGGATATCCAAACGGTAAGCGTAGCGTAGCGCAAATCTAATTATCTCAATTCATTAGTAGCAGGTAAGAGTATGTGTAACGGGATGACCTCGAGTCCTAGATGCCTGTTCAAATATCTTCAATTAAGCCAGACGTACCGACGACGCTGTGGTCTACAGTCTACACTTCCAAGACGGCGTTTGATTAATCTGGAGAAGATCCTGTTAGCTATACATGTTTAGTATTTACATAGGAAGCTTTGGTAATCGACGCGACGGTATATGGCTAGGGTTAGATGTGTGTTAATTTGTAGATATCGTAGAGTAATATTTTCGATTCTAATTTAATAAAATGTGAGAATGTTTTTAGCTAATAGCTTTAGTATTTACATAGGCATATGTATTTCTGGGTTAGATGTGTGTTAGTGCATATCATACACAAGAATTGTGCTGATGATTATTAAATCATAAATCTATACTTAATATAATATTATAAAGCTGAAGAGTTTGTTTGTTTGAACGCGCTAATCTCAAAAACTACTGGTCGGAATTGAAAAGTTATTTTATTGTTGGATAGTCCATTTATCGAGGAAGGTTAAAGGCTATATAACATCACGCTACGACCAATAGGAGTGGAGCATAAATGAAAATTGTTGCAAAAACGGGAAAAATTATTCCTTTTTGAGAGCTTTCGACGCGTGCGCTGCGTTTCGATTCATGTATGTAGGGTAGATAGGGTAGGGTAGGTAGGTAGCCAGTTGACGGGAGCGAAGCCACAAGGGACGGCTAGTTAATAATATTTGTCAATTTAAGTTTTCTGTCTGGTAGAATGAAGAGAGAGACTGTGAATTATTAGCTGCGTTAGTTATTAATTATGTATTTTACTCTATATTGTGATTTCTATCTCAACCTCAAATTTTTACAAGAACTAGGTATATTTTTTTATGGCTTGCACCTTACATATTCTGTTTATATGCCATCCATACTAATATTCTAAATGCGCAAGTAATTCTTTATATCTATCCGTCGGTCTGTTTATTTTCTGTACCGCTAAACCCATTTTGGTATAGAGATAGATTTGCCCTTGATACAGAATACGAAACTTTTTAAGACTGGAGTATGTTCACTTGGGCAAATTTAAGAATTGAGCGCGGACGAAACTGCTGGCAAATGCTGGTTTACACTATAGAAAAAAAAGGAGACTTGAAATAGACCTCTGGAAGACTTGAACTTTAGACGTCTGTCGCCTGATTTTCGGCCTTGTAAATTGCCGAACTGATAATAAATCACACCCTGCCCAGAAAACTATCCACCTTCTTAACAAAGATTAAACCCAACAGACGCGACCTTTACACAAATTATAACCGACACAATGCGATCTTCAATGTTAACTGGAGCAGGTAATAGTTTCGAAGCCTCCTGAAACCTCCTGAAATCCCCAGAAACTGCCTGAATTCCGGGATTAATCTACAAATTCACTGTACCCTTAATAATAGTGCTATTTGTAAGGTTATACAATATGGCCTCTCCTAGACTAGGCATTGAAGGGAGCGCCTAACAAAGGAAAGGTTCACGGGTAATCTTTTGAAGCTGTATGGAGTAGGTATGTTGCAAGGAGGAGTTTTTGTATGATTTTGAAATTTATTTTGGCAATAAAATACACTCCTATTTCAGTTTATATAGGAGTTAACATATAAAGATATTCAATATCAATCTGCTTTATAGCCTTTTTCTGTCAAACTGTAAGCCAATATTTTTTTGGCTGGCGAAATCTTCCAATGACTTTGCCCGCTCTGTGTGAAGCGGGAGCGGAAGCGTGCATGTCAGACTTTAACTGACTAAAACCAACCGTGTTCCTTCTATTGCTTGAGCCAGGGCCGCGGTAACTCTGTTTCAAATTTATTTGCGATCATCTAGAAGACCAAGACTATTGTAATATTCAGGCTTACCCCCTATTTCATGGGATTTAAATATAATTGGCGACATGTAAGTGTACTATAGGTGCACCACTACTTAACCCTTTCGAGAGTCATCATCATCATATCAGCCGAAAGACGTCCATTGCTGGACATAGGCCTCCACCAACACGTCCACGTCATAACATTGTCCGGTCCCGTGCGTCTCGTATCGTGGGAGGCCTTCCGCAACGTCTTTCGGTTCGCGGTCGCCACTCCAGAACTTTTCTGCTCCGTCAGTACATATGCCTATTTGGACCTTTTCTTCTATATTTTCTGCTTACATGACTATACCGTTTCTTCTAAAGTGTAAAACTAATTGTAAGTTAAGTATATACTATTCTTCTTATATAACTACTTAATGTTTTAAATTCCTAACTGAAAAGAACTAAGCTAAAGAGATTAACAAAGTGGTTCTTAATATCTTACGCTTCTAAAGGCTGTAAGTGCTTAAGTTTTTAAGTGGTTTCAAATATTATCCTAGCAATGAAGGTATTTGGATTTCAGACTAAAGCAAAGTTAAAAGATTCCAGCTTAAAATCTACCAAAGCTTGGCTTGTGGATCATTTGAAACTCTTTTTCTTTTCTTTCTTTTTTTTTAATTGGTGAAGATTTAAAGAAATAGCTAAGTACTCTCCATTTATATATCCTTGAACTCTAGTCAATGTGATATCCTATCAGCGACAATGATTGTGAAAAGTGAAAATCTCTGGGATTGACCACGTCCACGTGGCATTTCAGTAGCGTTTGAATGTCAATCTCACATTTTAGACAATCGTTATGTAACCAAATAAAATAATTAATTAAAGAATATTTCTAACAGAAAGTTTTTTCGTATTCCTCGCAGCAAACCCTTTCATTTGATACCCATATCATGGCAATGCACAGTAAAATAACTAGTCCGCCATCTTGGGCCGTCCGCCATATGGAATTAATAATGACGTTACTTAGCTAACCATGCATTGTCATCCAAACTACGTTTGCATACACGTTAGTGTATTCAAAATTTCATCTTAATCGGTTGAGGATAACTGCTTTAAAATTCAGTTACATCATTTGACCCGAACACATTTACATACATAGATACATACGTACAGTGCAAGTTAAATTAAAGCTTGTAAAATGTCACCTTTTTGAACGGCCTCTTTTCTTCGTTTAAAAACCTATACTAAAAACTATAAAGACAACAGCAAAACATAATTTGCATTCCATTTTCCAACTAATAAAACCGTAACCTCACAATAAAACACTAAGCATCTAAAAAGTACAGTCGGCAAGCGTGATTCGTGACTCGTGACACGTGACACTTGGTACAATCACGCACGTAAGTCGTCACGTCCCCCCCACACGTCACCTGTAATACCGCGCTTAAATAACACCAGAAACGCGACACGTGCGACAAAACGACCGACGTATATCTACAAGCTTTTAATTTAAATCCCCTAAGTGACGCGGCAATGGTTTTAGACTAAAGTTATTTGAATACTGTCGTGTTGAGAAATGCTGAACATTTTCTTATGATTGAAAATTTTGAGGCGTTTTAGTAGGCTAGTTTACGAGTGCTGGGCCAGAAAATGTTGAAGAAGGCCTATAGGGAGAGAGACGAAATATTGGTCCTCTGTTTGATAAAATTGAAAAGATCGAAATGTTTGGCTTGACAACAGATATTCGAAATACATCTTCTAAGAATGTCCCACTAACAGTACCTATCCTTAAGTCAACGCAAAATTATTTTGACCAAGTTATTTGTGTGTAAAGAATTTTAGGTAGTTAATATTTAACTAGCATAGAACATTAAGCCCCTAATACACTGCTATCAGGCATAGTTCATGAATAATGTTCAACGGATGACTCTCCACGGGATAATAAACGCGATGTGCCTACGTAAAGGCTAAAGGTCACTCCAATTCACACTACAATCTTATGTTACAAATAAAAATAAAACTTTCATCTGGAACAAGGACGGGAGCAAATAATCTCGTCGCATCCTACGCATAAATACTTGCGAAAAGCCCATTGTCCTTACTGTGGGCCATTCGGCCTTCGGCATAAAAATCCTTGCAATCAAAGTTTACCTCCACTTAGTACGCCAGTCACATCAATATTATATTGCATGAATTCCAGTCTTTATGTCCCACTCAGGCCAAATGTACCAAACGGGACATTGTAAGTAACGACTCCTTTGCTATTCGGCCCACGCTACCGTCCAGCAATGTGGACACAGCCTAAACTATTATATTATTCAAATATGGCCGTATCGCAGGCCCTTTTGAAGTTTTAAGACGAAGGACGATTGCGTACAGTTTGGGACAGATTCACGAAAGAATTTCTTTTGATTGTTATTTTATTCTAAGACTGACGTATTCTGAATTGTATTTTTTATTCCGTACCTTTCCTTCGTTTGACTGTAATTTCAGTACCTTAAGGTTATACATCAGTTCAGTGAGTTTCTTGAATAAATACGATTTTCATTACAGCTGCTATTGTAGTTTAACATTATAGGTACTATATTTCTGGCTCCTATCATTCTGCTAGCCTTTCGACTGTGGCTTGTATGCCCGCTGGCGTTAACGTGACAGGCTGTCTTCGAATCAGCGTTTTCTTATTCAAATCAAGTACTCAATGAAGATATTGCTTTAATATTTCAGAAGTTTTCAATATCGGGTTTTATTTTGATATTTACCATTACAGAAAAAAAGATAAGAAATCATAATTAATGGTCAAACAACTTTTTCAGGCTGAGATGAAAATGTTTCCTAGAATATTGTTTCTGAAACAATGCCTATTCTACCATTAGTTTTGTATACTAACAATGTGTGCTTATTTTTCCTGAATTTGTCTGCCTCTGAATTGGGTCTGTGCTAGATAGCGTTTTCTCCATGTTTTCTCCTTGATACTTTTTACGCGATTTATTTCATTATTTCTTACGCAAGCCTCGACCATCTGGGTAACCGGATCCAGAACCGACCTATAAAAAGTTCTGTTATAGGAACACAACAGAGCTTTTTGCAGCCTATATTGTCTCACTTTTCCATTCAATTCTGTTTTAATTTTGTTTCTGTAAAACCTAATCATGTACTCAATAAAATGTTGAATTATCATATTTAAGGACGGAATTACAGTATTGATTAGACCAAATTAATAAACATCTTAGAAGAACTTATATTTCTCCTACGCACAAACCTCCTACCCTCATTGGTTCCCAGACTCACCCTAGCAACAACACTCATTGCCTAGCCGTCAGTCACTGAACCCAGTATAAACAATTATCGTGTATATTAATTAACACGTCTCTGACGCGTATTTGTTACCGGTGCACAGGTGTGTATCATTTATTCCACTGATTACTCTGCTAGTCTTCTAGATGACGCACAAGGGATAAGTAGTAGCGGAAAAGGGAGCGAATTAAACAAACCCGGTCAAGGTAAACAGTGGCTTGAAGTATAGTTACTAGATTTCTGAACTTTCAATAAATCACTATCTACTGAATTTTGGAACGAAATTAACTAAGCCTCACAAATTCGGCTGTTGAAAATTAATCAACCACAACAGCTAGCGTGCGTTTGAGTATTTGTCATTTGGCCATGATTTTTGTTCCTAGAAACCACGTCATGATGGAAAACATAACAGAAAAAAGTAATTTTGGGGCAAATTTTCTTGCTTGATCACATCTGTAAGTAGATGTGAAAAAGCAAAACTTTTGCGAATTTTTACGTTGCTTAAAAATAAAACAGATTTTAATTGAACTCGTAACTTCTTGTAACTTGCAGCACAAACGAGTTATCCCGGTAATTTACTTTCCGTCTTATGTGGAGCTTTATTGTAAGTTATGGCTTACGAGAATATAACGAATCGTGAAATTAAAATCTTGATTTATATAATGAGATCAAAGGAGCTGGGTGGAATTTATACAAAGGTACAAATTTTTGCTTTGAAAGCAAATGCTGTTATTACTACACACATAGGTAAAAATACAGAAACACCCGCCTTTTCCCACTGGAATAAGCAGAAACGGTACCTGCTACCAATGCCATCTGTTACCGATGCCAGATGTATCTAATAAATCTGAAGATGGTACAATGGGTGTAACTTATAGTACTTTTTAAGGATCAAAGAGTAATCAAAGAGTTTTGAGATATATAAACTTAAGCCTGTATTTTTTGAAGTACGCCTTTAGTACACTATATTAGGTACTAGTTTTATGAGATCACTAGCTTCTGCCAGCGGCTTCGCCCGCGTGCAAAGTGTTTTCTTATCCCAAGGGAACAATATACCCTGATGAAAAGAAGCTTATGTGATATTCCAGACTAAATTCTATCTCGGTGCCAAATTTTATACAGATCTGCTTAGCCGTTCCGGCGTGCATCGATCCATCCAAAACAAATGTGTAAGTTTGGATGGATGTGTGTGTGGATGTATGTTTGTTACTTAATCACGCCAGAACGGCTGAACGGATCTGTATGAAATTTAGCACAGGGATAGATTATAGTCTGGCATAGCACATAGGCTACTTTAATATTCCCTTGGGATGATAAAACACTTCTGGATTCCTTTGTGCCCAGGGACCCACACCAGTCTTACCCTGTTATGCTTCCCAAGCCTGTTTAGGGTCTGGATAGCATCCAGAATAAGTCTGGTGTCCACTTTGTAGGATGCCATGGCTTTGATGTTGCAGCCTGACTGTTTACCATTATATCATCTCTTGAACTCGAATCGTAATCTGTTCACTGTCTAATTACTACTGGAGACACACCTACGAAGCACGTTAAACCCTTCCTCATATCCAAATTACACGAACCCTTCAAGGCTGTATTCGTACAGAACCCATCAAATAATGTACCCTCTAGCAGTTATACCTCAACTTAGCTTTAAACCCCATTGTGACCTCCATTGTGTGGACCTTCTTCGGTTCTCCCTCTTATGGCATGTGCCGGACAGTTCCCAACTATTATTTTATTCAAATGCCCGCTATTGTCATCAAAACCGCTTACTCCATGAAAGGGCAGAGGAAACGAAATGAAAATATAATGCTCTCTCTTTCTCATGGGCAATTTATGCTTATAAAAACTTTGCGGAAATGGAAAAGTAATGCAAAGAAAATATCCTTTTTGTGTCAGGATTTTTAGCGTCTGTTGAGGATTTAGAATGCGTATGAATGGATTTATTTGATTAGGTACCTACTTTGATTTCAAATACAACTGTTTTATTTTCATAATATGAGTGGGTACACAGGTGTTAAAATTTAAAAATATATATCGCCATAATCAGGCTGATGCCATGCAAATTTAAAATGCATATTAACAAATTATTTTTTTATAACAGTCGTTCATTGTTCCCGGTTCTTGGGTGATGTGCTTTGTAAGGCATCTACGTGTTTTACTACATAGTTTATAAGTAAATAGCTGTGCCCGCGGCTTCGCTCCCGTCAACTGCCTACCCTACTCTACCTCTCTACCCTACTCTACCTCTCTACCCTACTCTACCTCTCTACCCTACTCTACCTACCATAACCTACTTGCCCTACCGTAACTTACCTACTCTACCCTACCTACACTACCAACCTACCCTCCCCTACTTACCTACCCTATCCTACCTACCTACCCTATCCTACAAACCCTTCCCTACCTACCTAACTACCTACCCTACCTATCTACACACCTACCCTACCTACATACCTATCCTACCTACATACCTACCCCACCCAAATACCTACTCTTCCTACATAACTACCCTCCCTACCCAAACTACATATCTAACCAACCTACATACCTACCCTACCTACATACTTACCCTACCTACATACCTACACTACCTACATACCTACCCTACCTACAAACCTGCCCTACCTACATACCTACCCTACCTACATACCTACCCTACCTACTTACCTACCCTACCTACATACCTACCCTACCTACATATCTTCCCTATCTATATCTATTTCTATACCTATCCTACCTACCTACTATTTTTTTCTTTATTCTTCTATCTAAGAACCTTCTCCTAATTATTTTAGCGAAATAGGTAAAGCCATTCTCAAGTTATAGCGTGACGAGGAGAAATAGGGGTTCATTTTTAACCGACTTTCCTTTATATATATATAGATGTATACTACTATCAACCTATGGATCTTTGACAAAGTTCGGTGAGTTATGAATTAAATTATCAACTTTCAATTTTAAAATATAAAAAGGTGTATTCTTGGTAAAGGTGTATTTATTCTGGCGCATTCTCGAAGAATAAAAAATAATAAAGTTCTAGTTCACCGAACGTAAAAATTTCACTTAAGATCAACATTTTCATAACTTTCATCACAGTTACGAAGCTGATTATTTTATGCTTAAAAGTACTAGTTACTACTCATGAAAATTCAGTAGCAAGAAAATCTCGATTATTGAAAAAAATAATTCGTAACTCGAAAACTATAGTTCTCGCCAAACTTCATGGCCGCCCCGAAGTTGGCTACAATGGCTTAAGTTGGCTGCGCAGTAGTAAATCTCATACAAAAACAGCACTGTTTCGTGCCTTGCGCATCGGAAAGCCAACTTCATGGCGGCTCAGGAGTTTGGCGAGCACTATTCTTGGGAGTGATTCGGATACCCCTATACCTGATGGAACTAATTTTTTTTGTTAGTATCTATTTTCACGCCATCCTGTATATATTTTTATAGTGCCTTTGTACAGTGATTTTTACTAGTGCATAAAGTTTTAATAAATAAAAGTGTCCCAAATGTTTTTAGTGGTGTAAAAATCGGGTCTAATGCCACATTCAAATGACATTTTACTAACTACGCCATAGAAACATGATTTATAAAAAAAACTGTGAGTAAGGTAAGTTTAGATTTTTTTTTTTTTTACTTTTGATGGGTTTGCTCTTGACTCTAGTCTAGGTCAATGACAGAGACAGAGTCGACGATGGAGTGAGCTTACCCAGAAGAAGCCTGTTCACTCTAACTTTGAAGAGATTTTATAAGTTTATTTTTTATAGGAAATATTACGAAGTATAAATGCTAAAGACACCTTGTGAATAACTTTTTTATAAGTCCTTTTTAAAACCAATTACAGGATGCTTTACTCACACAAAAATGACATCTCAAATCTAAATCTTGTCTTATTTTAGTTTGATCCTTCTGTAAGCCTAAGCCAAAGGGAAAAATGTTAAAATTCAGTGCCATCTACGTAACACGATGAATAATAAATAAAGGTTAGAAAATATAACAGGTGAGCAAAAGGGGAGGGTAGGGTAACATGGATATATTCCTTGGAGGCCTGTCCTTACTCGACGATGATTTTATTCGGCCCAAAGGCCACTGACATGAGGTAGGTAGCTTCTGAATATCGATGTTTAGACAAAACTGTTGTATTCAGGGTGTAACGGCAATTTGTGGTTATATTTTTAAAACTTCTGCCCATGTAAATAAACACCTTTCTTGTAGGGAGACTAAGTCAATTATCAGAAAAAAATATTGTATCTCCCATAAAAATGTTTGTTCGGCTGATGACAATTGTGTGTTGTAAATCCAAATATTTTTTTGGGTAATGCAGCCTTTGAGAAAGTTGATTATTAATATGGGCAGATGCCGTTTTTAAAATATGACCGTACCTTTATTTCCGTTATATTCTATATAGGAATGGACTAGGTAAGAAAAAATAAGTGTACGAAGATTTGACACCTGTAAAGTTTTGAACACAAAGGACTTAGTAAAGACAATAACTTTGCAAAGACAAATACTATGGCTATCGGCCTATGAGAAATGAGAATATTGAAACTCGACTTCTATATTTGTATTTGGTATTCGAAGAAAATACCATAAGACTTCCGTAGACGGGATAAACACGACAATGTGACAACGCGTTTTATAAAAGAATTAGGGCTAGTCATTTTTTTCGGACTTGCAGCAATTACTTAAAGGAGACGTTTTTGAAATCATTTAGCTTTCTGTGTTTTTTTTTTTATAATAAAATGAACCTTTTTCCCACTTGATGCAACTTAAATCATTCTTATTTTAACTGCAAGGGTTTCCCACAAACTCGGAATCGTAAACCATTTTTCAGGCAGTTCCGATTGGTATCAGAACGTCGGCCAGTCAATAAATCGCCACAACGGTCCCATGGGGAGCTGAAGGGAGATCGAGATAATCATCATGCTTAGCTGATGGACGGCTTTCCGATAGCCGAAATGTTGCTTTGAGATTAAGTATAGTTTGGTCCTTAATGTATGTAACACTAGATTCTTTCACCCGCGGTAAAGTCGAAATTTATCCCAAGAGAACGTAGGAATAAAAAGTAGCCTTCTATAAAGTTCAATCTTTCTCTATACCAAATTCTTCAAAAATTGGTCTTGCTGTACAGGCAGAGCTGCTGCCGCAAATATAATACTAGCATGAGTATTATGTATAACTTTCTTAGAATTTTTCCTTCACCGCAGAAAAAAAAACAGAATTGAAATAGTTTGTTTATGTAGGTATTTATTTATAAAAGATATTAAGTTTCTGGGAGTAGTACTCTGAAACCTATAAAAAAAACACGAAAACGAAAAGGAAACGAAAAAAAGCCCACATGTACAACTCATTATTTGACTCTTGAACTGTACGCGGTCGATATATTTTATTTTTTATTAAAACTTTATGCAAAAGTACAAAGGCGGACTTAATGCCGTAGGCATTTTCTACCAGTCGACCTTAGGGTGTTGGGCGACGGAGATAAAATAAGGCAGGTGCAACTAAATGATATGATGAATAGAGAAAAGATACAAAAAAAGGAATACTAAATATATACTTAGATACATACATACATATAAACAATGTCATAGAGAATCCGAAACGAACAAATCAATCGATATCTTTAGCTACTCAAGAGAATCAGATCCGATACAAGACTTGTACCAAAGATGTTACTAACGCACGTTTATCCAGCATGTACAGTGTGATACCGCTTCGGTGGCTTCGAAATCAGTCCTAGTTCGTACCGCCCGCTACTATTGAACAGCAGCGTGGCTATCCTATTCAGAAGTGTGTCCGGGTTAGTCCTACAATCCGCTTTGAAAACCGGCTCCTCTCAAAGGATTTATACTCTTACTTCATCCGCTTATTTTTAATGTTTCTCGCCATTTTAACGGTATCGCTAACGGAAGTCGGAAGTCACACTTTCGAAGTGTTGGAAAATTTGAAGTGTTCAAATTTTTAATTATGATCGTTAACCGATATCGTGAATGGTGAAGCGTTATTTTGAATTTCGCATTTAAGCATTTCTCTTTTTAAATATTTTAGCAAACTTGGATTTGGCTACATTTAAATTGGACCCGTAAGTTCGTAGTGTAGGAAGGTTAGACAAAATATTTTTCATTGTTGGTATTTTTCCTTTTGTAATGGACCACAATATTTTAATTAACACAAACAAAAGAGAAAGCTCGTATTTTATTAAAGCAACAATGCGAATTAATGGTATAAAATAATCATGTTTCTAAGCTAAACGAGTACGTTGACGTTACACATTTTCTTTTTCATTTATTACTATTTCCCGCAGCTTCGCTCCCGTTAAGGTTAGGAACGATACACTTCTTTCCAGTGCTCATTGTCACCGAAAAAACGGAAAACCCTCATCTTTTAATTAGATTTATTCATTACAGCTCTATGTAAACAACGGTTTTGTTAACCTATAGGTAAATAATAAGCTGTTTATCTACCTTGTTACCTACCTATTAATAAATATTTTAATTGCCTCACCCACCGAGCAATAATTATTTTATTAGAATCCGTTTTTTTATACTAGTCAGCTTTTGTATATTCTGATATTATTCCAATACCCAAAAATGTAGCAGAAAATTCAATTACCCCAGCCAATATAGAGTTAATTAAACACATGTACATTTAGTAGGTAGGTAATAAACTAGATATATTGTCATTTAATAAATTATTTTACCCCATCTTGATTTGCATATATAGCAACATGCATGCTATGTTGGTGGTAGTGGTATGTTTGTGTTTGCAGTAATTAAGTTTGCGTTTGCGAGGTCACCTCTTAAAAGTCTAATGTAATAATTAAGAAATTGGTAGTTTTTTAGAGTTTTACAAATCTAGAAATTTTCATTTCCATATGAGAGGTAATATCTTCCCAAAACAAAACACTTGATCTATACTTTGCAAGAACAATCCAGTCAAATAACGCATTAAGAATATCTTAAGATTCGAACTAGGTATATCTTAAAAAAAATATAGATTATTTAATGATTCACTTAAATAATCAGTTAAAATTTAAAGACTTCTAAAATTCCTCGATGTCGTCTACCATTAGGCTCATAAGCATCATAGTCACGAGACATAATTCAACACAGATTAACGCCTTAGCTGCATCTCTACCTACCACCCTTCACACCGCCGCCATTTTAATACTTCTAAGGAGGCCATTACCAAAAAACACAGCAATTTATCAACAAAGACATCCACAGAATGTCGCGGAATTCCCTTAAATCCGAGCCCCATTATTATTCCGCTTTGCCCACCACAAGGGTAATTTGCGTAATCCCCGGGTGATTTTTTAAACTTTTGGAAAAATTGTGCCGTTTGAATTTTTATCACCTCATATTTTTATGAATCCGTGGATAACGGCAAACATAAGGTGCGAAAATTTATATAAGAATTGTGAAGAGAAAACTAAAATTATTCGTTTTTAGGATTCCGTACCTCGAAAGGAAAAAACGGAACCCTTGTAGGATCACTTTGTCGTCCGTAACAGGTGGAGGTATCAAGCTGAAATTTACATCAAATACTCAGGTCTACTGTCCCTAAAAGCTGTGAAAAAGTCTTCTAAGCTAACGAAATCAAAGATACAGCCGTTTATGCCGCAAATTTCAGCAAATTTTCGACACTCGCAAGGGAATCAAAACCTACAGGGTACTTCCCGTGAACTTAGAATCTTGAAATTTGGTACGAAGCAACGTCTTAATACACAGCACAGATAAAGGAATAATTGCGAAAACCGTAAATTTTTAGTTACATCATATAATATATTTATAATAATTTTAAACTTACTACCCCTTTCCTCATGAACGCGTACAGGTATTAAATTGAAAGTCATATCAATTACTCAGGTCTATAATACCTTTAAGCTGAGCTTTGTACGAAACTCTCGGTGCGCGAGTCCGACTCGCCCTTGCCCGGTTTTTTTCCCAATCTGTTTAGGTATATGGCCTTTTTGTTGAGAACTGCTTACTTGCTATATTCTTTCATAAACTGGCATCACATACTGCTATTATTCGATCAATTAAACAACATCGTGAGGAAACCTGGACTTATACCAAGTTTATTATAAGATTGTGTTCCATTGGCGTTACAGTGCGAGGATAAATAAATAAATCATCAACAAAAACATCTTTCATTTGGCCTCCCAATCATGATCGGCGCGACATCTCTTCTTCCATACTTCTTATCCTTTTTCTTATCCTATTATCTTCAAATTCTTGATGTTTACTAAATTCAAAGGTACTAGATACCTTACCTAAAAGCAAATCCTTCCACAAAACACCACAGCAATATCAAAAACATTTTGCATTTTCGCAGCAGCAGCTCGATCACTAATCCCACCATTAGTACCGTCACTGACGACCGTAAATTAAGGGGCTTGCACAATAAGCACAGAATTTGTCATCCTGTCCAAGGTGTGCGAAGCTTCGCGCCAATTTGTAAATAGCTTACTAATAGGGACCTAGACAAACACGGTAGTGTGAAAGTGGCAGTATGTTCGGTGTTTGTCCGTAGGTGTCTGTCTGCTTGTTTTGTTCATGTGTTTAAGTTTGAGGGCTGTGGTATAGGGGTTGACAGTTTAACAACAAGTGTGAGATGAGCTACGTTTATGTCTCTGCTGATACCGACGGCTGATGTGGTTTTGGTTAGCCAGCTTGTGAATATGTATGCTCCGCCTGTCTAGGCGAAACATACATATATATAGATGTCAACAAGAAGAAAAGCATGCTGTCTAGCATGCTTTTCTTCTTGTTGACATCTTTTTAGTTTGCTTCTTAAGCAGTCGGGTTTTTTTATTTAATTAACTTTTTAGTTATCTGTCAAGACCTATCTAACGATGTCTTAATTATATAAATTCGTTTAGTGGTTTGAAAGATATGATGTGATAAAGAATATTACATACATACAAGATACGCGCGAAAAACAAAACCTTTTCCTTGAAGTCAGGTAAAAAGCAGCAGTAAACCAGTTTTAAGCAGAGTTGTCGACTCTTTCAATGGAACTGAATTAGAGATTAAAAAGTCATTTCTTAAGTGTCAAATAATTAGCTATGCGGCTGCCTAATGTTGCCGATTTACTTGGAAATCCACTTTTGTCAGCTTCGAATTCGAACAATAATAGCATTTTCTCGAAAATCTAATTCAGTAAAAGTGAAAAAGTGTTCTTGTATGATTCGCATGAAATAAGGAGAAAAGTCACTTGAAGTGATGCTAATTGTACCCTTTGCCGTATCTCTGGCAGAGTCGCATAAATAATGAATGTCAATTTCTCTTTGCTTCTCTGCATGCGTCGCTTTGCTTTCTTTTTTTCTTTTTCGATTTATACGAGGAATTGTTAACACGGAGTACACTTTATTTATAGAAGACTTCATTTAGCTGTTATGCTTAGCGTTCTCTCTAATGGGGAAAAGTTTTCATTTCATTTTACTTTGTTATAGTGACATTCTTTTTTGCACTACTTTTCTGTACAGTGTATACGAGTTACAGTAACTAACTTAGCAAATCTTGTTCATATTTTTTGGTATATAGTTTATTATACCCTATCTTAACTTGAAACGAGCATACTATTGTCAGCCCGAATACTCAACAATAATTTCAATCATACCCTACTACTCTACTTCTAGTACCCAAAATAACATTTGAGATAATATTGTCATAAAAATGCCCATGAAGGGCTAACCCTAATAGCCATGTAATGTTATAAATGTGTACTAATAAGAGGATTCCTCTGACCCTCCCCTGGTATAATAACTTAGTCGTATCTTACGACCCCCATGGGGCTCCATGAGGTATGTCCTCTGTTTATAAAAGGGAATTCAGATCGACCACAGATGGCAAACGAAAGAAATTACTTGTTATCAAATGGCTTCAGCTCGCTTAGACCATCATTAATGATTGTCCATGATCAGCAGGATACATTTTGTCAATGACAGAACTGCCATTTGTCTGAAAATTTTGAGGAAGAGAGTCGTATTTTAGATTATCAGAGATGAATTATTGACCATCCGTCCCAACCATATAATTTCTTATGTTCTACCGCCAATCTCTACAGAGACACGACATAACCCAAAACCGTCCTACGATGTCAAAAAATATTCCCAATGCACTACAACGAACAAACACATTTGACCCAGTGACACGATTATATTGGCAAGGCAAGGAATCCCTTTATTGCTTATACGGAGCATATCCGACGCGAGAGTACGTGAACGCGTCTAAATAAAATTCCAAGGAATTTCTCACGCTCCACTGTCATTTATTAAAAAAAAAACAATTTGTGGAATTACGAATACATTTCGAATGGTTTCAGAGGGAAGGAAAGGTACGGTAGGGTTGGAGCTTTTAAAAAGTTGGAAATGCTAATGAGAAAAGTATCGTTCCAGAAAGAGTATGAAATCATCGTGATATTGGTTGTTTTCTTGAAACATAAGAATACTACAAAGCAAAACAAAAAAGCAAAGAAATATGGCGTTTTGTTCTTATCTGGAAAATATATTTAGAACAACAAAGTTTCAAATCACCTGAAAGCTTGGGCCGTTAAAAAAATCATCTTCATAAAAGTCCGAAAGTAAATTCCTACGGGAATTGTATTCCGAAGTTTTTGGCGTCTCTTTTATTGTTTGTAAAGTTGGAAGTCGGAATGGAAAGGCGAGGAAGTCGATTCAAAGTAGTTGTTATGGCGCACAACGTGGGGCCAGTTTTATTTAAAAATATTTTCCCTATTTCTTAGCTGTTTCCCTTCCGTTGAAATGCCTGTCATCGTTTCATGTGAGTTGGACGCAACTTTGCAAAATAAAACGCTTTTAATCTGCCCTACTTTCTCTGCACAGCTTTTGCTAATACCAGCACCCAAAAACAGTTCCTTACCTTGAACCAAATCCTCTAATCCGTTAATTCCTTAAACAATGCCTCATTTGCATTCGCACGAACCTTTCCCTTTCGCATTCAATTACCTGCATCTGAAGAATGATTGTCATTGCGAAGACAAGATTCCTCTCATTTTGCCATGGCGTCCTTTTCTGGTTCGTTTAACGCGATGGGCCCAGGATTACTCTCATTAGGCGTAATTTGTTTCTCTTGGTAAGCTTTTCGCTTGACAGTTATGACGAGCATCTATCTCAGTAATGGCACTAAAATTGGACAATTGAGTTGGAATTGGAAATGTCATATGAAATGTCTAGGCGTGGCTATAAAAGTTGATGAGAAATAATTACTGGAAAGCAGTACATTGTCTTATCGCCACAATTATTTAGTTTGTTTACAATAATGATAATTGAATTTATGGAATGATCTAAAATTTTATTTATCGTTCCATGGTCCATATTGGTCTTCATAAACCATTCTCTTCGTAATAAATCAAATGATTCATCAAATGCTTTTCAATTATTTTTATTGCATATTATTGTCTGTTAATGACTAAATAATTAACATCTGGCTAGTAACAGCCTCTAAATCCTTAAATTTATTTATAAGGTTTTCTGTTTCAATTAAACTAATTTCGTAATTCTGATTTGTTTCAGGTAACTCAACGTTCTGCTTCGATCAAACAGCCCCTTTTTCAAAGGAATGAAGTAATTAAAATCTTTAAATATCAAGAGCATCTCAGAATTTTATTTAAGAAGTATTTTACCAGTAGCTTTCATTTGAATAACTTAATTAGGTGTTACGTCTATTTTAAAATTAATTGGAACTCGTTTCGTCGTTGAGGAAAACGTTGGCAGGAACGTGTACAAAATTGGGTTATCTGGAGTAAACCAGTTTAATAAAAGCGTACGAAGCTTATTTCGCAGTTGTATCTTTTATTGTTCCCTTGGACATCGTTATCGATGGAAGTTTACCCCTTCCCGTGAGGGCCTTTCAAATTCCTAATAGCTTTTGTTACCTGTATGCTGTATAGAAGAAAAAAGAAAGTATTTTATTTCCTTTGCCGAGCCGACTTCACATCGATACTATAAATTAATTTAACAGCCAACGTAATTTCTTCAGAGTACCTTCAAATGTGTCATTAAAAAAATCAAATACACTGACTGCACATAAAGAGGGCTCCGGAATCTTCCGCACCGACTGCCTCCCTCCCAATCTTACAATTACGTGATAAAATTGAAGGCTTTTTTACTCAGTCAAATTCGTTTCACTTAAGCTTCAAAATCTCTTGGGAGATGGTCGAGGCACGACGCTGCCTTTAATAGGTACATTCTGGATCTTAGGAAATAAGTCCTGGCGCCTCATTCAGACTAATTCAATGTGCTTTGGATTTGTAATTCGAAATCTTGCCTGATAAAAGAAATCCACGATATCTAAAGATTGCACGTGTTACTTTATGTCTTCGATTCTTCCAGGAATATTTATGCTACACGAATAAGGTTTGACATGATTTTTTTGCCCAATATATAGTTAATCTATTAAGAAAAACAATCGGGTCGTAAACATAGACAAAAATGTTTATTTATGTTAAAGCGATTAGATGATTTAGATTTACAGCGTTTTTGTGACTTGTCATAAATTTGAGTAGAATCTAAGCAGTTTTAATAACCATATTCAGCACCACGGTTTTTTTGACTATGATAAAACCAGGTGTAATGAACTATGTATTTGATAGAAACCAAGTGTCATATCTTCTTTTCTTAGAGGCCATTACTACACCGAATCTTAAATTGAATCAGTTAAATCCACCTAAAATATCAAATCCCTTACCTACTGTATACCAAATAGAGAGACGGCAAATAAATAATGCAAATTCAATCCAGCTCCATATATCTCTGACAATACATTTGACGTATTACCGACAAGTCATAGTGTTGCAATAATTTATGCAATGTGTCAAAATAGATGCCATTAGAGAGTAATGCCATCGCCGGAATACATAAGTTCTGGTTGATAGATAGCGCGGTTTAGCTCCAAATCTATAAGATTAATGTGCAGTAATTATGAGTAATAGGCTCATGGATTATGGCTTTCGATATCGTCAATCGTTTAGCTGGTGTTTTGTGGCTTTTGTGTGATAATTGTGGTTGTTATTACGGTAGATAATGAGTTGCTTGTAAAAAACAAGATGCGGTATTTGTTAAAAAACAATTAGAATTTATACGCAAGTGTTCGCTCCGTATTACATTAGATTTAGACATAGGCGAAATATTGGTTTACTATAGGTTCTCTATAGGTTTAAAAGGCTGATGATGGTAAGTGAATCTCTGCCCAACCCTTCGGGGAATACAGGTGTGGTATTATGTCTGTGTTTTAAAAAGAAAGCAAAATTATTTTAAAATAATTTATTTATAAAAACACAAACGGGGCTACATCATAACAAGAATAAAATTATTCACTAAAATCTTTTTTTAAACAAGCTTTTTTCGTATTCTTCTCAGCTAACTCTTTCATTATATACCCTTATAAAAAAAAAAACAACTAGTCCGCCATCTTAGGTTGTCCATCATATTGGATTTAGAATGACGTCACTTAGCTCAACATGCATTGTCATCCAAACTAAACGTATATGCAAAATTTCATCTCAATCGGTGGAGAATAACTGCTCTAAAATTCAGTTGGATTGAAAGATTTGACCCGAACACACTTACATACATACATTGCAAGTTAAATAAAAGCTTGTAAAAAGAACACTTATCCTTGAAGCTCACCGTGACACGAAATATTGAAAATACAAAAAAATACGCTCGCGATTGTTTCAAAGTAACGTTGTTCGGAGCCATACAGTGGAAGCGTACCGTTTCTGATTTACGACTAAAAGATTGCATCATAAATCATTGTATACACCCTCCCTGACAGCAAGCGTCGGAAAAATTATAGAAGGATAAAAAATTAAACGCTTTCAAAACAGACGTTTAAGAAAGAACACGTTATTAATTAATCCTTACAATGAAAATATATTTAAAGGAAAAGTTTTAATGAAAAGGGCGTGTCTAATTCATTGCCCATTCTGTTGGATTTGGTATTTCGCTAATTATATCGGTGAAGGACTTGCTGGCATTAAAATTTAAAAAAAGAAGAGCAAGTTAACAGAAATTAATTAATTGAGTTATTAGTTTGTGCACTATAGACTCTTGTTCATTTAGAAACCCTTAGGATTAGTGTTTTTTTATTATCAATTCTTGACAAGTTTAAGTGCTCCTGAAAAGCATAGATATAGGCCAATGCATTTATTAGTTACTTCAACATAATTATAAAGCTTACTATAATAATATGTAAAACTTTTATTATCTTCACAGCATTTAAGCGAATATTTCCAAATGCTTTTCTCCCAACTAGGCTAGTTTGGCTCTTTCATATTTTAACCGCATCTGGACTCCTTCCAATTTCTGTGTATGAAAGTGCACAATTTATAATAGCAGGCGATAGCACAAATACCTACTTTTCCGCCTTACCAAATATTGCAGAAAAATACAGAATGGATGAAAATTTCAATACAGCGTTAATAAAACATACAAATATATTAAAACTGAATACCTTTAAAAACAAATTCTATCAAGATTATAACTGGAATACTTTTAGAAAGAAAGACAAAAAGAAAAAGATTAATAATATAATAGAAAAATGTTAGTTAACTTATAAACACCTTAAGTACTACAATAATCTTCATCAAAGTCATAACAAACAAATATTACAGAAAGATTACACAAACAGAAATTCTTCAATTTTAATTTTCTCCTCTGAAGGTAGAATAAATTATTTTTCCGGTCGCTCGGCATCCTCCAGAGACGGGTTTCCAAATATAATTTTATCCTTTAACGACGCTCTTAATAATATTTTATTGCGTTGCCTTATCTTTTAATGTTATTTCAAAACATTCGTCCTTGGCAGTCAAGCCTATTTAGCTTTTGGAGCTAGAATTTTTCGAACCAATCGATGTCTCAACAATTCAATTTTCGGAGTAAAAATCGAATCACACTCAGTATAATTTTGTAAACGCGTCGCAGCGCCACGTCTTGACCTAATTTGGGTCGTGTTAGCCAGAGGCCGACCAGCCATTTCCCGGGCTATTGGGCCCAAATGCTACCCAAGCCTTGCTATATTCCGCAACGGCTTACGACATCGACATCTAATTTCGCTGACGAAAAGGGGAATTTTATGGCAGTTACTAAATCTGCATTCTGAAAGCCCCATTTTCGGGCATTCTGTGAAATATTGATAACTACTCTGCTGTATTTTGATATGTTTTAACAGAGTTACGTGACCCGGAAACGGATTGGAAAAAAGAGCACGTGAAATCAAGCTCACATCATGCGTCGTCGGGTATGGAGTTGAGTTGTTAAATGATATAACCATGATCCCTTGTTACAGAGCTCTCAAATAGTTCTGCATGTTTACGCAGCCGGAGGATTATAATCTCCCTTATTTCCCAATTCAAACAATTTTGAAAGGGACGACTTTTAAGTTTTGTCATTTAACCGCGGGAGACATTCAAATGACTAATGATAAGTTTTATCTAAAGGCGGGATACAAATAAAAAGTCCCACGTTGGGCGCCACCGGCTGGAACAGCCCGGAGCTTCGACGTGTTTATTGTTATTGTGACTCTGTTATTCTTTTCTTGCTCGGACGTCCCGACAATGAACTGAAAAGAATTGTTATCATGTACTTTTCTGCCGTCTTTCAAAGAGTCAGCGAACCTCGAAGAAACATTTCGCAAAATACAAGAACTCGAAAACGGTTTCAAGTGAAACATTAAAAAGTTCCAAACAATATTCTAAAATACACAATACGGTGTACCTTTCTAAGATGACACAAATCAGAGCTAACAAACTGGGAACAAGGGTAAACAGTATAATCTGAAGTTATTAATTGAAAACTCCTGGCCACTGAATTAATTGGCAATATTCATTCGTAAATCACTTTGGAAATTAATTTAATACCTTTGGAACGGCTGTCGGAACCACGTGCCCTTTGTTTCATAAATGGTATTGGTGTACTATTAAATTGAGCGTCGTAAATTATAAATAAATCATTTTGCGTTCCAACGTTTGTGACATGAGAACCGTGTTGAGAACGGTTTTGGAAAGGGTAATGTTCAGTATGTATTAAACTTGTATCTTTACAGTCTGCGATTGTATCTTCATGTCTGATTAAATTATCCAATGTTGTAATTTGCAGTTAGTAATTGGTTTCAGCAGAAATAGACTAAGTATAGTGCTCAATCAATTTAGCATGTGCAGCAGATAAAGCTTAAATAACACTTAAACTAACGTAGATAAAGTAGAGAACCACACGTTTTACCTCACTTATCACATTGTCAAGCAATTCATCAACACCGAAATAATTTCCCCAATATAGGTACCAAATATCGGACATCAAAATCCCATCAAACGTTATCAAACCGACAGGAATAGTTCATTCGTTCACAACCGACGCTGCACAATTCTCGACGCCTGAAGCAAATGATTATCCGATGCCAACCGATCATCCACGATTTGCAGTTCAACCGAATATTGTCCGGAAAAATACAAATCGTTCTTTAACATTTGTTTTAAATGCAGATTTTAGGTTTACATGAATTTCGAATCAATTCTGATGGCTTTTGACGATCGGAATTAATATTTTTTTGGTAACAAAGCTCTTTGATTGACATAGAATGGATCCAATATACATTGTTATATTAAACTTTTTTGTGTGGATGGAATTTTGTTCAATGCTTATGATGTTCTATGATCTATTGATCTCTGATGGCATGATCAAAATGCCATCAGTGTTTATGTATGTGTGTATGTACATCATAGAAAACTGGACTGTTTTGGGTTTTTAAGCCACCTGTGTAAATGCTAACTTCATTGATATCTGACTGATCTCTTTTTGCCTCTACTTTCGGCTGAATCAATCTAGCTGGATATTATCTTTTGCTAAACTTAATCTAGCACACACCACACAGCTCCATTTACCACACATTGTTCTTCTTTCAAAATTCATAACACCAAAGTTAAGCGCTACCCCAGCTGAGTCCAGCGATAAATCCCTCGCCCCACACTCAACACATCACTCAGTACCGGTTATGTTCCCATAAACAACTCCGAATAGTCTCTGATAACGCTAAAAATGTATTTTTGAGCCGTCACGAAGACGTTACGAGGGCTAATTGTCGTGAGGGGGCAATTACCCTGCCTAACTGCGGGCCCGAACGCTCGCTATTTTGTTTGAACGACCAACAGCGGGATTTTTTACACTCGTACACCTTTGTGCCTAATGAACAGCGCTTTGTTTTTCTGCTTCAAGCGGTTATTAGGTAAAGATTTTATGTTTGTTGTCCTTACTTATGCACCGTATGGTGTAAATGTCTGGTTTGGTTCAGAGTTTAACGCGGTCGGAGTTTTTGTCTGTTTTGGGTAATGGGTTTAGATTTTGTGTCGTTTATTTGTAAACTGTATAATTTACTCTTTCTCTCTCTCTTGAAAATGTCTGACGAATATAGTGAGCTTTAATAAATGTCTTAATTTCTCTATAAGCTTTTTCTTTATTTATTGAAAGCTCAAAGCAAGCGCACACGCGTTCATTTTGACAATACAATAGTACACATTGCGTGTTTCACGCTGTAAGTAGAAGAATTTATAAACATATAAAGCAATTAATGATATCATAACGCGTGTGCTTTGATATTTCAATACAGTTACGTAATTGGGGTGCTGAACTTTACATTATCAGTAATGCAAGGGTCATCCATGCATACTTTATCGGCCACCCCAAATTGCCCACCCTCACTCACAACGCTTTTATAACAGACGCATAATAAATTAACGATCACTTTTTAATGAAAACCATATCTACGAGCACCTCCGAACGCAGCGACCAGCTTTTAAGCCAATTAAAACGCTGGACTATGAAAAAAATATTCGTGCAAAGCTTTTACTGAATAAAAGTGTATTTTGAACAAGTTCAGCCGACCGTGAAGATATCGGAGGCACAATATAGGTACATGTATGAGTAATGTGGATCTCTCAGCCAATCGGGGAGCTGACCTACGGGATCACGAACGGGACATGCAAAATAAAACAGATGCCACGGCAAACATGAATTGATTGTTATTAAAGTTGAATATAAGGAAGTATTGGAAGATGCTGGTAGCGAGATGAATAGGGAGGAAGATATTGGTTTGCCTGTTTACGGACAAATAGCGTTCTATGCATCTTTTGCTTTCATTTTTAAACTTTGCTTGAGTGAGTGTACGTTGAAAGCATGTGAAGTATGATCAATGTATATACCAATATTATAAAGAGGAAAGATTTTTTTGTTTGTTTGTACCGAATAGGCTCCGAAACTGCTGGGCCGATTTAAAAAATTCTTTCACCTACGGAAAGCTACATTATTTTTGAGTAACATAGGCTATAGTTTTGACGGTAGCGAAGCCGCGGGGATGAGCTAGTTGAAAATATATTTACTTGGTGTTAGTGTTACAACTGAAACGCAGAATAACTGCGACTTACATTCCATCATTATATCAGCTGAAAGACATTCAATATTGAACGTAGGCCTTGCCCAAGCGTCGTCACCACAACGACCCGTCCTGAGCGGCTCGCATTCCCTAGGTGATCGATATATAATTATGCTTTCTAAAATAGAGCTTATGCCACAAACGTCCCTTCAAAAAGACTTATCAAACCTTTTTCAAATCCGTCGACAATAACTAAATTAGGTTACCAAAGCCATATCACTAAAAACTTATTATATTCATAAAGTACTTACGAGTACATGAAACAAAAAGGTGTTAGATACATATCATAAGGAGCTGTCGTTGACTATTTGCATTATTAGACAAAACTAAATTCAGTTAAACATTTGCTTAATAGATTACACAAAATAATTATTTTATTCAGACTTAGGCCCATATTCTAAGTCCATAAGAAGGAATCACAGCACACCTACTATACCTACAAGCTGTAGGTAACTGTCAATTTGATTCGAGGTGAAATCGATATGGAATATGGACCTCGGATTTATAGTAATTTATAATTATCTAAAACCATCTGCCTGTTGTTCCAATATTGTACCTACCCATAATGGATGGAACTTTATCCAACAGTGAAAGAATATTAAACTTCACATTCATAACATAATCAGCCAATAATATTCCCACTGCTGGGACACAGGCCTCAGCTCTCTCAATATATAATACCTATAATTAGAACAGTATAGTTCTCGCCAAACTTTTGGGCCGCCTTACAGCCGTATCGCGTAAGTGAATACGGCAACGAAAAGAGAACAATCGACCAAATCGACCAATCACATAGACAGAAATCCACATCGCGTCATTCATCTCGCATGAGATTGGTCGTCTTTGCGTTGCCGTATTCACTTACGCGATACGGCTTGAAGTTGGCTTTTCGATGCGCAAGGCACAAAAGAGTGCTGTTTTTGTATGAGATTTACTACAGCGCAGCCATTGCAGCCAACTTCAGGGCGGCCAAGAAGTTTGGCGAGAACTATACTGCTGTAATTTCATTCACCGAAATCAACCCGAGGGCTCAAAGTTAATGAGCATTTGGACAAGCTAAACCCTACTACTACTACTCAGTTATGCATGCTTATCTTTTTATTTGTGGATAGCATTGCAATATTTGCAATGCTATCCACAAATAATCCTCAAATAAGAGCTACACATACTTTAGAAAATAGGAAATAACCCAGTGGTCTGCCAACATATACCAAAAGAAAACCAGATCAACGCAAAAAATACCTTATCTTGGAAGTAGTCTTGCGTCGGTAACTTGTCAATTGTTTGTAGCAAATAAATAGTCGGTCGACAGGGTGACTGATTCAATTGCACATTCCGATCGTGTTTACATACATGTAGCTCAGCAGCAGAACTAACGAGGGGCTATATAATATAGCCGGGAAGCAGACCTGGTTTAGGCTAGGAACGATAAGCGAGGAGTTATGTATGTGTAGCCATTATGGTCCAGAAAGGTCCAAATCATTAACCCGAATGAGGTCTTCTTTAGTTTAATCCTGATTACCTTCAAAGGCTCCTAAGTGAGGTGCACTGTTCAACAACGTCTATTGTGACAGACCATACTAGCGAAACATTATATTATGTAGGATGAAGCGTAGGTTATCCTCGTTCAAGATTAATTTTCAGGTGAAAAGAATGTCCAGTACTCATTATATCTCTACCTTTATGGAAGCACAAATAATATTAAACTAAGAATGAATAAAATGAATTAGAGTACAAATATTGTGCCGAAGATAGTGACATGGTTATAACACATACTAAAAATAGTTTTACCCATCTCTAGTCAAACAAATTGTATAGCAGATAGTTACCTGTTTCTTTAAAGGTGGTTGTTAATCATTAATCCCGTTTTTTCAAGGTTTTATATGGATGAATGAGCGACACCTCAATTAAATTCCTATCTGTATTACGAGCCTCATGGCTAATTATTCTTTTTCACGGTAATCTTGTTGACTGTTCTTTAACTTGCATATTATTTGATATCAAAAACTTGACGACTGTTTGCAGTAGTTCCATAACTTTGCACTTTTGCCACGATTTGTCATCATTCATCTCTGCCATCCATTTTTCTTCTCCAACTTTCCATTTCTTGAGTTATTTATAGGTTTTTTCTAATTACTTTTTTCCATTACAGAATGGAACTAAGTACTATATAAAGTCTTAGAATATTAAGTTTGGTTCATTAATTATGTGCGGCGTCTTGAGTGGTGTCAATGTCAGTAGCCTTAGCTTTTACTTCAAGTTCTACTTGTTTAGCTTCATTAATATTTTAGTCTCTATCCAGTCGCTGCTGAATGAAGGATACTTCTTTGTCGTTCCCGTCTCTGTTTGGTTCTGTTTCACCGAATTATTAGTGAGTGAACTAAAATGTACAAATGTAATGTACATGTTGTCAAACATGTACATTAATAACAATACAGGAGCATAATTCAAAAGGACAATACAGGAGCTGAATGAAACCTATAGGCAAATGAAGAATTATCTCATCAATAAGAGCCATGACCGGTTTCTACGTTGATGAATTTATATGGCCTTTTAAATTACCTAGCAATTCCTATGTTGCCAATATAATGGCTGTCTTCTATACCTCCTATAACTTAAACCACGCCATAGTTACATGCACGTAACACAGCGGCTGACCCAATATAACTACCACCATTACCTGACCTTCCCTTCCCCCCAACTTCTATCCACAAATGAACCACATAAAGGAAACATTTCCGACTGTAGTAGGTCAAGTCTGCCTGGTCTAACACGGTGCCACCCCACTGGAACCAATCGAATGACGCTCGAAACGTTTTCATTTGATCTCGTTGGGGATTTAAATTGGACTGCAGAACATTCTGATAGGACAGATAACCATTTGTGCTTCGATAAAAAAGTAACGACTGGAAAAGTCGAATGGGTGAAGAATAAAAATTGAGACTCTTGCTTTTTTACTATCATTTTTATGCCAAAGGTGAAAAATATGCTGTATCTCAAACTGTTCGAAGCTCTCTGCCACATATTTTCTAAACTCTAGTTTCTGCCAGCGGTTTCGCCCGCATCAAAGTCGAAAATTATCCCGAGGGAACATATACCCGGGATAAAAAGTATCCTACGTGCTATTCCTGATTATAATCTATTGCTATATATATCTTTGTGCTGAATTTCATCCAGATCCGTCCAGCTGTTTGAGCGTAAAGAAGACACAAATATACAAAGACTGACACACACTCAAAAACTATCGCATTTATAATATTAGTGTTATACCATTCCATTAGGTTTTTTGTTACGCCTAATTGGCTTGTCATGTTTCATGAAATAAGAAGTCAGCAAAATACTATTTAATCAGTTAACTTCTTAGAAAAAGCTTTAGATATCCTAGGCATAAAAACTGCCTTTATTTCGAAGGTCAAAGAATAATAAATTTAACATAAGTTGTTCAATAAATAAAACTCTCAAAAGAAAAATTACTTGTTATGACAAGTAATATTTCTACAATATGAATAATAGACTCCACTCAAACAAATCCTCAATAAAGTGTGACAAAAGTTTCGCATTTGACATATTGCAGTTTAGAAGAAATGGAGACAAAGAAAAGCCCCAACGAAGTTTCTTGACAATCCTATAAACTGGTGTGAACTAGTTTATTCCGGACTATCGATTCTTAGCTGACATGCATGTTTGAAGTGCCATGTAACCTAGCTATTTGTCTCTTGCAGAAAATTGTACTTTATAACTTATGAACTGGTTTTTTTTTTACATTCATATTTTTCTAAGGTTTTCTAACTATCTACGTAAAATGGAAAAAAAAGCTCTTCGATGGTAAGCGCATGAGTTTAAAAGGGGTGGACTGATTTGGCCAATTTTGGTTAACAATATTTTTAATATTCCGAATGATGTTTTAGGAGGGAAACAATAGGGTAGTTGACAAAAATATATGTTTAGTCCGTCAGTTGGATAACCTAAAAATATTGGACACGTATTTTCTTTTGCAACGTAAACCAATAAATACGACGAGACAGTGCGTTGAAATAGCGTGTGACGTCACGGTGAGCTACACTTTATACTGACAAAGTGACGTCACAAGCCCTACTCCTGAACTTTGATGCGCTTTATCATGGTTAGTTTTTATTTTTTTGACAAAGCAAAAAATACGTATCCAATATTATTTGATAATCTCACTGACGGACTAAATAGAATTATATTTTTTCTGTACAGGAAACATCCCTATTAGAAAAGATTTCCGGAAAATTACAAAAGGATAAAACTGGAAGAGCTTTTTCTGTGGGCTTTTTATACAAATTCAGAGAGGACAAAGTCTGTTGAACCAGACTAAAAATTAAAGCTTCCTAAACTCTGTTCATTTCATTCGATTGTTAAGTCAAATTTTTGTCTCCTGCCGATAATACTCTATTCATAGCTTATCGAGAAACTCTTTGCCTGTAACTGACCTATAACTGTCAGGACGAAAATAACTTTGTCCGCGTTTAATAGAGAGCTCTGTGAGTTCCCTGATACCCTGGTACAAACTGGTGTGAACTAGTTTATTCACAGACGATCGATTCTTAACTGATATGTTAGTAGAACGCTTTGTTTCTAGTTCATAATTAAAAGTGCATAATGAGAAGTTTGTGGGAGTTACACAATGATTTAAGTCATATTTTCGTAGTCGTGTTTGACTATTGTTGGGTAATAATGACAGCACCCTAATTCTGTAACACTCTTTGTAATAAATTCCTAACCCACTGCTTCATAATATGTTTGAAATGTAGTTGAACTGTCAAAATTTTAATTAAAAAAAAATACCGACGAATTAAAAAGTTTTATTTTTGCTTTCGCCTATTTCCTCCTCCAATATTGGAACAATTTGAAAGATATTCCATAAACTGAGAACTAAATAATATACTGTGCCCCTTTGTGTTCCGTTTTGATGATACTTTATCTTTAGAGGCACGATGCTCAAAACAGATGCTTAGTGCACAAATTTGACCACTATAAATAAAAAAATGAAAACATGGGGGGACGGGGGGAGGGCAGTATATATCTTTCTTTTCAGTTTATGGAATATCTTTTATATTGGTCCAATATTGTAGGAGGAAATATGCGAGAGCCAGACCTCGAATTATGACTTTTTACTTAGGAAATTCAGTCGGATGTCTGCGAACGCATTTCCTCTTAATTTCAACAGAATCTGTTCACAATTGGAAATACAGTGGGAAAATTATCAATAAGTAGTTTTTTTCTTATTTTAGAATTTGTATACCTTGTTCTAGTTCAAATGCTCAACCCTCTGAAAAAATCTATAATTATTTGGTATAGGTAAATAACATACGCTAAACTCATTTTCTTATTTGCCATGCGCCCTGCCTGACAATGTACATAGTTACAGAATGAACTTACCTGCTTTAGAACAATATAGGTATAACTGCCAGCCCCAGGCACACTTTCGCGTGTACATACCCAACTTTACGACATATAAACAAGGTTACAAGGCCAATCTACTCACTAACACTAACTTAACCGATTAGCCCTAACATCCCCAGATAAGGGGCCTTGACGTCAACCAGCCCATTATCCCCTTAATATTCCCTTAGCGCAACGGTTTTCCATTAAACTTGGTACATTCTAAACAGTTGGCTCGCGCCCACTTTCAAATTCAGCGCATATTTAAAGGCCTCTGACAAAGTGGTGTTGTTTAACTTTTTAAGCCGGTTTTAGGGCGTCGTTGGCACATCGAAGTCTGTTTAATGAGTGTCGCTGAGTGACAGTTTTACACTTCAGTGCCGCGTGTGAGTATGATGGGTCTACACAGTGGACTTTGATGGCCCTTCAAATATGTATGAGCGCAATAATTATGAGCTTTCCTCCAAACGAGAGCCTGGACATTACTCAGGATATGGCATATCGACTGATCCTATAAAAGAGTTCCTGAACATTAAAATAGGGACAAAAAGCTGCCGCCCTGTTATGAAGACTGCAGTTTAGTATTTACGAAAGATTGTACGACATGCGTTCATTGCATCGAACTGTTAGGATATAAATAGTTTTCCCCCGGCTTCGCTCCTGTGCACTTTATGCCACAGGAACTGTCCATATAGCCTACGTCCAATTTAAAAAAAAATGCATTAAAGAGTCGATTTTTCCTGATCAATTGAAACTGGCTAAAGTAATTCCGATATATAAAAAGGGCACAAAGACTGACCCAAAAAATTGCGGACCAATATCCTTGCTACCAACTTTGACGAAACTCTTTGAAAAGTTAATTAAATTTAGACTGATGGTTAGTATCTTAAAGCATATTATCATGCTTTGGTTGAATAGGTTAAGGTACAGCATCATGTTTTGGGCAAATAGCTATAACTACAACTGCTAAAGAGCATTCATACTTCAGAAGCGTGCCATTAGAACCATTGTCAAAATTTCACAGCGTGATTTATGCAAAGAATTCTTTAAGAAATTAGGCATTCTTACAATTTCCAGTTTGTATTACTAGTTCTGTTAGGCAAGTTCGCAATTAATATATATATCAACAGGAGTCACAAAAAGAAAGAGAGCTGAGAGAGAGCACATGAAGGAAAGTGTTTGAAGTTTCATTAAAAATATAATGGTGCCTAAATTAAACATAGCAAAGCATTTTTCACGTTACCAAGCAGTAGAGTTATACAGGGTGTTTGGAAGGGAGCTGTACATACGCCTAGGGTAGAAACTAGGGATAGTCTGCTACCTACCCCCGCCCATTATATTGACCTTGGCCTCAAGGTTTTTTTTTAATTTATTATTATTTTTTATTTGACTTTTTTATGATTTTTTGACTAAAACTACCTGTAGCTCAAAATCTATCCATGGGACCGGTCGGCTAATGGTCTTGTTTTAATCGTTAGAGTCTTAGGGTCCTGCAAAAAATTATTTTACACCAGAAAATTGTGGAGAAGAAAAGTTATGGGGCCTGAAGTACCGTAGTAAGGTAAAGAAATAATTTTAAGGGCAACTTTCTATGGGGTTTAAAAAAAAACTAACAGGGTTGGAGTTCTTCTGATTTTCTTAAAACATCCTCAGTCCATGCCCTTTCTAACGATATGCTAAAAGTGTAATTATCAGTTTTAGTTTTAAAGTTATTAATTAATTTCCGCAACTAGGGCACTTCAAGCAAAAATTTCAACTAATGAAAATTAAATGTGTTCGATCGTAAAAGGATGGCAAATGAAACAAAAAATTTGGTAATGACTAATGTCATTAAATTACAAATTTTAATTAATTACTAATTTTAATTAATTACAAATTTTGTTCAAATTGATGACCATTGACCTGTAAACATGCTCGGCACCTCTTCCTCATCTCCACGGTCACCGTTCTAAGCAGCAGTTCCTCGCGCATTGTATCGAATGCGGCGTGGATCCTGTTAATTAGAACCTCCCTTGTTGGTACTTCTTCTGCGTACACCAACTCTTTCGCCCTTCCCCAGACGTAGAAGTCGAGTGGGGTAAGGTCAGGCGACCTTGGGGGCCAGGGAATTGGCCCACCCCGACCAATCCAAGAATTAGGAAAGCAGTTGTCCAGAAGCTCCCTCACTGCTAGGCTCCAATGAGCAGGACAGCCGTCGTGCTGGAAGACTATGGGCCGATCTTCGTCAAACACTTCTTCCGCTAAATCAGGCAAATCGTTTTCGAGGAAATCTAAGTAGTTTTGCCCGTTTAGGTTGTCTGGCAAAAAGTGCGGCCCTATCAACCGATTACCGATGACGCCTGCCCATACGTTCACGGAGAACCTTCGTTGAAAACCTCTGTGCCTCTTGACTCTCGGGTTTTGATCTCTGGGTGCCCAGTGATGGAGATTGTGGTAATTTACAATTCCTTCCTTGTCAAACTTGGACTCGTCAGTCCAGAGAATACTCCGTAAAAAATTAATATCTTCCACGTCCGTATGGAGCAAGTGGCGGCAAAACTCCACCCTTCTTGCATAGTCGTTATCCTCTAAGCCTAAAACAATAAAAATATTTGAAATTACATTTGTCTTACAAATGTCGACTCGTGGTGGTAAAAGTGCCCTAGTTGCGGAAATTAATTAATAACTTTAAAACTAAAAGTGATAAATACACTTTTAGCATATCGTTAGAAAGGGCATGGACTGAGGATGTTTTAAAAAAATCAGAAGAACTCCAACCCTGTTAGTTTTTTTTTAAACCCCATAGAAAGTTGCCCTTGAAATTATTTCTTTACCTTACTACGGTACTTCAGGCCCCATAACTTTTCTTCTCCACAATTTTCTGGTGTAAAATAATTTTTTGCAGGACCCTAAGACTCTAACGATTAAAACAAGACCATTAGCCGACCGGTCCCATGGATAGATTTTGAGCTACAGGTAGTTTTAGTCAAAAAATCATAAAAAAGTCAAATAAAAAATAATAATAAATTAAAAAAAAACCCTTGAGGCCAAGGTCAATATAATGGGCGGGGGTAGGTAGCAGACTATCCCTAGTTTCTACCCTAGGCGTATGTACAGCTCCCTTCCAAACACCCTGTATAAAGTTACCAATTGATTTAAAAAATTTGGTGTTAACAAAAACTTTTTTAAGGCAAAACCGAAAGCCTACTATTAGATAAATGTTTATATACCATTCCCCCTCTAAAAAGCTTATTTTATTCACTGAAAACAGTGAATAAAAAGCACTTTTAATCACTGTTTTGGTGTTTGAATTTAGAACACACCAATATATATTTGACCTCCATCTCAATGCAATACAACCTACTTGCGCATAAAATACTCGATACAAACTTCTTGTGCAAAGAATATTCGAATTTCAAACTCCTTCGTCGATTTAATTTTGAGTTTGTTTATATTTAGGATTTTGATAATGATTTTATTTTGGTCTAGGATGTTTAGTGAATACTTATTTGGATTGTAATTATAATTATGTAACTTAACGGAGGTGGTCACTGGCCCCTGAAACACAGGTGTTGTTTAGGTAACTCAAACTCAAAGGCTCAGCTTCAATTTACAAAAAATGTGAAACCCTAAGGTTTCTCAATTTCTGTAAATTTTGAAGGTAATAAACCATTTATTTATTTATGATTATTCCTTGTGCTTTTGGCTTAAATCCTTCTTTTTCTTGAAGTCATGGTATAACATAAAATAACGTTCAGGATTCTAACACTTGAATCACTCGCTATGCTCGTGATTCAATCATCATGAATCACTCCCTGCGGTCGTGATTCAGTTGTTAGAATCCTTCACTTGTTCGTGATTCATCTATGGCCTTCGCTTTAAAACCGTCTTTTATTCACTAGTTGCATAATATACTATTTTTTCTGTATCCGATTTGATGTTGAATGATTCCAGATGAATTGTGTGTGTGTATTATACATAGTGTTTGCTAAGGCATCTAATTAGGTATTAAAACACTCGTGTGATACTATTACCATAAACCCACACTCGTGCTTTTATAACCCCTGTTATATGACCGTTGCATAAATTACTGTTATTACTCTTATAAGAACAATAGCACAAAAGTGAATGTACCCTTTCAGAATCACAAGGTCACCAGTCATACGAAATGACGTAGGAGTAAAGTTTTGCGCTGAGAGATTTCATCTTGTGCCTCGTGTACGTAATGTGAACTTCACGGAGTTTCTAATGTGCACACGTGCGTGTAATTACTTTACTTTCTTTACATTTCCTTCTCGATGTGTTGTGCTTGAAATGTTTTAGGAGTTTTCCTGAAAATTATTTCAATTGTAGGCGAGAAATGTGAACATAATGTGGATTTGAAAGATTCAATACTCAATGTAGGTACTGTTCCTATTCCTGTCTCTTCTTTCAGATCACTAACTCACTGCTGAAGATTCTGACTATTTCAACTTGACAACCGTTTTTCTTCATCTGATGCGATCATTTACTTTGTAGCTAGCCATTGGTAATCAGCCACTTGTGGCTATTTGAGTCGACCACCGCTTTGGCTTTTCAAGAACACACAACTATACCAATTACCACTATTATTTCATACCAAAAAACCTTTTCAGGAACAGTTTTAGCACACACACAGAAACACAAACACAAACCCTAATACTAATATCATTTCTGAGGTATACCATGCTAGCCAGAGAGCTTAGCCAATTTGAGACGGCCACAGCCTGGCAGCAAGTGTTAGCAATTATTAGCATTATAGGCTTATTGCTAGCGTGTGCAACTTGAATGCTCATATCATATCATATCATCAGCCTATTAATGTTCCCACTGCTGGGACACAGGCCTCCTCTCTGTGAGAGGGAATGGGTCGTAATCCATCACGCGGGCCCAGTGTGGGTTGGTGGATGTCACATGTCTTCGAATTTTTGGTTCTAGGACATGCCGGTTTCCTCACGATGTTTTCCTTCACCGTTTTGAGAGCAGTGGTGATGAAATAATCTACACAAAGTAAAGCGCCTGCCTGGGCTCGAACCCACGACCTACAACTTGTAAGTTGCGGCCGATACCACTGGGCTACCACTGCTCCACCCGTGACTGCTCACCTTGTAATAATTGATTCAACCCGCATACTCTTAATCACGCTTGCAAATACTTCTTAAAATCTCAAGTTGAGATGATATTTTCACTATTTATTATGATATTGTTCTTTAGATAAGGTTTGATCATAATTGACTAAATAAAGGTTAACTAACTATAGCAATACCTTTGCAGTATCTGTAGCTTAGTTGACAATCTACAATCGATAACGCTAGTAAAAAACGAATCAATGTTTGGGTACACATCTGAGTCAGACCATAGAAATAGAAGGCGTTAACGATTGTAGCAAGAGATTCGATACGAAACGTTTGTAACTTGGCTAGGAGGGCTGGTTTCTTTTTATTTAACCCTCCTTGGGAAACATTATTATTATTATATTATTATTACTTGTAATGAATGAGCCCTCGATAAGGACAAGAATCATGCACTGATCAGCACTCTTGCTAATACCCATTTTTTGAGGTAACCTCATTCAGTCTCATATATAAGAGATTTCACAAACAACATTTGCTAACACAAATTGCCAATCTCCTATGACTGTCCAAAAACCTGGAACCTAACGATTGCCAAAAAGTTCAAAATGTTTTGTATTGATATGTTACATTTTGGTAGAAAGTTTTCGACTTTTTACCAATTTGTATTGCTGGTAGAATGTCTCTTTGCCTACGACTTCTGGAATCATTCAATAAGAACCCAAACACATGTACATCTGCTAACAATACCATGACTGTCCAAAAGCCCCCAGGCACAAGCAAGCCCCTCGTATCATATTATTGCGTCGATCCCGGAATGCATAACGGGAACTTGCCAGTCATTAGGGTTATAATGTCGGGCCACGGGATTTCCGACTGTACCCTATAACCCTTTACCGGACCAGGTACGAAGGGGGTAAAAGGGGTGTCTTTATAAAATGTCGCCCTTTATACATGTGATTAATCTATACAGCTGAGTTGGATTGTTGCCGAAGTTTTTGGTGAGGATTATTTTTTTGTGGTGTTTAAAAGGGTATGGGGTTCTGACCTTCGTGTATGGGAGATGCTTTGTTAGGAAGGGTGTTGGCAAAAAACTTGAGATCCTTTATGTGTGGCTTGTGATGAAGACAGGATTAAAATACGTGTAATTTTGGTAGCGGTTGCTACGTATTTTAGGGAATCATATACGTTTTGTTTATAATCCCATGTAAATGACATAATATTTGTAATAATTAAAAAAAAAAATGATTTTTAAATTTCAGCGAGAGTTACACCTGGTGATTGTTTATTTTATTTTCAGCCTAAATTGCTCTAATATATAAATCAAACCACCACCATCAACCAGTCAACATCAAGAAACCATCCAATCAGCACCTCCGCATACCAAGCACTAGAAGTTAATTCTACCCCCATCTAAACGCTTCCCACCAGTCTAGTTCAGCCAGAGATAACAACATACTTCTTTCATTTTGTTAGTAACCCTATGAAGATACAATAGATGGATTGTGTGAATGGAACCTAAAAAAGAGGTGGTACGGGATGACTGACTAAATTTTGCGCCGATCCCAAATAATCAGAGTAAGGGCAAGTGACTGATGGAAATCCCATGCCGAAGTTAGAGTCTGTGCTAGCTTTGGACGTGGTCTTCAAACAAAATAACAACTGGCTCTCACCAAAAGTGCTACAATCATCATCATCAGCCTAGCAGTCCACTGCTGGACACAGCCCTTTCGAATCCAATCGCCATTTATCTAGATTTTCGGCAGCTACCAGCCACCCTGCGACAATCTTTTACAATACTAAGACAAATTCAAGCAGTATTTTATTTACATAAATCGTACCACCAATGTCAAGAAGCCATCCAATCAGCACCAGCTCCGCATACCAAGTACCAGAAGTTAATTCTACCCACATCTAAACGCTTCCTCTCAGTCTTGGAGTTCAGCCAGAGATAACACCAACTTACTTCGCTCAAATACACCTTTTAAACTCATTTACATTCATATTCGTTATCACCATTTTGCGATCAGGAGCCGGCTGGGGGACAGAGATGCAGATATACGAATGGTAATGTGCTGGAGAGGGAGGAGTTATCTGTAGGAAGTACAGGCTGTTATCATTTTTATGTACCGCGTAATGTTGCAGTGTTATGCCTGGTTTTGATAGTGTAATTTGCCTAGTTTTTTTAGATCGGGTTGTGAAGCCCTGACTGTGTTTTTCAGACATTTTGCTGTCGAAGGGTACGTCAGTAACTTGCCATGTTTTCTTGTCTATCCAGAAAGAAATGGCGAATGTGTAATCAGAAACCATAACGCCACGTCTTCACTCTTCAAAAATACATACTCTTTATGGTATTAGGTGTTCATTAAACTATAGATAAAACTACTTAACGCTGCCGCTATTTAACGCCGTTTCTTAAAAGACTTAACTGTCTTGGCATAAACCAATGAAACGAAAATTCTTTTTTGATTATTCTTTTGACTTAAAATAATAGCTACTAATAAATTAATAACCGCCACATATTTAGTTATAATTATCGGCAAAAATTAAAACACCCACCTGAAAAGTCAAGCAATTTCCCAACTAACTAATAAGTCTTCAAAGATACAAATCGACCAATTTTACCAATTAGAGTAAATTATAGTAATAACGAACGGTCGTTACCATAAGCATAACCTTACCTTTTACAAACGTATTGTAATACTGTCGTTGTGAGTACACACATTATATTGCTTTACTGTTACATAATGTTATTAGTCTGTAAGCTTTCCTAAAATGTAAAAAGTAAATAATTGTTTGATTTTCTGGTACCCCTGAACTTACAAGTACAGTCAACCTCACTGCATGTATAGTAACAGTATAAATTTAAGGCAATTCACACACTGCCCTGCTATACGCTGCGGCCCAAAGTACGTGAGCGGCGGCGCGCTGCAGATAGAGAGGCCACTACGAATAAAGCGTTATTTTCCACACACACATTGACATTGCGATTTTAAAGGGATTATTGGGCAGTATTGGACCGAGCTCAGTCGCGGCTGTCACGAGTGCTTTGTGCGGGCGTTTGTCACGTCATTCATACATAAACTACTGTAACGAGGTTGCATTGTCTGGGTTACCTTTATTAATTGTTACAGACCGAATATACTTTAAACTAATTCTTTAAATTCGTTCTTTCATTCATTTTTAAGTTATAAATGTCATTAAAATTTCAAGATGACAAGTTAGAAATTCAATATCTAGGAAAATAAAAAACTAAGTCCATAGACGAAATTGGAAATGCTATGAAACTTGTCATAATAATATAGTTTAAGTCATCCAACTCACAAATATGTTTCCTCCGACTGCACAGCATAATTTTCTTCTTGTTTAAGTAGTAGTATCTTTTTAGTTTGCTTCTTAAGCACTCTGGTTTTTTCATTTTATTACCTTTTTTTTTCACATTTATATTTTTGTACAGCTTGGTACTTTTCCAATTTAATGTTTTAGTGGGATTATTATTACACTATTGTTACGTCCTGATTACCCTTCAATCTTCGTCGTATGTGGAGTCGTGATCTTTAATGGATATTTGATTCTCTGTTTACCCTCTAAGGCATGTAAGCATGATATGATGTATGTTTAAACGAATCGATGTATTTATGTTTGTAACTTATACAACCTACTCTTTTTTTAATTCGGAATAAATATAGTTTAAGAATCTTTCTATTTTGTGGCTGCGGGGTGCGTGGCGACGAAGTCACGACACTGCGCGTTACTGCCGCGTGTTTTCAATGTAAAGAGAGATACTTTCAAGCAATGTAAGAAAGAAAAAGAAAGAAAAATTGTTTATTTGCGTCAGGCACGACGCATACCATAAAAAGAACAAAAAATCTTAAATACAATCATTACAAAGTATGCGTCACAACTACGCAAAACGGTCATCGCTCAGCATAACGCACACTCGCACACCCGCGCTACGCTGCGTGATGCGGTGCAGTGTGCGAATCGCCTAACAGCTCGTCTGGACTTCCTAGGATTAGGTATGATTTTCTCATTTTCAACCGTAAAATCCCTAAGCGTATTTTCGGTGTAGCTATATCAATTGTAGCATTAGCTTGTCATCAAGACCGTATTACAAAGATACCAATACCCGAATGTGGATGGAAAAGCGGAAGATCAGGGCAGTCGAGGTCCAAACAGAAGATTTAAGGGCGTAGACCCAGATTTAAGAACTGTTGGAGTATGAAAAAAAATAGACCGACTTCCGAAGCCAAACACTACAAAGCGAAAAATAACTTTCTTCTTCGAAGTCACCGACTTTTTGCTTTGTAGTGTTTAGGTTTGGAAGTCGGTTTAATTTTTTTGTTAAAAACTTTTTATTTTTCTCTTTTAAGTTTTGGTAGTTCATATTACCATGAAAATCATTTATAGCCAGAGTACATCTCTTAAAAATTCAAATAAGCCCAAACACGACTAGGATATATTGTTTTATAACGGAGTTACAATGCCGACCTTTCGGTTTCATCATCAGTTCAATTCGATGGTACCATTTTCATCAGCCCATTTATTTATATGTATTTGCTTCAACATAGTCGCTTAATTATAACCCATACCATACTCGTGACATATTTATCATTAATGAGTTCCAGTGGCCATCTGTGGTCTTCTTCATTTGTTTCACTTCACCAAATGATACTTTCCAAGTGCGAATGCTGCATCTTGCATCTTGATGAAAATACCAAAATCGCTACCCTATAATATTTGAGGCTTCCCTCGATTTCGACCAACTGAGTAGTATACCCTTTCAAACAAAAGAAGAATTTACCAAATCGCGTCAGGCGTCTTTAAGTAATCGAGTAACATACATAAAACAAAGAGATTCAGACGAATTGAGAACCTCCTCCTTTTTTTGAAGTCGTTTAAAAATAGAAAGAAACTGTCAGAAATAGGTCACCCTCGGAAAATATAAGTATCTGAACAGGCTTATGTTTCCCGCGCCTATAATGCTTCAGGTGATGGTGATTTTCATCGTATTTATAATGTTAATTACTGACGTGCAGTTGAATGTTCAAGAAAACCCGTAACAAGTGCACATCTAACATAATGTCATGTAATCCTGTCATTTAATGTTACAAAGACTTGTAATCCTTACTTCGAAATGGTTTCAACGCGGTTGATGTACGACATTGCTTTGTTTTTAATTAGCTTTCGCTGCTAAAGCGTAGTACGAGTAAGATTTTCTTATGGGCTCAACTCAACACATCAAAAAACATTGTTGTTATCTAGCCGTAATTTCCTCCTTAGCAATCTTCTATCCGACCCTACCCTACCTACCCTACTCTACCTAATCTACTGTAACTACTCACCCTACCTACCTAACAATTTTTTTTTATGTGCTAAGTATCCTTTCTCAGGATGCCATCTACCTCTTTGCCAAATTTAACTGAATTCCGTTCAGTGGTTTAGGAGTGAAAAGGTAACAGACAGATTTACTTTCGAATTTATAATATTAATATGAAGCGAATTTGAAAATAGTAGAATCCTTCTATACGAGTATTATAAATGCGAATGTTTTGATGGATGGATGTATGTTTCTTACCCAATCACGCCAGAACGGCTGAACGGATCTGGATGAAATTGATGTGGAATAGCACATAGGCTACCTTTCATCCCAGTATAATGTTTCCTTGGTATAAGAAAACACATTTCACTGCTAGTGAATAATAATCGTACTACCTACCTAAACCTAACTTATTTTGTCACGTAAGGCCCCTCCCTCACTCAACGGGAAACGGATTAGTGGTAAAAACATGTTATTATCCGAACACAGGAGGATATTGTTCCCAAACCTTTTGATAAAAACCCTTAGTCACCTATTATGACACGGAAAAAGATCAAATAAAAAGCTCGACTGATAAGCTAAGGCGTAGTTTCGTTGTACGTGTGTGCGTGTAATTGTGTATGTATAAGGCAAGGCGTAGTTTTAACCGGCATCACCTTGCTGTTTGCAACGTTCCGCTTTGACTTGTTATTTGATCTGAGTTCCTGGGTAAAACGATACCCATTTGACTAATCTCGATCTTCTGAATGACGACTGACGAATTCGAACTCATTTGTTTTTATAGTCATTGCATATTCCCGCTTCTATCCTATTCGAATTTCGAAGTAAACCTGCTAATGTCTAAACTGCCAGTAACCTATTTATTTTTCGATACATCACTAAATAATTTCCTTTACACAAGAAACTAATATCCCCAACTAAATCTAATACAAAATATCATAAACAAAATTCTCCTAACCCTTCACTTTGACTTATGAAGCCTGCAAACCAGCGGGTACATTAGCGGGTTCCAGGGTATCATGGTAATAAACCTTCGCAAAATACGGCAGGTCTGGACGCCCACATTCTACAGATAGGGCTGTCAAAGGTTTGACGAAAAAATATAGTATTTGCACAGGAATTCTTAGGCCCTAGACATACTGTTAGCGATAGCATGGCGTTGCCGACTGTCAAAAAGTCAAAATGTACGGGATCGACACACGTTAAGAAAATGGCATGTGTTATAGATTGACAGCGATAGCGATTATCGAAAGAATTAAGACAACCGCTGAAGAACACTTTGCCTCTTAGCAGCTTGCACATTAAAATCTCATTCTTCACACGCAAATCCTGTTCAAAAATCAACAAAAATGATTCTTGTGTACTGAGCGGGGTAGCTCAACGAGCTAATAATTAAAACTCAGAAATTACTTTTATCTGATATACATATTTGAGCAACATGCCTGCCCTTAGACGGCTTCTGTAGAATTGAAAATCAAATCCTAGCAAAAACATCATCATTTATTTAAATAAGTTCGAATTTCAATTCACTTTCAAAACAACGTTATCTGTTGCCAGTCTTATTATAGACAAGGGATTTCCCTTTACATAGGCAGAGTCCTCACAGTACCTATACCATTCTCATGTATAGGCCGACTGCTTAACTGAGAAAGTTCCCAAGGTAGCAAGAGAGATGGTGACACCCATCAGCCAACTATCGTCTGACAGGTCACAGGTCACACACACCCGCTGTGACACGTAGTATGAAGTTCTAATAAATAAATACACCCCGTACCGCGGAGCTACTTCAGAATGACCCATTAGTATTGTGTTCAAATATAGAAGTCAACATTAAGACGACTGATGCTGCAAACTTTTTTGAGGTAGGAAGACTATGAATTAGATACTTTCGACAGTGGATCTGAGTAAAGGTATCTTTGTCATAAAGACGGAGGACAATAAAAGTTTCATAAAAAATTAATCCATTTTTTTTTATGTCGCATCATTATGACAAAAAAAGCCTAGCAGAGCTCCAAACGTAGTTAATTCGGGGCGAACAAAGGTGGAACCTCCGTACATATCCGGCTCGCAGCCCTACAGTAGACAATAAATAATATTTCTCATTATACCCGGATGGGATTTACGATAAAACTCCGGTAATCACACAGAATACTTGAATACGGGATAGTCGTTTATTTTTAATAGTAATGATGGGCGGTGAGGTGCGCGTTTGAAGGTTCAAGTTGGGAATAAAAATAAAAAACGATGGTAAGTGGATTAATATACGTTTAAGCAGATTTTTCCCTAAAACTTTTAGTAAAATAATAAGTGATAATAACCCTATTTCACTCTGCAAGCCAAAGGCCTCTTCTCGTACAGAGAAGGCGCAAGCAATAGATCTATCATTTTCATAAAAGTCATACGCCCATAACTGAAAAGAAAATGGAAGCCCATTTTTAGGATGAAGGCAAAATTTTCCACTTCAATTACATGCTTAAAAACTTTTAAGAATTGTTTGACACCTCAAAAGTGGATCGAATCACCCTTAACAAAACACCCTTGTCTTCACATCCATTTCATCACCCGTACCTAAACCGTAACGTATCAAACAACACGTCACGAGACGTCACGCTTAAGTACAGCCTCCCAAGTTGTTCCAAGGCTGTCAAGAAGAGAAATTACTTATGTCATCTACCACATCTGACACATGAAGGAGCAAAGGTATTTATTTTGACAGCCTTCGGTTCTTGTGGCAGTTTGTGGCCCGGAACAATCACTTTGATGTATCTTCAAGCGTTACTGATATGTTTGTATCGGTTTATTTTTCTTTGTAGTTGGTTGTCAGGAATCTGTTTAAGTTTGGATAATTTAATTATATAGCATTAAAGTGTTCTAGAATGAGATAAGCATAACATAAAATATTATAAGAAACTTGTTTCAAAATCTCAAAACTTTTAATAAAGTTATTAGAAACTCTTAATGCGCAAAAGCTTTTCTTCAACCAATTTTAGGAGACAATTACAAAAGAAAATGAAAAAATGTCTCACGCCTTTCATTATCTACGATAATACGTTGCAATGACATCTAGCGTACAAAACCGAAACTTCTTGCTCGGCTATCCTTAAAGCGTTCTAAATTCAACCCCTGAACGCAAGCCTCATGAACCATCTACCGGTGGGCGCGGGAACCCGAATGTTCCCGACATCCCCTCCCTTACTCACACCCCCCAAAAACCCTATCGATCGTCCTCCTTGCAACCACAATTTGCGCCAACAGTGCAAAGCAGACAATCTGCTAACAAAATTATCAATAAAATCGTAATCAGGCCTAAAATAGGATTTTCATTTTCTCCTGTAGGAAGCTCTTCAGGTAGGTGAGTGTTTATTTTCGTATTATCAAAATATACCATTAAATGGGCGGTCGTTAATCGTGACGTAGACAATACGCAGTGATTTTTTGTTATTGTGCAAAATCTTATCGTTGCTCTCCGTAGCTTTTGATTCTAAAATAATTTCAGATTCTGTGATTTCTCCGTTTTTGTGGTTATCAAGGGCTAATGGTATCGTAAATTAGGTCAATTCAGTAAACTATACGTCAATGGGGGATTTTTCTGGAAATAGGTCGCTGGTCACGTCATCCGATTGCCGTGCAACTTGATCAATATGATGTAGTGTCGCGTTAACGTTCTTTTGACCCTTATCTTGATAGTTGTCTTCAAAATAAGTGTAAGTAAGTGATAAAATTTTACTCCCTGCTGTAATTACGTCGGGTTGACGAGACATATTTTTACGATGTTTTGCGGTGTTCTCCATTACGACGCAACAGATTTCATTGCGTAGTTTCTTAGTTTTTATACCGTGACGATTACTTTTTGATTGTTACAGATAACATAAATAGTAGTTTATGAAACTGTTGCATAACTAGGGTTATTAAAACATGAATCTGTGTAATCATTACCGTAGAATTTGGATTATCGCAGGTCTGCTTTATACGGTATTATGTGTCATAAGCGACTATAAGTTTTTAAAAAACATTATTTGCCTTTTGATTTCATTATCCATATTTGAAAAAATGTGGATATCATTTTTAATTTCCACTAAAATTTACAATCTTTCTAAAATTATGTAGAGTATACCTATACCTATGTGTTCTAAGATTGTCGAATAAAACCTAATGAAAAATATTTCCCTCAATTTCAGGACGCTGCCGTAGAAAAACCGACAGAAGACACAGTTCAAATACAGAACGACGTCCATTCGCCGCCGGAGCTGTTCGTCGACCCGGACGCTGCTGATGATGGTTCGGGCTTAGACACAGACGAGAGCTCGGGCTCCGGCTGGGGAGCCGGGCCTGGCCCCGACGACGAGGACGGGCGAGGATCAGGTGATGAGCCCAACGCGCCCCCTGATGACGAAGACTATGGCTCCACAACCACCGGCAGGGAGGAAACCGAACGCACCATTATCGAAACTCCCATTACACCCGAATTCACGGAACCAGACGACATAGATATCCCCGAACAACCGGAACCAGAGATTCCAATCGTACCCAAAGTGGACTCCCCGCTCCAAATACCAACAGATCCCAGCAGGCCGATCGATGTGCTCATTCGTGAGTAGTGGCTGAAGCATGCCAGTTTTTATTTGCGTTGTTTTTTTTTGTTTTTGTACGAGAAATTGTCATTTGTTAGAAAATCTCAAGACGACCCAAATTCCAGTGTCATTGTTTTTCCAAATCTCTATTTTTTTCTGTCACGGCGATTTCTTTACACATATCTAAGAATATATGTGAAAATAGTGTCAATTTCTCGTACTCTTATTTTAGTTGTATTATACCTATCCATAGTATTTTCTATAAAACATTTACATGACAATTAACAGGATAACTACATAGTTAATAACATCATAACAATTAATTGTCACTAACTCAGTGGCGCTCATCATAAGCGGAATCTCTTTACAATAACTGACGTAACCTTGAATTAACAGTTTTATTGTTATCTGCAGTTATTCCTATTTGTTTGAACCGCACGCCAGTTTCTGCTGTAGCAGTCAAACTATCGAACGCGTATATAACTAAACTTATTTCAATTAAATTATTTATTAAATTAATTCTTGATATATGCCAAACATTTATAACCACGCGAGGATTTCGGTAAGTCTTTCGTAATATTTATTACATTTTATGGAAATTGTGCCCATTATTTTGTTACTTATCTATCGCATGACTTCGATTCTATCATGCAGCCATTAGAAACCATTTATAGTGTTCCTTTTTATAGTATCTACTAGTTAGCATGATGAAGGTAATATAGCCCTGAAACTATTTCATCTCATGGATCCATTAGCTTAGCGATATTGTCCATATCATTGGTAATTTTGATGTTTTCTTAGAAGTTTACTTTTGATTCTTCCTCTGCTTTTGTTCATGCCGTATCATGTATGTCCCCTTTCCGATCCCTTGTCTTTTGATATTGTTCCTGTATTTCGCATTTTGTATGAGCGATATTAGCTGTCTGAGACTTGATCCCAATCCCTCCTTTCCGTGTTTGGTTTCTGTAACTGGGGGTTACTGATTTTCTTCAATCCTTTAACTTCTTTCTCTTGCTCCTTCGGTGTGAATCTCGACGTCGTAATTCCTCCTTAAGTCCAGTTGTCCATCTACTCTGTCTGATAAATAGGATACTAACTGTCTAGTCTTCGTCATTTATCGATTGTGTAAATAGTTGTGCAATAAGTTTATGAGTCTAAGTTTATAAGTTACTAATTGATCATCTAAAACGTTAACAACAGCTTCAAAAACTAACTCCACCGTTCTATATAAATCAGAATCATGTTTATACTAACTGACATTCTCTAACATAATTCATGTTGTGGATATGGAATAGACTATTGTTTTCGAGATATTATTAATGATATTATTGCTTTATAAACGAATTGTCTAACGTACTGCTATAAATCGTTTTACTAACTACGAAAAGATAAACGAAAGTCACAGTCTTTAATAAAACTAAACCACAATCAATGGAATAGAATAATAGATGATCCAATCAAAACTATGACTAAAACAAAAGAACATAGGTACACTTCCTGGAAACAATTCTGACGCATAAGGTCCCGACGCTAATAAAATTTTACTTGACGTGTAAACTAACGATGAATGACGTGACATTTCAGCCAAAACAAGGAACAGGCCGGGCGAAGGAACCTCGGAAGAGGGGCGAGGCGCGGGGGAGGAGCAACCCTCGCGCCCAGATCAGACGGACATCAGCATCTCCGGAGAAGACCCAGTGTCTTCAGTCGTACGTATACGGTTTTATTGTTTTACTACTACAATAGAATCTACACATCTCTAACCTCAGCATCAATTTTAACAATACGCTCAAGATGATCATCAATGTCAACCAAACAGCTGGTCTATTGACCGGCTTTTCAACCATCCTTATCTTTGATTTATTTTTTATTTCGTTGTGAGCCAGCTCCAGATCCTCGCCGATCTCGCCTGATGGAAAACGGTAGATGAGGTCTACGATTAACTACAACTTTGCACCATCCTGTGAAATCCAAATAGCTTTTTGGGAACAAACATTGTTATAGAATAAATAATTATTCAGGTGAAAAACACTGCTTGTAATGTTCAATAAGAATTGCATTGGGATATTATGATAAAAAAAACCCGGTTATGCTGCCGGAACTGACGCTGATATCGCAAATGTCACGCGCTGACCTGATTTATTTATTTTTGGCAAGCTGTAGGACGTGCGATAGTGTTAATATCCCGGTCTTTATCACTTAGGGGATTACTAACTTTTATCATTCATCTAAGCAGTGCTGTGTGTGCATTGATAAAGGCGGCGAAATAGGTACGAGGACCCTATTTTCTAACGAATTGTCTTCACTCACTCATTCTAATTGACTGTTATACTCGTAGCTTGTTATTTATGATTAATATACTTTGAGGGCTTATTTTCTTTTGTCATGACGAGCGAGTCGATTGGAGTGAAGGAAATTTCCGTCAAAAAGACTGATAATTGTATATTATGTCGTGGGTCTTAGTTTTAAACCCAGGCAGGGACTTTACTTATTGGAAATTATTTCATCACCACTGTTCTCAAAAAGTTAAAGGAAGTAAGGAGTAGTATGTAAGGAAGGTATGTCTTAGTAGCAAAATTTCGACGATATGTGACATGCAAACTGTCACAGAGAGGAGATCTGTGTCCCAGCAGTGAGATCATCATAGGCTGATTATGCAATCAAATAGCCAATATTATTTTTCCCTTGTTAAAGTAGAGTTTTATAGTTCGTTGTGCCTTGTCAATATTCGTCACTGTTTTTGATAAAATGTTTAGAAGAAGTCATTGCCTTTAATCATTTACCAATTTAATTATACATACCTATTCAATTAAACATTGCTGCTTGACAAAACTATATCGCTTTCTTAAAATAAAACGAGCGTATTCTCAGTTTTGTCACGAAAATACCCGTAGCGCTGAAAATAGACGAGGAAAACAAACACGTCAAGGGTAATGACTTAGAAATTTTACGTTCAAGAACTAGCGTGTATTGAACTGTTAGAAGGAAAGGTCTGTTCATAAAATCTGGATATTCGTTGGTTTAGATAGCGAAGACATTAAATCCCGGAGAAGTATTACTTAGTATTTTTCGCTAGAAACAAAGAGATTCGCCATTTTCGAGTACTTGAGCTGTCAATGTCATCATCGTTGCTAACACTGACAGTTCTTGAACTCGGTTTCAAATGATCAGTTCCATCGGTGAAATTCGCTCTTAAAAGAACTTTCGGTGTAAACCAATTCTATATTCAAATTGTATAAAGAAGTACTGTCACGTTTCAGGACCAGGAGCCGTCAGGCACCAACGTGAACCAGGAGTCGCGCGCCCCCGACAAAGTCGTCATCATGAACGCCAAGCCGGAGGACCGCGCCACCAGCTTCTTCGCACAGCCAGGCATCCTTGCCGGTATGTATTGCTTGTTCTACTTCTTTCGTGTTAAGGAGAGAGCTTGTTCACGGTATGAAATAAGATGACTCATGTCGAAGACTAATAAAATATAACCGAAAAGGGCAAGACAAGGACTTGGTTAAGACACTGCTTGTAAGAGACACACACCTCTCTCTAAAGTTCTTGCACACCCTGTCCTTAGTGTCTAAGTTTAAATCACGATTTCGATTCTAGGATTGCCTTCTGCTCCAAATAAATAGACGATATAGATATACCCTACATAATAATGAATATATTTATTTCTTATTCATTTTCCTTTTATTTGTTGATGTTTTCGCAACTAAATTATTTGTTTTCTTCTCTTTTCAGCCGTGATCGGCGGCGCAGTAGTAGGCCTCTTATGTGCAATCCTGGTGGTGATGTTCATAGTATATCGCATGCGCAAGAAGGACGAAGGTTCTTATGCTCTCGACGAGCCCAAAAGAAGCCCTGCAGCAGCATCGTACGGGAAAGGCCACAACAACCGCGAGTTCTACGCGTGAGACGACACAGAGCAACCAACGCCACGTATTTACTAGTCGGCGGTCACGCCCTGACTGACCGGTCAACAGTCTCTGGACCAGCCATTCCATTTTTAAATTTTGACAGATACACACCATACCACGCGAAATGCGCGGGATAACAAACAAAAATAATTTATTTATTTATCAACGTGGCTAGAATTGTTCTGTGATTTATTTTTAAAACTACGATCGATGAAATTATTTATTGTCCTATAAATGTTTGACATGGATAAATTTGTAATGTACGGATTGTACAGTAATGTACAAGCCAGGTACATAAGATGCAGCATACTGCCTGATCGAAAAGGTAGTATGGTTAAAATTAAAAAGTTAATAAATTATCATCTTTGAGACCAAGTTTTTTAATCATTTGTGTAATGATTTAAAATGATGTTTATCAGAGGTTTCGATGTTTTGATGTCTCTATTGAATGACCAATGTGGTTCGTATGTTCTGAATGATCGATCTTGTATGTTTTCTGTAAAAAAAAAAAGAATTTTGTGCCATCCGCTTTCTTCAACTGTATATTGCCAACTCTTCGCGTAGACTATGAAGTCGTCTCGGTAATACTTTGTGGACACGTCCATCACTTCGAAAATTATGTGTAATATAATTATGTGTGTATGTATTTAAATCGAACTCTCTAAAAATAAGTAGATTTTGTAATAGTTTGCTTCCAGTTCGTCATCGAAATTTTTATTTTTTTACTGAACAAATGTTGTATGTATCTATGAATATTCACTACCTTTGTCGACATTTTAAAATAACATAATTTTCTACATAACAGTAACAATTGGGTTTTATTTTTAGTTTTAAGACACTAATTTTATTTAAGATTTTTTTTTTTTGTTGTCTCCTTGGGGTTCATAATTTTAGGAATTGACGTATCTCTATTATTTAGATTGTTTTTAATCTAGTTTTAGATATTTTAATCTCATTATATTTGATTGTAATTGCTGGAATAGGTTGTGCAACGATTTTTTTTAACTTTGTATAATTTGCTTGTGTGCCATCTTCCATTTCCCGATTTTTCTATAAATTCGTTGACATTAGTAAGTTCTGCAAGGGAAATGCAGTTTTAAATATTTGTAAGGTTATGGGTGTACCTACATTGGAATGTACCAACTAGTGTATGCACCATGAAAGCACACTACATCAGCAAAGATATTAACCCCACTACGGCGATGCCAAAAGGCAAGAAGTCAATACACAAATTTAGTGTCGTCGACGCGAAAGCCAATATCTGCAACGCAAAACTTACGTACTATTGTCAACGCAATGACCAGCCAGTGTTATTTAATGAAATATTTTAATTTAAGTAACACATTGTGTCAATTAATTTATTAAAATAAATTTGATCACTGTAATTAACAACATTGTTAAGCAAACTGTAATTTTCTTTAATAGTTAACAGAAATATTGAATAACCTTTATGTGTAGTGGCGATACTGAAGTAAATGAGCCATTGAGTGTATAAATATATGAAAGGAAGTCGAAATTTAAACATTTCATTAGTTACTTAGTTATTGGGAAACACTCTTTTTGTAGATTTTTCTAGAAATTGACCGTTCGTGTCTCCACCAGACTTCCTATAACGTTTTGGGAATAAATATTCAATATAACTGGTAATTTTACAAAAAAATAATAATATTATCATCACCCAGTAAATATTTAATTTCCAACTTATAAGTACATACGGTGTCGTTCAAAATCTATAAGAATCATGAACAGATTGATTCAAGTAACTTCTGGGCGTAAAAAAAAAACACCAATTTGAAACAGACTTCAAAAAAGGAGGAGGTTCTAAATTCGTCTAAAAGTTTTTTACTAAAACTTCCTCCAAATTATGGTGGCGGAAAAATCTAGTTCATCATTAGTATGTTATTATTAACGAGTACCTATTTACCTAATTTGACTATCGGTGCTTCCAATACGGCTCTAAATTTGTATACTCAATGAATGCAGTTTATTTCTAGAAAAATCTAAATACTCATTGACTTATATAGTAAAGACAAGGTGGCCTGCGTTTTTAAGACTCCACTGTTCATACATTGGTCATACTAGGCCGAAGCGAACTCGCCAAAAACAAGTTCGGCTATCATCGGAAGCTGTCGTGTGTGCAAGACATTAAAAATTCCGTGTTTCTTGCGTATAAGCAAAAGTTCGGACGGCCCTAATATCTTTACTATTTAAATCTATGAAAAAAACTAATATCCAAATACATTCCTATCGGATTGGTACATTTTAAGCTGTAGAGAGCGAACCGCTCGTTAGAATAAGAAATTTGTACATTGTAACTGTAAATTCTTTTAGAAGTTAAAACTGAGTAATTTATACGGTATCTAATAACATTGTGTAACCAAATAAAACTAGTTTAAACGTGTTTTGTTGCTGCTCTAATTAAGAATAAATCATTGGTTGCTTTTAATGAATTTAATAAATTATATCACGCGTTAAACATACATCCTAACAGATATTGTGGTCTATGGTAAACAACGTACTTTGTAGTTATTATGGACGTATGGCTTCAGTCACTCTCTACCATAAGAAAGGCCAGTGCCTGTTTGAGGATCTGCAAGACACACACTGAATAAATTCAAAAAAGGAACCAACAGAATTTGTAAGAAGTTTTCTCTCAAAATAAGTTACTGGAAACTTCATTCTGGTTAGTGAAACAGGCCCTAAGAAAAAAAAAATGAATCCTTTGCCATGCGTAGCCGTAAAATAAAAAATAAAAAATTACATTTTTTTTCAAATTTTCTAATGAAATGTCACCATACATACGCATAGCAACGAACGATTCTGAATGTCTGGCTGCTAAGTGCGTTGCTTACTACGAATGCGTTCTTGTCAATAAAAAATTACGTTAGTAATTCAGCCTTATTTTGCGATCAAGCAAAATTTTTTGCATTTTTTTATGTCGCCAAAACGACTCCCATACTTTTTCTAAGTATATCCATTTATGATTAGAAATATATTTTAGGGACAGCATTTTTATAGGTAAGAACGCATTGACAAAGCGTATATTTTGCTTAAAATACATATCTGATCGTATACATAGGCGCTAGCCGCTGTTTTGACAACGAAAGCGTTGAAATGCAATTGTTTCAAAGTTAAATATCGATTTTTAATTTTAATTAAGCACTTTTAAATTACATATTTTCCTGACTTTTTTAAACACGAGTTATTTTTTGGGTAGCGTTGTTTAATTACAACAACTGTTATTATTAATAACGTAATTACATAATTTTATTTTCAAACGCCTAAATAAAATAAAGAGCAAATCGCTAGTACTTTTAATCCGTATAAATAAAAGGTGCTGAAATGTACACTGTAATCCTAAGCTGTTTATGAATAATCATTCATTAATTTGTTAAATAAATATTTAATTCAATAAATTTAATGATATTTATAAACATTTGGAAAGTAGCGAGTGTTAAAACAATATAATTCACAAATGACAGCAAATCAATTAATCGAAATCATTCTAAATTCAAACTTGCCTATTTCTAACTGTAAGGCAGCTACTGGCCAATATTACTAGTCTTAAAAAATACTTCGTTTAAAAGTTTTATGTTCAATTTATTTCATAAACTTTCGGTTTTAACAAAAAGAGGCTAATTTAAGAAATTATTGTATATGGCAGTTTATAATCCAATGTATGCTTTTAAATCTTTTGTTTGTTCTTATTTTAAAAATCTCATGTTTTGGTAAGTTGTAAGGAGGTAGGCTAGGGTAAGCGTATACATAACTATCGATGTCCACCCTGTAAATAATTCTCCTTTACACTTAGGTAAATATACAGGATATTATGAACAAGTATTTTGTTTCATTCATTTACCTGGTTTCCTTGACCCATAAACATATATTCCTGTTTCTTTTTCCTAGTAATGCTGATGTTGGTGAAGGTGCTTTGTTATTTATGGAAAATCACATGTCTTTTCCGTTTGTTTAGAACCTATTATCCAGCCTAATTTATCAAGCACCTGTTTTGTCAACTAAATAATAGACTTATCGCATTTGTATTTGTCGCTGTTGTAGAAGGTCTTCAAAATGTCAAATTTTACAGTTTTTTGGTCTTTAGCCCGAGTTTATTTACTACTTTTTTACTGTGTTAATATTTACCAAATATGGCAGATTAAGCCAAGCACTACTTTAATTCAAATAAAATAGAATCAAATTCTTTTCTACGGCATTAGAAACGATTTTAATACATATTTTGCTTCTGTGCGCGTAATAAAAATGTTTTACAACTATTTTTAAGGACCTTACTCGCCAGTGGCGCGAACTGGACGGCACAAAATGGTAGCCCTTATATAGCTAAGCTCGAATTATTATCAATTTCACATCCCAGTAAAACAAGCATTTACGATTATTAATATTGGGCCAGTAACTGCCAGATAGACAATACAGTCGTTCCGTGTCAAATACTGGTAATGGTATTATTAATCATCTCATTTCATAAGCAAATAGATGATGATGAGCCACAAAAAGTCTGACGCTGTAATATTATGTCCCGTGGCTGTTAAAATAGTTGGGCTATCGCATAATAGATGGCGCTAGTAATACCAATCCGCAGAACAATCACAGCAGATTTTTTTAACACACTTCTGCACAATGATTTTTCAGCCTGTACAGTAGGTAGCTTTATGAAAGTATTTGTAGGTATTTTATTTAAGACCTGCTTAACCACACCAAATGCATTGCGCTTTCTAAAAATCTATCTAATACCGTGACAACTCAAGTCACTAGCACGTCATGCAAATCATGCAATGCATTATATACCTGCGAACTCGTATAAATAGAATTTGGCAGTGCACACATGGAGTAAAATTAAACGCTGATGAAGGCTGAAGTGATGACATTTTTACGAGTGGGATTGATGAATTAGACACGCACGTTCGTACAACAAACATTTTTAAATGCAAGGACTGGTACACAATGTGTACAAAAGTAGCTTCATCGTGTACATCAAGCTGATACTCTACTGCATAGGATTCAATTGTTTAACTAGACTACAGACTACTTCTTAACTGAGACCGTTCCTAAGGTAGCAAGAGACATGTATCTCCCCACAACGAGCTATCGACTGACAGGTCACTACACCATATCTTTTTTTTTTGGGTGGGCAATCATCCAATGACTTCTCCCGCTCTGGGTGAAGCGGGAGGGCGTGTCAGACTTTTACTGACTAAAAATCCACTCATGTTCCTTCAGTTGCTTGTGCCAGGGCCGCGGTAACACTCTTTCAAATTTATCCGCGAATCAGAAGTCCTTCTATGTACTTTTATGGTACTTTTATGTTGTAAGAGATTTAAATAAATAAATACACCCCATTCTGTACCGCGCATCTACTTCAGAATGGGTTGTTAAGCGGTCAGTCTATACATGGACAGATGATCTGTCTGTAAAGGTGCAGATATGTATCTGTCACAGATCAGATACATCATCAGTGGCACCATTTTAACACCAAGCAGGTATAATTAAATAAACTTTTTAAAAGTTACAGTGAGATTATAAAAAATATTATTTAATTATATAAGTTAACTCTAAGTAATTAAAATCACACTCCAGAATACCTTTATTCTTCTGTTTAGATTATTCTCGAAATTGATATTCATAATATCTCCTATAGATTTTCGTCGAATAACTCTATTTCATTCAATTATATAGCAAATTACACTCCAATAAGCAACTCACCTTATTTACAACGGGAATAATGCGTCATTCATGTGTTCAAGGTCATTGACGTCACTTGCGCCACGCTTTAAATAATGTTTGATTATTTCGTCGCTCCTACGTAAGGCAGCGTGGCCGAGTGGTCTAAGGCGCTGGTTTTAGGCACCAGTCCGAAAGGGCGTGGGTTCGAATCCCACCGCTGTCAAAACCCTTTTTGCTCTTTTTTTTACATGATTTTTCCGAACTAATAGTTTCCAACTTTTTCTAGATTTTATTTAACTTTACATGTTTTATTATTATTAGAAATATTTTACTTGGTTCGCTCAAACATAATAGAGTTTATTATTATATATATAGTGCCCATTGAGGCACTTATTTTATTACCTTTCATATTATTTATTATAAGCTCTTGTGTTCCAGTTTTTCTATCTTCATTAATTGTTCACGATCTAGATAATTTGTCACTATCCGGATGGGCCGCCTTATTAAATCGAGAGCGGTATCTTTCCAACTAATGGACCGTAAAACATAACATTAAAGCCATTTATTATCGAGAGAAGACGCTTCAATAAATAACAGCAGTTTGCTAAAACAGAAAATTAACAGAAAATTGTCTCAATTATTGAGACAATTTTCTGTAAAAAATCTTCCATTTATTGTCATCTGAGGGAAATTAATTGCTTAATTAAAGCAAACATGTAAATTGTACATTTTTACATCAGAATATAGGAATATGGACTAACAAAAAAACTAAGAAAACGTTTTAACAAAAAAAATAAACAGACTTCTAAAACAAAACACAGCAAAGCTGCATACCCAAAACATACTTAATATTAAGAAGTTTCAGTGGCCTCCTGTGGTCTTCTCCATCAATTCCACTTCACCAAATAATACTTTCTGATTGCAAATGTTGATGAAAATACCAAAATCACTATATTTATGGCTATAAAATTTGAGGAGTTCCTACGATTGCCATGGGATCCCCTCATCAGATCCTGACTTGGTGACAGTAGGACCACCTTGAAAGTATACCCTTTCAAAAAAAAAAGAATATTCATGATCGGTACATAATTGACGGAGTAATCGGTACAAAATACACAATACAAACATTCAACCGAACATAGAACCTCCTGTTTGGAAAGTCGGTTAATAATGTGCTGAAACTCTGTTATTTTTTGCGATTTCAGTGTTGCTCCCACAGTAAAAATTTTTCATAATGATAATATGAATAAATTGACTCCTGTTCAGGTTTTAGCTTTTATCTGTTACACGTTGTATACAAACTCTTATTAATTATGTACAAGCGCGTATAAAAACGGGAAAAGGGAAGGACATATTGACTTTTTTGCTGGTAGCATAATTATAATTAATTATAATTGTTGTTTATAGTTTTTAAAGAAGTTATCATAATATCCTTTAATGCTAATCCTAAATAAGATTAAAATAATTATTTATAAACTACTTTGGTTGGATAAAAGCATATAGGAATGGGAACAATCATCAGCCCAGCTACGAGTATGTTAGGGTCGGCTTCCCAAAGCTGTATAGCTTGCTTTGTATTTGTTAATATTGGTCTATCTATTCTATGTACATTTGTCTAAAGGTGAACGCGCACCTAGACCCACCGCAGGGGCCGCTATCGCCGCGGTCATCGCATTTTATAAATAGTACCTGGGCGACCGAGCTCTTCTCGGGTGAAATTAGAGAAAACGACGTCTTCTAAAAATGCACAATTTTACACAACGCTACCGCTAAACAGGCAGAAGTCGGAAAGAAGAAATAAATGAAAATAGTTTTAGAACCTCTATAACCCAGTTAAAGGGTAACACGAGTCACGGTAAGTCTGGATGACTTCTGACTTCGCGTTTCTGATTACCCGTATCGACTATTTGCCACATGTGTGTGCCACAATGTCTTGTGTTCCTTTAGTTGTCTCTCCGACTATAATAAGTAATATATTAGTAATATATTAATATGTTATTTTAAGAGCCGGACCGGACCGGTCAATGTGGCGACGCCTGGGGAAGGCCTCCGGAATGATAAAATCGTGTGAAGCTAATAATGAACTCTAAACTGGAGAGAAGCACTGTTTTCTGAGAATTGCAGTTCTCTTGGATAATCCTATCACCATTCAATTCAATTTATTATTTGCATATTATATAGTAACACAAAAGACAGCTACAAAAGTAGCTAACCCACCTAAATAGGTATCTGGGCCAAACTTGACCATTGACCATTGGTCTTGAATCTTTCGACGATAATAGTTAGGTACGAAAAGGTTCGCAACAAACAAACAAAGACATTTTATGATTATGTTCCTCGTAATAGTAATAGGTACATTTTAACAGTTAAAAAACCTTGACCTACGCCACCTAATAACATAATTCGTGATTGACTAACCACACCTTTTAGAAATTGACAACTGTCGTATAAAGCCAAAGGCATTTATTACCCGCACTAAACTGCCAATTTCGCGCCCAAAACATTAAAGTACCTAACCTCTAAAAAACTTTCAATCGCTTGCTTTCGCGATTATGAATTAAAATAATCGCTAAATCGATTGTAGCGGTAAATCAAGTTCAAGGCAAGGTGTAACTAGGGCTACCAGAAAAAGAAACTCGATTTTCGAACATACATACGAAAACTCCGGTCTTTCATCATCATTGCTGATGGCAAAAGCCACCCCAAAGTTGCATCACAACCTGTCCTGTAGCCTTTCAACGTTGCGTCTTCGGGTACGTGGTCGCCACTCCAGATCTTTATGGCCCCGTCGACCATCCGTTCAGCAAGCAATGTGCCTGCCCACTACCACTTAAAGTTCTGCCGGCTATTTCGGTAAACTTAGTTCCTGGTAATATTTCGGTATTTTAAAATCGATTTAACTTGTAGCAATCATTCGAATTTTCAGGTACAAAAAGGTTATGTTAATTTTATATATACGTTTTTTACCTGAAATGTTGAAATTCCGGATGACTTAGTCCGGATATATCCGAAAGAATGGCAACCCTAGATGTAACCGGTACTTGACTCGATATCCTATCTCGAAACAAGAGCCGAACCAAGACTATAATTAATCGTTGTCACGATGTACATCAATTTGGAGATCCTGCGCATATTATTTACATATTCACAGCGTAGCTTGGAGCAGAGGTCGAGAGAGCTGCAGAACGAAATGGCAAACGGTCCAAATCTGAAAACTAGTGGTATAAGCTAACTGTAAGAACATAAATGTACCTGTAGGTACTTGACCCTTGAGGAAATAAGGGAAATTAGGCACTTTGGAGAAAATTCTCAAGCGCCAGTAAAATCCTCTAAAGCTGCATCAACGCCAGGCAAGCCAAGCACTAGCGGAGTGTAATAAGGCGTAGACGGACATAGAACCTCGAATGAGCTCGTTACACCTATATGAAAACTGGCTAAGTGCGAGTCGGACTTGCGCACGAAGGATTCCGTGCCATTATCGCTAAAAACGGTAAAAAAACACGTTTGATGTATGGGAAGAAAATATTAACTTACTTCACTTAAATATTTATTTTATTCTGCTTTTAGTTTTTGTTGTTATAGCGGCAACAGAAATACATAATCTGTGAAAATTTCACCTGTCTAGCTATCACGATTAATGAGATACAGCCTGGTGATGGACAGACAGACACTTTACAGACATTTTTACCTTTTGGGTACGGAACCCTAAAAAAGCGCTTCCCTGGAGTTACAACCGTGCGCGGTTCGCCCAGAGTAGTCCTTCAATTTCTTCTTATATGTACCGCGCGGTACCTATAAGGAGAAATTGAAGATTACTCTAATTTTATCACTTACATCCCCACCCCACCCCTCCACTACCTACATCAGTCACATCCATCCATGGATCTATATCGAAGCGTTACTGTTAAACCTAACTCAAGTAGGTAGTTACGTATCATAACGATACCAATGATTACAGACATTAATATTATACCATGTAGCAAAAAACCAAAGGTACATACACCAATCACATCAAACAAGTACTTATAACATGACTAATTCATAATTACAAGCAAAACCGTTTAATTCATAGGTACATAATAAACCAACGCGTAACGGCGGTCATCAATCATCTGTAGCTTCTGACTCCGTTCATTGCTCTGTGGTTTTTTTGGCGATAAATTTTTTCACCATTGTTTATTCACTTAGCTATATAAAATTAGCATAATCAAAATAAATATGGGGACATGCGCTTGGTGACAGCGAAAGTTCTGATAAGATTTGACAGGCAACTAGACTTGAATAAATATCTAATTAATTAGGTAACTAAGCGAAAGCTATAATGAGAAATTAGATGTTTTCTTTTTGTTACGTTAGATCATGTGAGTTCCCGTTAGACATCAGAAACTCTTGCATAGACTAAGCACAAGTTTTTGAGAAACAAGCTATTGAGATTTCAAGTTGATACCTTACTTAGGTATCTACTTACAAAAATACATTCAAACTAACTATCTTTTTCAAGAAAATAGCCCACTTGACATGTCAAAAAATCGTCTTGTACGTAACTGTTTAAAAACTCTTGAGTATCATTCAAGGATCAAAAGAAACTGTTCTCCAGCTATTCGCATTATAAGATACAAATACTTGACTATTTCTATACAAGCCGATTTTCAGATTTTGCCAGATTAAAATATAAGTAAGGAACTGCTCTTCTCAAATCTAGCGCTGGACGTGTACAGTTTTGTCGAAGGACCGACAGCCGTTGGAGCTGATGAGTCTTTAAATTCACGCCGAAATCCATACCCATAACTCGTCTGACTTAGAGGACGATAAAAAAGCCAGGTAAAAGGCAGAAAACCAGTTGTCATTGTCTCTTGGGAAAGTCCTGTGTTCAGCAGTAAACTGTGATAGTATAATATCTTATAGCTATAGAATTTTATTCAAAGAGTTCAAAGTGCAACTGCCAAAAACAACTATTCACACCACAACATAAATATAAACAACATTTAGACGCCCCAGGCCACAACACATCGCAACGACTAAGCAAGGTGGCGCGGTCAAGTTCAAGCTTGAAGGTTGAGTGCAATAATTCAACTTGAGAACAGTTACTTAATCATGGTACGTTGCACCGGATGATGTCATAACAACAATGCCGGTTGACGACTGCAGGGGTCCATAATCAGAAGGATCTAAAGGATGAACGTGGTAAAATGAGATAGGAAGCTGTGAAGATGTTATCGGAATGGGAAAGCCCGCCTTTACTTGATTTTTTGCCGAAAGATTATGAACGAAAGGCAGTGGCGTATTTACCCTTAGGCCAAGAGGGCCATGGCCCAGGGCGGAAGGCTGTGTCCTGTAAGGGGCGGCAAGCGGCTTCTACCAGCCTACCGTAATGACAAGCACTATGCGACACCCTACCGCCCCGTAGCATCTGGTCTGGGACGGGGTGCTAAATATTCTCGAGCTCAATTGCGCTCGCTCTTTTCACATTTCTATAGCGAAGAGTTTTAATTTATTTGATAATTGTAGGGCACAAATGCCATATGGCCCGGGACGCCAAATCTTTAAATACGCTACTGACTAAAGGATTATTTTAGGAAACCAGTAGCATAATCATGTGTTTATGTTATCTATCCGCCAATTACAGCTTAAACCTGTAGGTAATTCAATCTATATGGGGTAAGAAATGAAGTTATATATTTTTATCCGGATTGGAAAATCCTCATTGGATATCCTCCGCCCTAGGGTGGACTTTTTTCTTACCTAACTATGTGAGCAGTGTAATTTTCCAGTGTAATATTGATCTACTGGAAAACATCAGACAACTCAGCTCAGCTTCAGTTACAAATCATAATTATATTTTATTTCAATTACTTAACAAGTGTTTTGTCTCAAACATATCATTATATCTAATAACATGAGTTTAAATAGATGTTTCAAAGTTCTAAAGCGGCGTGGTCCGTAAATTAATTAAATTTTCTTAAACCATTTTATCAGTAGCACTACAGAGTTTAGATACTATTAAAGTGTTCCAAATTTCCAATATACAATTACAGGATGTAATTGACCTCCTATAAGTTTATAGGCACCATAGAAAACCGGTCAGCAAAGTTGAAACATTGGATACCCTCACACAATGGCACACACACACTGCTGTAACTTCGTATAGCAGATCATTTGGTGAGAGTAACATCGAGAAAGAAGTTCCTCAAACTTGGCCGCTGTAGAAATGATCTGGCCAAATAGGGAACCCCATATTATTATAATAAGTAAACAGTGCCAGTTTGGAGCCCTCTGACACGGTAAGCCTTACGTTATTTCATGCCCATCATACATAACCGTTTGCACGTTTCAAAATTCAGGGCTTAAACTAGCCGAATGGCAAAGTTGTCTGTGAGGGCCTAGACAGCCTGCAGACATTTTATCAGCGTAACGATTGCCGAAATAATAAAATGCGAGAGATTGTCCACGTGACATTTCTTTAGACCAAATTTCCACATGCAAGGAACTCGCATGCAATTTGCCATTGCGGGCTCCCGAGGTAAAACAATGTAATTAAACATGCATGTTAGTTGCTTGAAGGTGGAAACACGGCCTTACATTATGGATTTTTCGGCAATCTTCATCACTTTGTCTATATCCCTAATTGATGACATACTGGTCGGAATAAATGTATTCCGTGATTCAAACGGAATCTTGATGCTATCTCTACATGCCACTAGGTATGCTATTAAACGTCTACTGCTCTTCCGCAATTAAGAGACTTCTTCGTTTTATTAACTCAATAAACACATAAAATTATCTATCAGCTTAACAGTAACCCCGACCACACACAGACAGAAATATATGTGTCTATAGAGATCTGGAAATCCCAAAAGATGATACTTTTGAATTCGTGTAGGCGATGCAGTTTTAAGTTATTGTTATTTTATTATCTAAGTTCATCTAACCCGCAGATATAGAAGCACTTAACAGTAAGGTATGATGATTCATTAATATTTATAATAAACAGCAAGTAAATGTGACTGCTACCTCAAGACTACAAGACACATTTGATCTGCTGCGGGCTAAACATCATAATGAGCGAGCCCTTTTTTCCCCTCTCTGTGGGGGGGTATGGGCCGTAATCCACCACGCGGACCCAGTGCGGGTTGGTGGATGTCACATGTCTTCGATCTTTTGGTTCTAGGACATGCCGGTTTCCTCGATGTTTTCTTCACCGTTTTGAGAGCAGTGGTGATGAAATAATTTACACAAAGTAAAGCTCCTGCTTGGGTTCGAGCCCACGACCTACAACTTGTAAGTCGCGGCTGTTACCACTAAGCTACCACTGCTCTCCCAAACATGCTTCCTATATTTTCTAGAGAACCATAGAACCCTTGTTTCTAATAGTGTCTGTGGACGAAGATTGTCATGAAGCAATATTTCAACCTGTCAGACTGATTTTATTATAATTTCAGCCCAAAGATGGCCATTACGGACGGCTGCATAAATTGGCTCACCCAAGTAGCTCCATTGGCTCTATAGAAATCATTTTTTGAAATCTGTCAATACAGAGAAAAGTTGACAACTGAAAAACAGTGTTGCTTTTCGAAAAAATAGGGCACTATTTTCTTATTCGAGCATAACTTATACGTTCTGGTTTTATGATGCGGTTTTCATGGTTGTTATCAATCTGTGTCGGTTCTGCTGATCTAGTGGCAGTGACAGTGACCGAGTTTGGCCTTATTTAGTCGGCTGTGGTTTCACTTGCTCTCATTTTTATTTAACTATCATCTTCGTGTTTCTGTTACGAGAGGTCATCATAATTATTTCAGCCGAAAAACGTCCACTGCTGAATATAGGCCTCCCCCAAGTATCGCAAACGTTACGAAATGCAAACTGTTCCAATTGTTACTCATTTTTTGGAACATAATAATCATTAAAACCGACCCAAGTATCAAGGAGCAAGGAACATTGCATTGAGACCACTACAGAATATGAAAATTTCAAAGATTGTTGCTAAAACAATTAGTTAGGTAATCTCTTCCATGTCAATGCAATATAAAAACATAAATGTATATGAAGATAGCGCCGCTTGTCACGAGGAAGCTTTTTTTTAGGCTCGCGCTTGACCTGATAGTAAGCGATGATATGTTCGACGGTGAAGCACGCTTACCTAGAAGTAACCTATTCACTGTTGACTATCGGGAAACAGACTCCGGCAGGAACTTCCACTCCTTAGCTGTAAGAATAATAAAAGTATTCTCAAAACCACCTCTCCACCACTTCTGCTTCAGCAGCACCTCTTTTTTCGTTGGTTGTTATAATATTGCTTAAATTTGTCATCATCAAAAATAAAAATCACCATATGGGCCAGGCATCCACGGTATAGATAAAACAGTTGCGTTAACAATTTCGTGCGCCCGCACGAAATCTGTTTGTAACTCCAATGGTGCCCACCATTAGAGTTACAGTTATATCTGCCACCCAAATCCATGAAAAATTAAACGCCATAAAATTACAATACATTCTGTGGTCGTGATCTTTATCTCAATTAATCATCAGAAGTACAGGTAGTCTATCTTGAGTGGGTTAACTGGCAACAAGCTGTGAAACTATGAGTTACTTTCTCTGCCGCCCTAGTATTAAAATTTATATTATAATAAACATTGGCCTTCATTTGGTTTTATTTATATTCAGATCTAAGTTCTGGTAACTTATCCAGCATGAAGCATCAATATGCGATTCTATTTTAGAATTACTTTGGTAGATATGACTGACATTAGCTCTTCATTATCATTGTCCTCAGACCGACTTCACCCACTGCTCGACATCTGCCCCAATCCCCACGCTCCTGTTGATACTTCATCCTGGTTCAACTAGCGATGGTAACAAAGTCGTCAGCCCCGCAGCCGGGTGACCAACACTTCTTTTTCTAATCCTTGGACACCACTCGGTCACTAGGCTCTTGGTCTTGAATTATGTTATTAGTCAACTTTATATATGATGAATATCCATCTATGAGCTACTAGTGGTTAGTACAGTTTACAGAAACAATTTTTCAAAAGCTGAAAATCTGTTACGTTCATGAATGACATCTATAGAAATATTAAATCTATGATACCATCAGTCTTATAAATTATAGAATTTTGACTTTAACATCTCTGTGATAACGGTGAAATTTAAGGGTCTGAAAAAGTAGAATAGACAATATGTTTTATAAATGCTCGCAAAGTTTTTGAACGATGTTAATGATGAATGTGAATAAATTAATTATCATAATTGATTGAAGAGTAACAAATATAAATATGCAGTTATTCCAAAGTCGTAAACCCAAAGTAAAGTAGTTTATAATATGCAAAGATCATAAACCACTTGAGTGTTTTACAACACTCATTAATGTCTACAAACTTGAACTACCTTATTTGCAAATTAAAACAGTTGAAAATGGATGTTGGTATCTAAGAGTACAAAGAGTGTAATCATTATAATAAAAACTTTTATGTGCATATTGATTGTTATTTTTGTTTTTTAAACATTCCCCACACTAGAAATTTCTTCCTGTATCGTGGGTGCTTTTACAAACATAGAAACTCACATACACAACACCCAGAGACTAGGCAACTAGGTGGATTTGCAACTTAGAGTTGCAGCCTAGGTCTGAAAGCGCAGGTCCTAGTGCTTCCAAGCTAAGACTACGAAGCAACGATATCAGCAATATAAATCCCACCCATAGGCACCAAACGTTTTGGGAATACTTTTATTATGCGTACAGCTAAGAAGTGGCATTCCCTGCCGGAGTCTGTATTTCCTGATAGCTACAACCTGGGAGTTTTTAAGTCAAGAGTGAACAGACTTCTTCAAGGCAAGCGTGCTACATCGTCGACCACATCATCGTATACCATCAGGTGAGATAATGGTCAAGCGCGAGTCTGTCAATGATAAAAAAATATACATAAATTACCTGAAACGACATTACACCAGATTTTTTTGCTCTTCCTATTTCTGATATATACCTGGCTTTTGTATGAAGACGAAATTTGTGTAGTGCTTTAGCTAGCGATGTTCGCAAAGCGCGGGTCTAAGTACCTCTCTAGCTAGAGAGTAGACTCCCTAGCCTCTTGAGGATCTAGTCGCAAGCGATGTTAGGGATGCTTTTTCACTATTTGATGCAAAAAACAAGCCTACTCCAAGTAGTCGTGCTCTCTGAAGACAGAAAAGAGTGAAGATGCACTGTGCTCAAGATACTTTTGGAATTTGGATTAACTGTAAAAACTGCATAATATATCCGGTTGACAGACGACCAATGCCCAGTATAGACCTGTCAACAGAAACCTGAAACCATAACACGTAGTTTGCAGCCTCAGACGCAAAGCAAATCGGATCATCTGTAAAACGCTAAAATATTTTAACACATTACTCATAGGCATAAAGTTAAATTGTTGTCTATGCCAATTATTACCATAGGTAAAACCTAACGCTAGAAAGTGACACTTGATGATAGCAATCAAATGAGATCCTGTTCAGAATAGACCCGTCACACGAGTTATATTTACGAGTTTCGGACGTTGCAAAAAAAGCATGAATTATTTACGAAACTTTTAGCAAAACGAACTCAATCGATTAGACGAAAATAATTATTTCATTAAAGATCCAATTTTGATAGGCTCACTAATTGAAATCAGTAATTTTTCTCCGGATTATGAAGAGGTTATTATTTTAAATGAGGTTTTGATTCCCATCGTCATGGGTGTTAGTGTGTCCGACCTTGGCAATGGATGAGACCACATCATTACTGTCGATGGACGTCATAATATTCAATTTATGGGTTACCCTTAATTTCAGTTTTATTGGCAGGATACTGACGTTTGATGGTAGTGTTTTAATTGATATAGAGCGGCAAATTGTTTTACCAATACCTATTTTGAAGGTGACGCAGGTGTCGAGGAATTCCATGTGAATACTGGGCATCCACTTCCGGGTGATAATTCCCACCCAATATACTTTTCTATAACAAACACAATGCTACTTGCTAACTTTCAACCAGAATCAACAGTTACTAAAATCAGTCTTTAAAAAGCTGAAAAAGAACGAAAACCATAAATTTGCAGCAAAATCAGAAGGTTCTGAAAATAAACTTATTTTTCTCTTAAACTTTAGAGAGAGAATAGGTTTAATCTTTACTTTTTCATGGATACTTTCCTTAATGAACGCAGCAAATGCACACTATTCTGCTTGCTTCAATATTTTTTGTAGGAATATTTAAACGAGATTCAAATCCAACAGTACCAAGCATAACTCTCACAAAAGCAGAACAATCATTTATTTTTTATCTTAACTAAAATCTAAATTTTAACAGAGCCTAGAACAATTTAGAACTTGCCATCGCCTCCAACTTTGATTAAACACATCATTCGAATAACTTAGAGAAATTATCATTCTAGTTTAATTTGTTCAATTTTACCTCTCTCTAGCTTTTTCATCGTGATCGTCATCGAATAGGGGATTTAGACACAAGTGACATTCCAGAACCTAAGGAAAGGCTTATCTGCACCTTATTTGCACTGAATGTGCTTTACTTTTTGTATTTTTTATTGCCGTCATCTGCCTCAATGTTAACTTCCGCTTCACACTTGATACGAGATTTTCCATATGATTGCAAAATTGGTTTATCTGGAGGAATCACCTTATAAGCCTCCGCCCGCGTGGCTTCTCACAATATCTTTATAAATTATATAAAGATATTGTGAGATATTGTGCGTTCTGATGTATAAGCTATATTTCAGTAGTTTCATCAAAATCCATTCAGTAGTTTTTACGTGAAAGAGAAAGAAACATCCATCCCTCCATCCATCCTCACAAACCTTCACGTTTATTATAACAGTTAGATTTCCAAATTCAAAACTTTTGCACACTGCCTGTATGCAACTTGAAGAAGCTTATTTTAAATCATAAGGACTAAACTATGTTTTATAACTTAACACAAATTATCCGCCTCTTATGTTGCATAGTTATGATCCACGACTCTAATTTTGGTTTCACGATCTGTTTATTACCCAGTAACAAAAGAACTAGATCCATTTTTAATCCCCTCAAATCATAAAAAGCTATATCTCACACTTAATATGTCCAACAAGGATGAGGTCGATGCACTGAGCCAAACAACGACAATGTCGATAAAATGTTCCTTAATTAATAAAATCACATCGTTGCCCGCGCGTCACATCTATCGCTCGCTATCTCATAATTTACGAGTATCAGTTAGTAGGTGAAGTTCGTAGCTATGGCTCAGCTGCGCAGGAGTGGTGGTATCCGTATCATAGTATATAAGCGCTGAGAAATTCTCTCACTGCATCCACTCAGCAGTGATCTAAACATTAGTGAACATGGCGACCAAGTTTGTAGCAGCTGTAGCGTTGTTTGCCCTGTGTCATGCAAATCCTGTCCTTATAAACGGTATGTATGGAAACTAAACATAGAAAAATATTAAAATTACAGAAAATTAAATTCTCAAATTCAGAATCCCTAAAACAATTTTTGTTTAAAATTCATTTTTCAAATTCAGGATGCATTTTTCTTTCTTTTTATCATAGCTTCTAAAGTAAAACTTTTGTTTCATCCCTCAGGTATTCTATACCGTGATGGACGCGCCTACTCCGTGGGCCAAGCGTCCAGCTATGGCGGCGGAGTGAGCACAGCACAAGCGCACAGCAACGAATACGAGGCGCAGGCTTACGGCAGCGCCAGCGGCGGCGCAGGTCAGGCACGCAACGGGTACTACAACCCCGGACAGGTCATCGCGCAGGCGCAGACCTACAACGCTCCGCCCTTCCCGGAGAGCACATACGGAGAAGCCAAGGCCGTCGCACAGGCACACAACGGCGCGTACTACCCCGTGCCGGCGCCCGCCACCGTCATCACCTACGAGCAGAACTTCGCGCCCGCCGCGTCCTCCGTGTCGCACGCTGACTCTCGCGGCGCCGGCGTCGCGACCTCTTCCGCCAACACTCGTGGCGTCGGCGGCTACGGCAGCTCCACCTCATCCAACGCCAACAGTCGCGGCACCGGTTCCGCCGACTCTAACGCCATCTCCGGCTATGGCAGAATCAGCTCCTCCGCCAAGACTCACGGCGAGGCTTCCGCCGAGTCCACTGCGCAGAACAGCGGTGTTGTGTACCCCGCCGCCCTCACCGTGCTCGCCGACCAGCCTGCGCCTGCCGTCATCGACGCTAAGTCTCCCATCTACTACACATCGTACGTCCCGGTCGCTCCCGCTCCGGGAGTCGCCTCCTCCAACGTGAACGTGGTCGGCTTCGGACAAGCCGCCTCCTCCGCTAAGACCGGTCACGGTCAGGGCAGGACCATCTCCTGGCGCTTCGGCACATTGTACGACGGTCCCGCCTCCGCCCAGGCTCAGGCCAATACTCACTCTGGCTACGGTGCTGCCAAGTCTGCCGCGCAAACTCACGGTTACGGCTCCGCCAACGCAAACGCTGACGTCAACAGCTACGGCACTGCCAAGTTCGCCGCCGACACCCTCTCCCCCGGATACGGGCTCGCTCAGTCGTCCGCTAACTCGCACGGCGCCGGCTCCGCCGCAGCCAACGCTAACGTGAACTCTGCTGGTTACGGCGGCGCGCGCTCCGGCCAGTACGGTGGCTCCCGCAGCTCTGCCAACGCGCACTCTACCGGTTCCGGTAACGCCGTGTCCTCCGCCAGGTCTGAGGGCGATAACATCGCCTATACCAACTCTCAGGCACACTCGTACGGCTCCGGCTCGGCGCATGCCAACGCTCAGGCTGCCTAAATAGTCACCTCAGTTCACCTGCATGATTGAGCAACCACATCACGACGACTTCCGGGGTTGCCGAAAACTTGTCTTGATGTATTTGCGAAGTGCACATAGCATTAAGTAATTTATGTTAACTTATTTATTTAACTTATCAGATAATTTTGACAAAAAAATAAGCAGAATATATAACGCAATAAATAAATACAATACTATGAAAAATTCTCACTGATTTACTTATTTACCACAATCCTTAAATATAAGAAAATTACTTGACTTTTGGATAAAAGCAGCTAAGAAAATGGGAATACAAAAATTTCAAATGAAAGACATAGATATTTTTAATATAGCAAACTATACATAGTTACAAAGGATTCAACTGAATGTAATCAGAACTTTAAAAAAAACGTATAATGTAATAAAACATCACATATTGTCTGTCTGTCCCATTAGTCTGTGTATTTTTTTCATCATTCCGTTCTTAGAGCAGATACATACAGTTAGTTAAGGTTTAATAAGAAGCAAGGGGTAAGAATTACATATTGGCCCATGCCTTCAGCCTCAGACCCTGGAGCAACCCCAAAGTTTTTCACCAGTCTTATCACCGAACACATCAACAACTACCATTGATCACGTAATCACTAGTGTTCTGACGTATCCGCTCTGTGCTCAGTTTTTCGGCCAAAGTTCGATATGCAATACGCATGTAGTACATGTACTATGTACTATTAGGAAGCAATTCGTTTAGGTGAACGAGAACGAACTATTCTGTTTTGGTCGTTTAAATCGTTCATCTAGTACAGTGATCCAAGCGACATCGGATCGGTCGAGTGCTGAATCAGAACGATTTAGTACGGTACGAACTACGAGTGTCTGAGCCTGAGCGAGTGAACGAGTTGAGAGATTTGAGAAGCATGATCAAGGGTGCGCGCGTGCGTGATATGACTGATGAACGATCTACTAGAGCACTAGCTTGCTCTGTCTACGTACGATCACGATGACCGACCGTTGTTCTAATCACAATAAGGTCGATAATCTCTTACAATGCAGGGATAAAATATTTCCCGTTCGTTCTTCGAATATTTGATTTTTAAAATACGCCATTTTAGTAATTCATACAATTTTACAACATTGAATGACGTTTAAATTATTGTAAAATGTTTAATTTATTGAAATGACAGTCCTAAGTCTGTAAAGTAAAGTAAAGGAAAATCAAATATGTATTCCTTTACGTCCGACTGATGTCTTAATGAACGGTGAACTAAAATGAACTAATAGTACTAGAAGATCGAACTAGTTAATTTCAACGTTTGTACTAGTTCGGAGCGTTCCACTCAGTGTCCGAGTAAGAACAAGCCTATACAGAACAGCAGGTCTAAGCTCTCAACCAATATAAGGGGTATGTGTGTGTAAGTCGCTGTGGCTGAAATCATATTCATCATTATTTCAGCCGAAAGTCGTCCACTGCTGGACATAGGCCTCCCCAAGTATCGCTACATGGCTAAAATCGCATCATGATTACCCCCATTTCTGCAGTAGCAATAATTTTTGCTAACAACACAACCCCTCAGCAGGTTTTGAGCTAGTCAAAACTCTGTGTGGCGCGATAAATAAATCTTAAGATATATAATAGGTACATAGGTCTTTTTCCTAGGAAATAGTGTCTGGAAGCTCTGGGGGATGACCATAAGCTCTTAGAGTAAGGTTATTTTGGGTATGTGTAAGGGACAAATGTATATTAGTCACATATATTTCGCGTCTTTGTAAAAACACCCACATACATTTTTTTTTTTCAATAAATATATCAGAAAATGATTTCACTGAGAAAAACTATACTATCGTTGAGTATCAATTAATAATAGGAGTAACTATAAAAAGAATTAAGAAACGCTGTATCATTAAGATTGTGCAAAATTTAAGAGCGCAGTGCTGGCCCATTGGTAACAGCCGCGACTTATAACTGGTAGGTCGTGGGTTCGAAACCAGATAGGCGCTTTACTTTGTGTAAATTATTTCATCACCATTGCTCTCAAAACGGTGAAGGCAACATTGTGAGGAAACCGGCATGTACTAGAGCCAGCATCCACCAACGCACGGCCCATTCCCTCACAAAGAGAGGTGGACTGTGTCCCAGCAGTGGGAACATTGAAAAGACTGATGATGAAAATTTAAGAGTGAGGCAAGCGAGCCCAAAACTACAGCATCAGATATTTTTACCCAACTACGGCGAATCCAAAAGCATGATTCTGGCCTCCTGGAAGTTTGAGTATACATTATAATGTTCAACATCTAACTTATTAAACTCTCTAAGGATTTTAATCGAATTTTTGATTTTGACGTCCTAAAAAAAATAAACATCCCAACACTAGTACCTACTGATCCGTAGCCAAATGTGCCAAATGTGGAATAAAATTTAAAATATTAAATTATTCCACATTTGGCACCTGCCAAAACTATCGATTGGTGCCGTATGTGGAATACCCACAGACATAAATCTTACTAGATGACGTGATTGTATGTACTTCGCACATCGTAATCTGAGCTTTTCATTTAGCTTTATCGGCATCGGAAATCCACCGAAATCTAGAAAAATGCATTTTATGCCATATTGAGCTGTAAAGAATGTATAGAAAAAGTTGGCCGAGGCATTGAAAATGTGTCCTTTTATTGGTAAGTAAATTTGTTTTTAAATTGTTTGTGAAAAAGTGGCACGCTTGGTTTTCATACAAATGGAGGGCCTTGCGTTATCTATTTAGATTTATGTCTGTGGGAATACCTCAGGTGGCATTCACTCAGGTGCTGATAAAGCGGGTGCCCAATGTGGAATAGGTACCTAGTAAACTAATTGATAATATTGCGCCGTAATGGCTCTTGTGTCTAAAATAATGTAAAACTATAAATAAAATTATTCTATACAGACTTCTTTAGACTATAAACTTGGGTAAAATCTTAGCCCTCAATAATTTCCTTTATCTATAATTATCTTATATGATAATGATAAATGATAATGATAATTTTAAATGATAATGATAATAATAATTTTCTTTTAAACTTTGCAGAAACTCTTTATAAATCAAGTTTGTGCAAAATGTAAGCGCAAGGAAAGCGAGCTCGAATATCCATCATTCCGCTTTGGATATATTATCTATTATAATATTAAGTTTTTATTAGTTACGTTTATTTCTGAACGCTCATGTCGTTGAGTGCCATACGTTTTTATCCCGGCAGAATTCACAGCTCCGGGTAAACAATATGTGTATGCACTGCAGCGCGATATCTCATAATTTCATTAAATTCAACAACAAAAAAAACAAAACCCGCGAAATATTTTGATAATAGCTGATTTCAACGTTGTCAACTTCCAGAATCCCTCAAACGACCTGTAGCAGGACGTGCAAAAAGGATGGCAACCAACTACTAAGTCTCTTTGGTTTAAATTTAATTAATTATACTGGCCACCTCGCGTAAAAAAATGTTAGCGCCATTTGTGTTTTCTTTTTCTTTAAAAATAATGGCTCGCTCATTTTTTTTCGTACACATCAGCCAGACACTTTTAAAAACGACTTATAAAAATATGGTGATTGGGCTTCGACCGCAGAAACGATTACAATCTCCGATGTTGGCATTCGCAACCCTGGGATTCCCTGCGTTGAGAAAAAGTATAAACACCCACCTGGATAGGCAGGATATGAAGGTATCACAGCACACACTCGGGACATAATCGAAGCCGGCCGGCGTTGCGGATATTCAATATGCACTACAAGTTCACGTTTTTGCTTGATTTCACTTCACAAGGAGGGTTACGAGAACCAATCAGTTAATCAATTACTAGCGAAGCCTTTTTGGGTATTTATTAACCCTTTTTTAAACGGACAATCACGAATCACGTTGCCAAGCAAGCCAAAAACTTTGAGTTATTTTCTTAAGCATTTGCCAACGAGATCGTGGACATAAGCATTCACTAACAGGTTCTTCAGGTAATGAAACTAAAGGACCTCCTGACAGGAAGTGTCCTGGAGTCAAAACATTCGATTCTTGCGGGTCTGGAGACAAAGTACAAAGCGGGCGTGAATTTAACACAGCTTCCACTTTAGCGAGAATCTTAATAAACTCTTCCAGAGTTAAAACTTGAGCACCAACTGCACGCTTAAGGTGACATTTTGTAGACTTTATGCCAATTTCAAATATGCCACCGAAATATGGTGCACCTGGTGGGTTAAATTTCCATTTTATTTGACGAATAGCCAAACCATCTGATATTTCAGCTTGGTGTTTGCGAAGCTCGCCGGTTATGTCGTTAAGATATTTATTTGCCCCTACAACGCGACGGGAAACGAATCTATCCAGAGTCGCGAGGAATGCCTCTGAACTCAACTCATTGACGGCCTCCAAATGGACGGCTTTCGAACTCAAGCACACAAAAAGAGATATGTATGCTTTATAGGTTTTAGCTCCACGTCGACGACTTTCCTTTATAGTGAATGAGCCACCGAAGTCAATTCCTGTGGTTTGGAAGCATCGAGAGGGCTGAAGACGAGCGGCAGGGAGCTTGCCCATCATGGGTTGACTGGACACTGGTTTTACTTTGAAGCAACGCACACATTTTGAAAGTGCGGTACGAAGAAGTAGTCTCAACCCAAGTATCCAGAACTTTCTTTGAATTAGGTACTGCAAAGTCCGAGGGCCGCAATGCAGGTATTTTAGATGGTAATGTTCGACAATCAGCCTCGATAAAGGACTCAATTTTGGTTAGAGAAGAGGGTGTAACGCAGATGGCGATAGATTAGCCTCATCGATGCGCCCCCAACTCGTAATAAACCATCTTCATCCAAGAAAGGAGACAGTTTTTGAATTGACTTGTCGCATTGTTCATGATTTTTCACTTGACTGACGTGAGGCGACATATAATGGTCTTGAGTAAACTTGACTAGCATATTCATTGATTTATCGAGTTCCGGACTGCTAAGGGCGAAGATATTTCTATTTGAAGAAGCAACCTTTGCATTTGATCTGAAACGGGAACACCATGCCAAAGTTCGTTGAATCTTTGTCAGAGAAGAAAGCTTAGAAGTTAACGTCAGAAGCGGGTTATCAGATTCTGTAGCGTGTAGGCTGCTTGGAACGGAAGTTTTTAATTCCGCCAGTTCTGCATTTACGAGCAACGTACGTTTGCAAGGCCATTTATTAGGCGACATTTGCAACCAAGAAGGCCCACTCCACCAGAGTGGGTGATCAGTTAATTCTGAACAGAGAACACCGCGACTACAACAGTCGGCCGGGTTATCCTCAGTGGACACGTGAAACCAAAATTCGGGACCAATTAAATCGGTTGCTTGCACGACTCGATTTGCTACATACATTTTTAGCAAATGAGGTGCCGTGTTGAGCCAAGAAAGGTTGGTGGTACTGTCCGAATAGGCCTTCATAGAATTCATGTGAATTTTATCTTTAAGTAAGTTGTGCATGTGTGACATAACTTGTGCTAGAAGCACAGCTGCGCTTAGCTCAAGCCTATTTATCGTTGTCGGTTTTAACGGAGCCACTCGAGATTTACCTATTAAAAGGTTAGTGACTGTGGTAACTTCATCCACAACAACACAAAGATAGACACAACAGTCCTTTGAGTGAACCATCACAAAACCCTACCAAATGCACTTCGGCAGGACTAGAGGGCATAATCAGTCTCGGTAGTGAAATATTCTGCAAATCAGATAAGTTAGCTGCTATTAAATGCCACACCTTAGCTAGATGTGGTGGGATAACTTCGTCCCAACCTAAATTTAAGCGCCACATATCTTGTAAAAGCGACTTTGCAGAAAACACCACCGGGCAGATCCAACCGAGTGGGTCGAATATGCGGGCCACTATAGGGAGGATAGATCTCTTAGTAAATTTAACATCAAACGAGTCTGAAAACTTTTAGGAGAAATTGTCGTACGATGGATTCCACCGTATACCTAATATCTTGACAAACTCATTTCCAGCATCATCGAAGGATTTGGAAGTCTGAAGATGGTCAGGCGGAACATCAGACAAAAGACTTGGAGTATTCGTACTCCACTTACGAAGTTCAAAATGACCCTTTGACAATAACGAGGTAACATCCTCTTTTAATTGTTTTGCTTCATCAAGAGATGAGCATCCCGTAGTGATGTCGTCCATGAATGTATGTTCACAAAGAACTTGAGCGGCGCGGCTTGAGTATTCAGAACCGTGATCCTCAGCAAGTTGACGCAGAGTGCGAATAGCTAAGTATAGGTAGCTGCTGACTCCATAAGTCACGGTATTAAGCTCATACTCATTCAAAGCCTCATTGGGCTCGTCACGCCACAAAACGTGTTGATAACACCTGTCCTCAGGACGTATCATTATCTGGCGGTACATTTTACAAATATCCGCAGTGAAGACAATGTTATGAAGTCGGAATTTCGTAATTAAATCGACGATGTCAATTTGAAGTTTCGGTCCAACATGAACTACATCATTCAGAGAAAGATTATTTGTAGTCTGACTGCTAGCGTCGAAGACTACCCGGAGTCGTGTCCTAAAGCTATCTGGACGTACGACGCAATGATGTGGAATTATATAACGATCAGTAGTCGAAGAATCCGCAGGCTGCATATGTCCTAGTTCTTCGTACTGGTGCATAAATTCCTTATAATCAAGCTCGGTCTGATTAATAAGACGCCTTTATAAGCTGAGAAAGCGATTAAAAGACTGAAGAGACGAATCGCCTAAAGAAGGCGCATCCTTCTTTAACATTATAGGTACCACGTAACGACCTTCACGTGTACGGTAGGTATCCTGTTTATACATTTAATCACAGAGATCATCTTCAGGACCGGAAATTTTACATTTCGGCGGTTCTTCAGAATCCCAGAACCGTTGAACGATATCTTCGAGCGTGCAAGAGGACGCGAGGAGTGACGTAACGGATTTACTGTGAATATTGTTAGGTGGTGTGTTATGAAAATATTGACCACTTATCACCCAGCCGAAAACACTAGATAAGGCGCAAGGTAATCCGGAACCGGGAGTGAAACGTGAGCCAGTGTATATTTGATCAAAACACACCACACCTAACAGTAGATCGATCGGACCGGATCTATCGAAGTCGCGGTCGGCGAGATCAAGATGTTTGAAATGCTCCTTGACGTTCAACGGTAACGTTGCCGAAGGCAGCATGGAAGTAATTTTAGGTAAAACTACTAAAGGTAAATCGAACTTAGGCGACTCACAAGAATGAGGTATTATTGAAGCGAAAGTATAACCTTTTATGTCACAAACATTACTCTGCCCGAGACCGGTAACGTTCAAGTTACATTTCCTTATACGTAAACTTAGGCGGCGCACGCATGCGCTGGTGATGAAAGAATCCATCGAACCGCGGTCAATAACGGCGCGTGCACACTGCAGCGAGCCGTCCGCGTGACGTAAACGAACTACCGGTGAGCCAAGAATCTTCGTACTACAATTTGGACTCGATGTTTGTGACGTAATACAAGTAAGTGTGCTAGTAACTTTAGCGGAACTTTCGTTATTCTCGTTTGAATTAACAGAAGACGTTAAAAGGCTTTTATTTTCCACATGTAATAATGTGTTATGTTTCGCGTTACAAACAAAACATGTGGTTTTAGATTTGCAATTATTATCATCGTGACCGGGCCTCAGGCAATTGGCACACAAGTTCAATTTCTTAACGAATTGTTGACGCTGTTCAAGTGTCATAGAATGTAACTTGCCGCATCGGTAAATAGAATGGTTTTCATTACAACGTAAACAAGCTAATGAGCCCGAGGCATTATTATTATTTTGGTTCGTAGATGCTACAAATGATGATGACCTATGCTGACCCTTATTACGAAATTGTTTATTGTTATAAGAAGAGTTCGATGGAGTAGTCGAAACCGAGACAGGTTGACTTACTTCCAGAATTTTTATATAATTTTGTAAATAAACAATTAAGTCATTGAACTTAGGAATCTGTGAGTATTTTGTAACTCGAACCGTATCCTAGTTTCAAGGTCAAGTGATCGCGATGCAATGTGAAATAAGATAAATTCATTTAGTTCATCAATTTGCAAAGCACGTAACGCATTTACGCTTTCATATAACGCGTTGGTCAGTTCGGATAAATTTTCAAGTGACGGCTTGTTAACAGACGTTAATTTAAATAATTTTTCTAGATAAGTATTTGCTAATATGCGCTTGTTGTCATATCGATCTAATAAAAGATTAAAAACCACGGAATAATTCGACGCGGTTATAGGTACGCCCTTGGCTTAGGTCAGTGCACACCCAGACAAACACGACAACAAATAATGAAACCTTTCCGTATCCGAAAGTGAACTATTGTCATGAATAAGCGGGATGTAACTATCCTTGAAGGTTTGCCAGTTTCCAATTTTACCATCGAAATGGGGTATTTGGAATTTAGGTAATTTCACTTGAACAATAGAATCATCTCGACGACAATGTGCGGACGGATCGGCGACTGCAGGCGCGTGTGGCGCAGGCAGCGACGTCGTAAGCAAAGATTCGGCAACTTCCATAGACGCATAATACAAATCATCAAATGACAACATCGCACTCAAATCTATTTCTGACTTGGGTTTTAACTTTAACTGTAATCTATTGACATTTTCGCTAAACTCCATAAAAGCAGACCTAATCCGATCAATCTTTTTGTATCTAGCCTTGAAAGAAGATAGCTTTGAACTATCTTGCAGGACATCTTTAGACAAATCGTAGATAATCTGCATACACTTGAAATCATATTCGCGTCTTTTAAGGGACGCCTGAAATTCAACTTCATCAGACATATTTGTTAACTTATGTATTCACGATTTATAAATGAGATAAGAACGTAGGTAGGTAAGTAGGTACCTATCCGAACTGCAAGCGAAACATACTTTAGGCACTATTATGCGTACCTACTTTGTGTTCGCAAGTAATACCAGTTATGAATTTAAATATGTAGGTATAAATACCTATTACGATTTAATCACTTAAGTTATCACTTTTATTCATAATAAAATGTAGGTAGGTAATTTCTCGAGCAAAACTATTTGACCATGAAACATTCCTATTAGCTTTATACCAACATCAGTTATTGCAAGAAATAGTCATACAAGAAATACCTATTTAATTGAAGGTTTCAATTAAAACCTTAAATACGATAAAATTTTCTGAATAAATAATAATGATCAATGAGGGTAGGTTAGGTACAATCGTGGTCCGCTGGCCAGCTTAGCACGTTGCGGGAACCCGACTTGAATGCCTACCTTTTGCGTTGTATATAGAAATTATGCAATGTACTTAATTAACTCGTGATTCTTATTTGTTACTTTTTAAATTAATAAGAATACACGATATTACAACGCAATTATGTACTCATTAAACGAGATTTTATGATTAATAAGAGAATGTGAGGGCAAGTAGACTCCTCACAGGAGGCACCAAAAAGAAATGATTGGGCTTCGACCGCAGAAACGATTACAATCTCCGATGCTGGCATTCGCAACCCTGGGATTCCCTGCGTTGAGAAAAAGTATAAACACTCACCTGGATAGGCAGGATATGAAGGTATCACAGCACACACTCGGGACATAATCGAAGCCGGCCGGCGTTGCGGATATTCAATATGCACTACAAGTTCACGTTTTTGCTTGATTTCACTTCACAAGGAGGGTTACGAGAACCAATCAGTTAATCAATTTCTAGCGAAGCCTTTTTGGGTATTTATTAACCCTTGTTTAAACGGACACAGCGCGGGAGCAGTTATCTGCCCATCGCCATTTTTTTCAAGTCTTAGTTCGCACGCACTCTCACCGCAGTGAGGCGCTAGCGTGGCGCCAGCGGGATGGCGCCAATTTTAAATTAGGAAGGGAAACAAATTGGATAGGATATTTAGAAGGATAGGCTTAATGTTTATCCATATGGCAACTCCTTAATAGCAACCTATTATGGAGTTTTCATTTTTATTATGTGATTAATGGTCTTAAACCCTTTTTGGTCAAGTAATTAATATCTAATAATGCGACAAAAAAACAAAAAATCAAATGGTCATAATTAAAATTTCTTTTTTTTGTTTGGCTTAAGTGTCTCGTAACCAAGCCAGAGGCATAGCCACAAATACGAAAAAAAAAAATTGTCATAATAGTAAGTTAGCCGAATATTGAAACAAACAAGCAGATTAGGTAAATTGAATAATGTCTGGCGCCGAAATCAATCATCATATCATAAGTGCACGAGCGTGTTAAGAAATATCCTATTTTTTTGCTTTCCACTTTTCAGTTTCATTTTTTTTTGTAGGACAGGTTTAATGAAAATTTATTCCTCACAAAAACATAATACAGATCAATTACATGAGACTTTCATTTTAATTTGACATTTTAATTTGGTGAAGATCTAATGAAGAACTTCGGAGATATACAACAGAACTCTTCAATAAATAACGGCGAATCTCTCGGAATTGCTGCAATCGCATGTATGTTTATTGTTTATACCATTTCATAACATAACATCACGCCAGTACGCTCTAAGGGGGTACGCAGATGTGTACAGTTCACCTTGGTACACTCTAATTTCACCGGTTATGTTCAAGTTTTATGGTATTCGGGTAATCTATACTGGCATTATAAGTACTTTACTAAAGGCAAGTTACTTAATAGGTACAAATAAAAAGTGAAAAATAAAAAACTTTTTTACAAAAAAATACTACCGACTTCCAACTAAAAACACAACAAAGTGAAAAATAACTTTCTTTTTCGAAGTCGTTGTCCATAACGAAAATAATTGGTACGTACCAAACACACCGACTTGAAAAAGAAAGTTATTTTTCACTTTGTAGTGTTTTTAGTTGGCAGTCGGTAGTAATTTTTTGTAAAAAAGGTTGTTTTTTTAATTTATTAACAAAAACCAATAGCCAACATTAGTAAGTATCTCGAAAGCCTGGAGTTCGGCACTAAATTGAGGTGCTACAAAAGCGCCTAATAATTTTGCGATGTATTTTTTTTTATTGGTCGGTCAACCTTATAACCGTTTGACCTTTTATTTTTTGCTCCAGGCAGCGTATAGAGTTGTAGAGTACTTGGAACTGATGAAGAAGACCACAATGGCCACTGGAACTCCGAAATAAAACATTGTATCCTAATCGTGTTTGGGCTTATTGGAATCGTCATGAGCTGTGCTTTATATTTATTTCGGAGTTCCAGTGGCCATTGTGGTCTTCTTCATCAGTTCAACTTGGTTGACTGGTAGAAAATGCATCAGGCATTAAGTCGGCCTATGTACCTTGTATGTTGCATGAAGTTTTAATAAATAAATAAAAACTTCACCAAATGATACTTTCTAAGTGCAAAAGATTGCATTATTGATGAAAATACCAAAATCGCTATATGTATGCCTATAAATTTGAGGAGTTCCCTCGATTTCTCTAGGACCCCATCATCAGATCCTGGTTTCCTTATCATGGTACTACCCTTGGGATATTTCCTTTCCAACAAAAAAAAATCATCAGAATCGATTCATAAACGACGAAGTTATCCGCGAACACACATAAAAAAAAAAAAATACGGTCGAATTGAGAAACATCCACCTTTTTGGGAAGTCGGTTAAAAACTTTAACCGGTCGTTCGTGCATAACCGCTACGTCAGCGTCGTCGCTACGAATGCGCGTAGCACGCACCTTCGTAGCATTATGTGTAACTAAAGCTCATTAGATAGTAATCTTGTATTGCATTGCATCTTACTTTATCATTTCAGTGGTAAAAAATATATAGGTCTGTCATTACAACAAACAAGAATAATTTGTTTGAGGCATTCGTATTATTAATAATTTTTATTTCATAATTAAATTTAATTTTAAGAATATGAATTAATTTTATATATATTATTTAATTAATTATTTTTATATAAATTTAGTGTGATTATTCTTTTTTATTAAAATTTACAGCATAATATGATCTTAATTGGATTGAAATAAATTATATTTGAATTTTTATTTGAAGAAACAGGCACTCAGACCAACAAAAAAATATATTTTTTGTTGATCTGAGAACAGGCACAATTAAATCAAATAAAGTGAAAAAATAAAACGGACGAGAATATCATCCTTCTCCTCCGTCTATCAAAATGTTTTCAAAACACACTGGCCACAAGAAATACTGCACTCAATTTCAACCAGCGAACGAACACAAAAAAGTGCCGTGATGGTAACACGTTAGCTTCCGTATTTATTCTATTACCTACTCTTTGCACTTTAGCCTAGCTCTCATTCATCAAGGAACTTCATAACAAAAAACTTATCGATTTAATATCTATTATCAACATTGATAATTTTTTCAACTAGCCAGTTATTCCTCGCGAGCTTGAAGTCAAATAAATTACTTTTATATAAGTGTTTTTTCAAATTATATTCTTAGTTTCGTATAAGTCACAACTTGAGCTTACTAATAAAAAGCTCCGCGTGCATAATTTTTCCAGTTAAAGCTCTCGCTATGAGGTCGATGCACTTCGTAATAGATATACACATTATAATATGTACCCTAAAGGATGCTAATACACTAATGAAATATTCGATAATTAATAAAACCACATCGATGCCCGCGCGTCGTATCTTTCGCTCGCCATCTCATAATTTACGAGTGTCAGTTTGTAGGTGAAGTTCGTAGCTATGGCTCAGCTGCGCAGGAGTGGTGGTATACGTTTCATAGTATATAAGCGCGGAGAAATTCTCTCACTGCATACACTCAGCAGTGATCTGAACATTAGTAAACATGGCGACCAAGTTTGTAGCAGCTATGGCTTTCTTGGCCCTGTGCCACGCCAACCCCGTCCTTATAAACGGTGAGTCCTTAAACCATTGAGGGTTAATTATAAAATCATTTTTTTTTTGTGAAAATCAAATAGGAAATTAAATTGAAACATCAAAATGTTTTCTTGGTTTTCCTTAATTTTCTTAAAAAAAATCAATTTGGTTAATGTGAAAAATGACTTCTTATAAATATCATCCGATTTAGCCATCAAAATAATACTACATTTATTCCCCAGGTATTCTATACCGTGATGGACGCGCCTACTCCGTGGGCCAAGCTTCCAGCTATGGCGGCGGAGTGAGTACAGCACAAGCGCACAGCAACGAATACGAGGCGCAGGCTTACGGCAGTGCCAGCGGCGGCGCGGATCAGGCACGCAACGGGTACTACAACCCCGGACAGGCCATCGCGCAGGCGCAGACCTACAACGCTCCGCCCTTCCCGGAGAGCACATACGGAGAAGCCAAGGCCGTCGCACAGGCACACAACGGCGCGTACTACCCCGTGCCAGCGCCCGCCACCGTCATCACCTACGAGCAGAACTTCGCGCCCGCCGCGTCCTCCATGTCGCACGCTAACTCGCACGGCGCCGGCGTCGCGACTTCCTCCGCCAGCACTCGCGGCGTCGGCGGTGCTACCTCGTCCAAAGCCAACAGTCACGGCACCGGCTCCGCCGACTCCAACGCCATCTCCGGCGACGGCAGCATCAGCTCGTCCGCCAAGACTAACGGCGAGGGCTCCGCCGCGTCCTCTGCGCAGAACAGCGGTGTCTTTGGCGTAGTGTACCCCACCGTGCCCGCCGACCAGCCTGCGTCCGCCGTCTTTGACGCCAAGTCTCCCATCTACTACACATCGTACGTCCCGGTCGCTCCCGCTCCGGGAGTCGCCTCCGCCAACGCGAACGTGTTTGGCTCCGGAAACGCCGCCTCCTCCGGTAAGATCGGTCACGGTCAGGGCAGGACCATCTCCTGGCGCTTCGGTACATTGTACGATGCTCCCGCCTCTGCCCAGGCTCAGGCCAATACTCACTCTGGCTACGGTGCTGCCAAGTCTGCCGCGCACACTCACGGTTACGACTCCGCCAACGCGAACGCTGACGTCATCGGCCACGGCTCTGCCAAGTCTGTCGCCGACACCCACTCCGGACATGAGCACGCTCAGTCTTTCGCTAACTCGCACGGCGCCGGCTCCGCCGCAGCCAACGCTAACGTGAACTCTGCTGGTTATGGCGGCGCGCGCTCCGGCCAGTACGGTGGCTCCCGCAGCTCTGCCAACGCGCACTCTACCGGTTCCGGTAACGCCGCGTCCTACGCCAAGACTCAGGGCGTAAACACCGCCTTCAGGGTGACCAACTCTCAGGCTAAATCGTACGGCTTCGGCTCGGCGCAAGCCAACGCTCAGGCGGTCTGAACAGTTAGCTCAGTTCACCTGCATGATTGAGCAACCACATTACGACGACTTCCGGGGTTGCCGAAAACTTGTCTTGGTGTATTTGCGAAGTGCACGTAGCATTAAGTAGTTTATGTTAATTTATTTATTTATTGAATGTCTCAAAGTACAATGTTGAATGTAACAAAATCAGAGGCAAAATGACTGCCATAATAAATGAAAGACTTTGAAAATTTAATACTGAATTCTTTATTGACAACACCAATATACCCCCAACCTATCAATCTGTATTACAAAAAAAGGGATAGCAAACAATGATAATATCCATATAAAACATTGAGTAACATTGTAATCTCAAGCTCAGTGATCACAGTTTTCCCTGCATGAAGGGTTTAAGATACTTGTGGAAGCTCTGGTTGACAGGCTCCGCGTTAAGGGGGCTCTTGAGAGCTTCCTCCATCAGACGCTCGTACACGCGGCCGTCGTACGCGCCCAGGGTTGAATTCAAGATCTGTGAAATTCTGTATGTTATTTTTTTAAATGAAAATAGGGTCTCTTTATATTTCTTTCAGAAGATCCTCTATAGAACTATAAATAAAAATAAAATAAATGAATAGCCTTTATTTTCAAAATTATATAGTAAATAAATAAAAAGCATTATAAAAACATAAAAATACGCTGTTCTAATTTTTATAAGTATCTTTTGAAAGGACTATAGTAACATAATAAAAAGGACTACTCTTGTGACAGACTGAATCGACTCCAAGTGAAGATGAGGAACCGTACCTGGTCCCTGAAGTCGAAGGCATCCACCAGCCCCACCGCGTTGGGTCTGATCTTGCCGAGCAGTTCCTCGTACATGCCCTGCAGCTGACGGACGTCACTTTCTGATATTGGCGTGTACTGGAAACCAGAATACCAGTTTTAATTAACCGTTTGTTGAAAACAACAATACTCGATGAAGTCAAAACCACAAGGGCATGGCTTAAATACTCTTTTTATTATTTTTATATGGAGACAGTAGTCAGTATATAAGTATAATAATCAGCCTATAGTATTCTCACTGCTTGGACACAGGCCTCCTCTCTGAGAGGGGGAATAGGCAGTAACCTACCACGCGGGCCCAGTGCGGTTTGGTAGATGTCACATGGCTTCGATTGTTTAGTTCAAGGATAAGGTAATTTTTTCATCATGAAAAAAACACCAGTATCAGGAGCCGAAACCAACTCGCAGAGGCCTTGTCAGACATGTAGGATGAAAAGTGACACTAACCGGCAACTATCCTTGTATGCACTAGTAAGCACCCAAGGTTAATCCCCGGCTGGTGCAGGACTATTGCAGAATATGAAGGCAAAACAAATTGGGCTATGAGTTTGGTACGTTTCGTGGACCGTTTACCTAAAACTATAGAAGGACTATTGGCTTCTGCCTGACTACCGTTGACCTACACGGTTATAAAATGGCAGGGGATGACTAGCATACTCAATTGAACGGCCCATTATAGTTCTTTATGCAACTGTTACGTTATGGACGGTCTTTTAATACGAGTGCCATTTTTCGGTGCAAGCGTAGCGCGTACCGAAATAGGTGGGCACGAGTTATTAAAAGACCAATAACGTACAGTTGCATACAAGATTTTATCTACGAAGGAAGGAATAAAACACAGATATAGACAAATAAGTATTTTTAATAGAAACAACTACACACTGACTATTGTTTATTTATATGTAGATTTTGTATTGTACAATTATTAAAAAAAACAGGAATTGCAGAATCACAGGCTGAACTTGTAAATGGGCCTGGAGACATGCATTGCGGTACATTAATGTTAACTTCGTTTAATGTATTTTTTTTTTTTTTTTTTGTCTTTATTAGGTATAAGGCAAAGACCTTGTAGCCGCAACAGCCAAATAGTATACGATACTTTTGTTCTAAACTTGTTCCATTTTTAAAAACATCATTTACACTGTCTCGATTCCGAAGTAATATTAAAGGTACCTGGCTGTATGTTCAGAATGTCTTTGCTTGTGTTTAAGAATTTATGACGATTCGCATAATGCAACCAAATGTTAATTTTTTAATTCGAATATAACGAAACCGAAGTAGATAAATTATTACTATACTTATATACTTTCATCGTTTTGTAAATATATAAATAGCATTTTTTATTTATAATATCTAAATCGAATCGAAAGAATCGACTATCAGCTACTTGTTTATAATTTCCTCTACAAACAAAACTGTACTTCAACTCAACAAAAAGTTTTATGATGTCATAAACTTATGACCCAATAAATATGTTAATGTGACATGACCCTGACGAAAGGTCGATGTCAAGTCATGCTCTGACGTCTGACGTCGCTAACTGTACAGCATGTTATTTGATGTATGGAGCGAAATGAATAGGAAGGTGTCGAAAAAAATAACCTCAAAATTCTAGATTTAAAATTGATTAGGTACCTACATTTGTCAGCATTGAAAGCAAGCTTATCAAGCCATATAATGCCTAATCAAGTTTTACTATATGCATTGGCATTTTTAAGCTATTAGCGGTTTTTCCTACTTTCCTTTGTCCTTTTTCATTTCTTTTTACTTAGGTATTTTAAAGCATCAACTATTACCTAACCCCTTGGGTGCCCGAAACGTGGATTCACGCGAGACACTATGGCTCTTTTCATTTTTTCGGTAATTACGGGATACAACCGGGATACTCATTACAGGAGAACAATAAAAAGATTGTGCTAAAATAACAAACTTTTCAATCTAGTGAAACTCTACACATCGCAAGCAAAGCTTTTAAACCTCGTCGACTAACTTTTTGGAAACCTCGGGTAAACGAAAAGCTCAATGATATTTCTTGCGAACGTACATATATTATTAATTATACCTCATTAAGTGGGCCTCGAAACATTCAGCATTACTCATGGGGATATTCCATTCGAACCACTTAATAACCAGACAATTTTTTACCGAACTTTGTCGCGATAACAAATTACTTTCACCTATTTTTTTTTGCTTTGAAACTAAGTCAATAGTTAACCAACTGTTTATTTGAGCAGAACTAGTTTATCAAAATGATCGATATTGGTCTATTGATATGCTGTCAGATGATCCATTGGTTTTTGTTGAAAGTCCTGACAGTTCGTGTGTTGACCCCGAATTTGGATAACTGTTCACGAGACCTTGTGGAAAGGTTATTTTTATATAGAATTGTGATGGTATGGTCGTTTGTTTTATTTTTTACTAACTTTATTTAAAGCTAACTAATATTTCATGAATATCTTGGCAGAATTGTAGCTATCAAAAGAGGGTAAGTCAGAGATGTTAAAGCTGATAAACCGAAGAAGATTCGACATTCCATGTACCCCAGCAAATACCAAATCGACTATCAGATCAAGTCCTAAAAGCCAATGCGTCTATGGATGACCGGTTTTCAAGATAATATTAAAATTTCAGGATAGAACAAGAGACGCGACCGTAACGCTATGAATCACCCAGTAAGAAAGAAAGAAAGGAAAATATTTTATTGTTTAGTAGAACTAAAGGTCCAATTTCTGATCTAAAATATGACAAATAGAATTACATTTATAACAAATAGAAGTGGAAATCCTCAAGCATCACCAAAGCATACCACATGTCTGCTCAAAACATATAAACGGGTAATCAATGTCTAGTGCACGCCATTGTTGATAGATAAGCCTGCCATTTATCGGTGCTCGCAAAAAATCGCACCACTCTGGCAGTTTAGAGAATTAAATGTATTTTTTATGTGTTAAGTGCTTATTAAATTAAGTATTTTGACGCTTAGATGTTTTTTTTTTATTATTTGACGCGTCTTGTTGGACGACAGATAGTCTATCAAAGTTCATTATTATTCATTTTTATTTATTTGTGTTCCATAATGTAAATTAAAGACGGAAAGAAAGAGCAACAAAAGGCTTAAATTTATGAACCATTGTAAAACCTCTTGTTTTAAAACTATGGTCTCATAACTACCCTTTAACCCTTCATCTGGTCAATTCGATTAAATCGATTGATCGATGGTTATTTTTAAGAATCCGAAAAAAAAATTGTACGAAAACAGGCATTGCATGATGCTAATTTTCAAGAGAACATGTTTATTTTTGAATACCTTTTTTATTAGAACACACGAAAATGTGTCACACGAAAGTTTTTTTCTTTCGTGTGACTAAAACAACATTAAACAATTCATTAGTGGTATAACACGTAAAATAAACAAAGATAACAACTACAAATATTTAAATTAGCATCTCGCTTATAATTTATTCTATTTGAGACATAATATCAGCAAATAAAACGCTTTTGAGGCAAACGTATGTTTTATATACAAAATCTATGAAAACTATAGAACCCTTTGTAGTAAATAAGAATTCAAATAAACATTTATATTAATTTATTAGTAACGAAATATTTCTCACATAATTTAATAAGTATAATTTACAACGTTTGAAGCTAAAGTTAATCGATTTGTATTCAAAATCGAATCAGATTTTATGACAAAACAGAATAGTTTTGACAAAACGATTTTGAATTAGGTATTTATAATGATAGCAATAAAACGAGAAATGTTAACTACATCCTATAATTATGTGGATCATGGTTTTATTAAATGCCATAACGAGGACATAAATTATCTTTTTAAATTAATAAAAAGTAACAGAATGATATCAAACCGTTGGATATTTGGCAATCGACTTGTGTAATTAATTTAAGTCCTTGGAATACCAAATTCTTGTGGTCATTGTCAAGGTCAGATGTTTGATTTATGGTTACACGTTTTCGATACAGAGATCTTTGTTTTTTATGAGTCGGAAAAAGTAATCATTGAAATTTGATTTTATTTTGATTACACAGCACATGTGTGAGTACTATGTACCAACGGTAAATCTACCATTTACTGTACCTATGTGTCGTTCGTTGACTTCAGTGTGCCCTGGCAGTTAATAGTGTGTCATGCTCTCTCTAATGTCTCTCTGATGGTGGCACATGTGTTGGATCATTCGGTTCCCTTCATAATGGTTGAGCTGAGTGGTGCCGATCCATGTGTCATGTTCGTGAACGGGTGCCATCAGTTGGGATTGGATAACATAACTGTTTCGGCCTACCTTTAATTCCGTACTTATTTTATTTTTGAATTGTTTGTTTTACTCTGTACGTCTTTTGACGTCGTTCTCACATATACATTTTTCTAACAAGAAATGAATGATGTAGCCGAATAATAATAATTAAAACTGACGGAAAAGAGTGTCCGTGGAGTCTCTTGTACGTTCTTCTCCATAGAGACCTAGGCCGAGTTTGTCACCTCTAAATTACCGCAGAATTAATGAAAAAAATGAAAATTCATTCAACCAATCATAGCAGATAACGCGTGCTTGACAATTTGTCACATTAATTCTGCGATAATTTAGAGGTGAGAAACTCGGACCTAATGACGCTTGCGAATGTGAAACTAGATTCATATTTTGTTTGACAATTCCAAAGTAGGTACCAATGTATGGTTTAGTTGAATTCAAAACATTTTGATTTTTAATTTTACAATTCCTGTTTGAGACTCACGCTTCTTAACGATTTGAGTTAATGGTAACCCAAAAAAAAACAAATGTGAAGTTAAACATAGAACCTCCTCCCTTTTTGGTCAGTCAGTTTGGTAAGGTGACATGTCAAAAAGTCCAAAATGATATGTATGAGGTTGACAAGCATCCGCAAATGTCACATGGTCCATAAAAAAAAAATTGTCTTTTAACTATCGTTACCGCTGATAGAACTTTAAGAGCCAAAGCCAAAAATCGTAATAGATATCGCAAATTCAAATTTAATTAATTAAATAAAACTGCATGAAACTGTAACCTAACACTATAATCACTGCGGGTTCGTGACCCACAACACACATAAATAATTCACACAGATTTTATTTCCTACCATGTTTTATTATCTCCAATATCCATAAATTTCTCCAAACGTATAATTTTAACAAAACTAGTCTTTAGAATTTAGACTATTCTCTAAAGACACCTGACACCTTTCAAAAATGTTGTTATGCCAAAGATATAGAGATCAATTTAACAAATTGTATCACATTATCGAAACGAAATTTCAATTAATTTTATATAGAAATACAGAAAAGAACGGCTTTTGTATAAAATATAGAGATCATTTAAAGAAATCATCATGTTTTCGAAATGTAATTGGAGTTATTTTCAGAGTCGTCCATAAATCTAATCAGAAACATCGAAAAAACTTACACAAAACTTGCTGACAAAATTGCTAATAATTATTTTTTAACTTTTGTTAATAAATCACTGCATTCAAGTATATTAAGAACATTCATTCAAAATAACAGTAAATCAAATTATATCCTTACTTCAATCAATCGTTTCTTTTTTAATACAACTGTCTTAAAAAAAAGTATTGTGCAGTTAGAATCCTTAATTTATAACGTACAGATTTCGATAGCCGTTATGTACTTAAGCAAAAAACTTGATAACTGATACCTTGTGCTTGTGTATAGACATAGACTAAACACAGTGCATCATTGTTGTTAATTCACCTGGCAATCGTAGTCATTATGGCAGTCCATTGAACTGTTATTTGTACCTGTCTATTAGAACCCCATTTCACAAACTGTGTGAGAACTTTACCTGCACAGAATAGCACTAAATCGTAAGTACCTACGTAAAAAAAGAAAAAAAAAAATGCAATTGCTGCATTTCGATTATCGTTTCTACTTATGTCATAATCATCAACTACATTACTAGGTGTGTAGTTTCCTTCAAGTCTCCTTAATTTCGTCATTAAGTTTGTATGTTGTCGAGCCTTACCTACTTGGTTGTTCGAAACCTAACTTTGCGATCATTAGGTGAACAGTAGGTATTATTATAATACTGTGCCTCGTTACACAAACTGACATTTCCAATCATACTGATACTCCAATCATCTTGTTCATAAAAAGAATAACACAGGAGTATAGACTTCTCGTACTAATGCAGTCGTCTATGTCAAAACACAACGGGATGCAAACATAACTGTCATGATGACGATGCGAAACTGCATAAAAATTCCCACACAAGTCACACCTCATTTATATAACGTCATTTTTGTCTTAATATCTACGATCTTTTTCCCTTATTTGGTAAACTGCAAACGGTAACAACGCTGCCTTCGACACCAGTAAAACTGCATAATATAGCAGTAATGTGTCAGCTTTATGATAACATGACAAATCACTGTGCACCAACCCGACATTTTTACAAGAAACACTAAAAAATATACATGCTGGGAATTTCAGGTAATGCACTAAAATGCCTTAAATCATGACCACATAAGGAAAAGAATGGGCAATACATGCATGCCTAAAATTACTGGTTACATTTTTGCATCTATTATAATAAAAAATAAAAATGCAAAATGGCTGGCTCGTAGACGGACGCATAAAATATGTTTTACCGTGCAGTGAGTTTTTACAACGTATTATTTAACTGTACCTGTGCTGATAATCAAAGCTATTGTGGGACGCCATTATTTTCGCGTGATCCAGTTATTTGAGATTTATCGATATTATCTAACAGTACGGAATAATTGCTATTTTGTTCTTCTAGAGAGATATTTGTGTCAAGTGTAGATTTGGAGATATTGAATGGGATCAGTAGACTATTGATCGGAGATAAACTCGCCGTTTGTACAGTGTACTTTTTCATTGTTTTCTTTAAGAAAGTAGGTAGCATATTTACGGTATCTGTGCTACCAAATCCTGCCTTTTGCAATTTTTTTATATATATTGTTTAAAATATTTTTGTCATTCCTAACTAGACATTTTAAAGAGAAGTTTCTATTACGTTTTTATCCACAATACTCTGGTGAATCACGTCAAATTGAAACCCCTGATCAAGATCAGACAACTTTTATTCTCCTTGGTCTAAGAGACTTTCATAATTATCAATTAGGGCCTTTCTTCTGTAATACATCTCATCATGCGTCCGTCATCCAGGTGTTTGCGACTTCGCCCTTGAAAAGTACTTACCAGTAGCAGATCTCCAAGTTTTTCCAAAGCCCAGTATATAGCATACAGCTGCACCAGCTCGTTCAGAACCTTCTTCAAGGGTTCTGATAAGGATGAGGTCGTTCTCTCCACCTCCGACTTGTAAGTTGACAAGATGAAAGCTCGGCAGTGGGCCTGTCAAAGAACATCGAAGTAAGAGTATATTTTTATTAATCGACTTCAAAAAGCCCCGAGGTTTCAATGCGATTGTTTTTTTTTTCATTTATTTGTTTTACCTCAGAATTTTTTACTAGGTGATCCGATTTTGATGATTCATTTTTTATTTGAGGGATGGTGCTTGTCATGTGGTCCCATTTAAATTTCATCAAGATATGATGAAGTACTTCGCACATATACATCAGAAATCTTCAATATATGACGGAAACTCACTCGGGATAGCTGCAATCGCATGTCTATTTAAAGTTTACACCATTTAATAACATAACATCACACTGGTACGCTCGAAAGGGGTACGCAGGTGTGATCAGTTCATTACTACTCTCATTCCACCGGTTTCTTTTAAGTTTAATTTTATTGGGTAAGTCTATTTTGCAATCACTTTTGGCATTATAGGTACCTAACCTATAGAACTGTTCCATTATGTACCACAACTAAAAAGTAAAAAATAAAAACATTTTTACAAAAAAAAAAATACAACCGACTTCCAAATAAAAATACTTCAAAGTGCAAAATCAGAAAGTGGTGTCAAAAAATGAATAACAGGAACACCGACTTCTTGTAATGTTTACATTTGGAAGTCGATGTGTATTTTTGTAAAAAAGATTTTTAAGTGCTTTGGTTAGTATTTTACCAAACCATGTGCGAGTAGTTTGAGGATATCTCATTATGAAAAGATGGCATAACGGCATCATTTCTTCTATTTATTTTGTTACTTAGTTATTTCTTAACTATAAGTGTACTCAGAACGTTTCTCAGTAACCCGTTTTTTTTATTCGTAATACTTTTCTATGCAAAAGTTATAATCGATTGTTGAAAGTACCAAAAAACCATGTATTGCCCACGTCTCCATCGTAATTTAGCGGATAGAATATCTTAATTATAATCCTAACAAATGCGTATATAAAGACATTCATAGTTTAATTTTAACTGCAGGCTTTTTGATTGATGAAGACAATTTAATTGTAGGAGTTACTAAAGCCATGCCGCGCGACTTTTTAAATCTATACTTTTATTTTTTTAAGAACCGTACGGCACATAAAGTAAGGACACAGCCTATTATAAACTAAGAAAATCCGTTAGCGGTGACAAAATAATATTACCGCTGTCAATAATTTTAAAAATAGGTACCTAATGATAAAATTTTATTGCTTTTTTGTCAAACATTAGTAGTGTTAATTAGTTGAATTAATTTCTTTAGCTTCCTGTTTAAGGTTATTGACATGGTTTTGTATACAGATCGTAAATATCGGTAAAGTGTATGAGACCATAAAAAGAAAAAGAAATATAATCTGTCACTCTTTTCCCGTCGGAGGCCGGAATTCCCAAAACTTGAATCGGTAGCACTTCAGTCGCATGGTCATAAAATACAAAGTGATCTAACGGATCTAGATCAAAGGACGATGGGCAAAAACGTATGGGCTCCGTCCCTACCCACCAAAACTGATGCCAGTATGTTCCTAAAGTATCCACTATTTGATTTAAATCCTTCTTTTTACATAAATCCATAGGATTATATCAATAAAAAATCAATTTGTAATTATTAATTAAACTATATTTTCATTTAACACTTGTAAATTATTTTAACGTCATGGTTATATTACAGTACAAAACATGATTAATTAGTAATTATACAAAATATATAATATTACAGTAGTCATAGTAGGCAAATAAAAATAGCGAGTGCATTATTATTGCTCGTCTATTATAATATTGTTTAGCAGCAGCGCTGGCATATTAAAATCTATATGACGACCTATTTTCATGTACCATATTTTTATTTCACACATTACACCGACTTTCTACTGACGCAAGCGCTGGAGCGAGGGTCAGGGGGCGAGGCATTTTGTAACCGCTTATCTTTACGTGCATGGCACCGCCCCTTTGCACTAATAAATAGATAAATGAGTAGTTATTTTTCAATTAGTCGTCAATAATACGTAAACGAAATATTTGTAAAAACCTTAGATACTATGAGAACCCCATGCATTGGGGCAACGTCCCCATAGTAACAATTTATCATCTTGCCAAGATATATCAATTAAGCTACATTTCATTTTTGTTGATGGGTGGGGACGATTCCGCCCATGGTCCTTTATGTCGATTTTGGAGACAACATATTTAGAACGGTTTATTATTAGATTTTGCTTTATCATCATCATTCATCTTCTGCTGGACGCAGATTATGCAGGGGGAAAAAAACATTAACGATTTTCGGTTTCTCAGCATATGGTTCTTGCGAAGCATAAGCTGAATAGCCATCTTTTCTCTTTATCACCATTTTCGACTGAATGTCAAAAACTAAATTTAGCAAAAAAATACATAATTCAAAACTAATCTGAAGTCATTAGGCAGCCTAATATTATTAGAAAATTCAATGTTGGAGTAATGATAAATTGGCTTTCTTTCATATCTGTATGATTTATAATGAGCCTATATTTATCATATTATAAGGAAGCAGTTTTTTACTGTAGGTATTTGAATAATTTATCAGTAAAAAGAAGCAATAAACTATCCTCAATAGATATTTCCATTTTTCTGCCTATTTTTATGCCTTATGAATAGAATAAATGCTAATAAGTGTTTGTAATACTTTATACTTATATGTAGTATAGTAGTTCTGGGTTACGTATACGAATTTATTGATTTATGTACCTATGTAAATATTGTAAAACACTTTTTTTTTTAAAGATTCAGTATGGAGTTTCTTGTGCGTTCTTCTCCTTAACAATCTACTTTTCCGAATGCACGGTAGAATCATAGTTGACATAAATATATTTGTTTATGACTTCGACTTTAACCGTCTAATGCATTGATTTCTATAGACTAATTGTGATATTCATCCAATTAGCAATTTATAATCATCTCTACTGTTGGAAAAGACTTGTTCTATATAAAAGGTTTAACGAATTTCATTGATTAAATGTTAACTGATGTGCCTCTAAATACAATCAACTTATGTGATATTTGCGTCTTTTACGAAAAATGTTCTAATACAAAAAAGAGGATAAATATTAAATACTTCCTCACATAATATCTTATATGGAAACACAAATTAAAGATGAAGATGACAAATATATAAACGGTGAATTCTATTATGAAATTGATACTACATTTGAATTTTAATTTCATTTAAATATCAAAGGACAATTTTTATAAATAAAAAGAACGCAACTTCTAAATAAAAAAAAAATCGCTTAAAGATCAATAAGTAATATTCTCACCGTATTAATTTATTAAGACATAAATAATTAGCATTATTGGAATCTGGTAGCGATAAAATGTTGACACTAGAAATTAACGCTATAGCGACAATAATATAAATCGCCAAACTACTGTTATTTTTCAACATTCGAGGAAAAAGCTAAATATCGAATTTCTCCTTTGCCGAGAATAAATCTTTTAAACTTGAAATTGCAAGACAAAATTAGCTTTTGAAGTAGATGGCAATTAATTTCCAGGATCAACAATTCACTTATTTTCCATGTCAAAAACTTCCACAAGTAAACCATTTTATACCTTCAATCAAACTGACAACTTCGGTAAAAATATGCTAAAAGTGGCCCACGTGACATTATTTCATTAGTGCACGGTAATCCCATTTTTGCGCTTTTTCTTTTTTTAGACTCTAGATCTAGAGCCTAAGCCTATTTTCAAAACAAGTAAATACTTTTTACAATTCCCCGAAATTGGCGAGATGACGTTCAACACCGAGAGAAATGGAAGGAATTGGGGAGGCTTTTACCCAGGTGTGGGACAATTCAGGCAAACAAAAACAAATAAAATAGTACCTACCTCAGAGGCAGCTACCAGTTGAACTGATGTCATGTTCCAAGCGTCCTCAGGAGCTAGACCTCGTTTGTTATACTTCTGCATGCTGGCCACTGCTGATGCCACTTTTCTGAGAAATTATTACAAAGTCAGTGTCGTTGTAGAATCATAGCACAGAAATCAGGGTCCTGCAGCCGTATTGCGTAAATGAATACGGCAACCGCAATTTGACCGCTACCCAATCCACAAATCAAATGCGAGATGAATGACTCGTTGTGGATTCCCGTCTGTGTGATTGGTCGATTTTGTCGATTGGATAGCGGTCAAACTCTTTGCATTGCCGTATTCACTTACGAAATACGGCTGCTGGCTTTTACGCAGTAACATGACTTATAAGTTAGTCAATCAGATTCCTTTCATATCACAATAGATGACAAAGAAAATATTTAACTGTAACATAAATCACTCGTATTACTGGAAACGGAATCTTTTAACTTTTGGAATACTGAAGGTCCTATAGTTAAACATTAAATCCATATTGAAAGATATCCACCTTAACTTCTATCAAAGTAGGTATGCTTACCCTGTAGCGACTCGTCTAAAGCCTTTGATGATTCCATCGACGGAGTTATCCCAATTCTGTGTGCTGCTTATCTTCTCTGACAGATAAGACATTGTTGGACTCAATGCCTTCCCAGACAATGCCTGGTCCCAAGCCTTTACTAGAGACCTGAAACAAAACACTGATCAGAAAACTGAAAAAAACACTGATCAGAAAACTGGAAAAAAACACTTGCTATCAACATTCTTGGATTGGTTGTCGTTCTTAGCTATCTCCAATAAATAGATAATAATTCTACGAAATAAAAGTAATTTTCATTTGCCAACCTAACATCATTCTAGGAAATTCAAAATCTGCATCATAAAAGAACTTCATCAGAAATACATTTAATAATTTCATATGCCCATAAATAACAAATGCAGAATCAATTCTATATAATATTTTACAAGTGGAACACTTAATCAAAACTCATCATAAATGTTGTGATCCCGTTAGGTTCAGTTTAGATAAGTTCGTTTAAAACATGATAATTTTAAATGATAACATTTATTTAAGAGCATCTGCTATAAAAAAAACTCGATAGTCTTAGGTGAATCATCATCTTAATGCAATTTATTATATCATTTAGTTTTGTAGCTTATCTATATTTTGCATAAGTTTTTTGTCAAAATCAGATGATGTCATTGAATCAGATGCTTCGATGAGTTTATTAAACTGCTTTTTACTTGATATCTCTCACGGCGATGTTTATTTATACTATAATCCTTTTTCTGAGTCATCTTCAGTCCTATGTTCATAGAATTATATAACCTATACCTAATTATATAATGACTAATATTATACAATGTGTCCGGGTTTGTATTAATAACACATCAATGCCGTTATATGTGTACATTTAAATATATCGATAAAAACACCCCCACATACGGGGTTTGAGCCCCGGTTTTTAATGCATTTCCTATAAAACTGCAAAAAGAAATTGCGAAAATTAATTCTTTTACGGCAATAGTAAAACTAAATCAATTGGCTTAGAGCTATGATTCTTATATCAATGACGAAATAATCACACTTGTGTTAATCATTAAAAATATTGCAGATTTTTAAGAAATGCAATAAAATCGTGTGAAATTATTTAAAGATTGACTTTTATAACTCAACACAAAAATATAAGTACCTTTTGTGTGTTGGTTGAATATATTTTAGTTTCTCAATGCTATAGCCGTAAACATAACATAAAATGTTCGTTTCTATGAGATCTTGGTCCAGAGTTATGGTTGTTAGACCATCTCGATACAGTAATAAGTTAGTCAGGTAACTGCTCAACTCAACTGCTCTATCTTTGAGGGTGATGTGATTGCTTATGTGGGGTTTTTTATCAACAGAATTAGGTGTATTTTTAAGTTTTATTACTACAAATCCGGACAAAATGTATGTTTGGAGCTATCTGGCTATTTTACCTTCGATTTCTGAATTAAGAATTTTAAAATTGAGTATTTCTCAAACTCTAATTTAGCCTGAAACCTGTCAAATTTTAGCATAAAAACAGGGTTTGAAACGTTCTTAACAAATTTACTCAATTCACAAACCGGCCATTTCAAACGTGGAGAAGCAATTTCTTATACCATAGAGCAGACGTCATCAAATACTCTTCTTCTTCTGCAAGAAAAAGAAGAAGAAGATCAAATACTTTCATTTGGGGTCCGTTTTTAGGGTTCCGTACCCAAAGGGTAAAAACGGGACCCTATTACTAAGACTCCGCGCTCCGTCTGTCTGTCTGTCACCAGGCTGTATCTCATGAACCGCGATTAAAAACAGAATAAAATAAATATTTAAGTGGGGCTAGATGGCGCGATATGCACCGATCTGTTATTGAATGTGTGTAAAATTAACATTTTCTGTAAATGAACATGTAAACTGTATGTTCTTGTTCAATCAACTCTCTTAAGCACCAAATTATGGAATATTGGGCTCTTAATTCACATTTCAAAGATTATTTGAACGGATCATTTAAAATTGATGCCAATAGATGGCGCGGTTTTAAATTTCTGAGGCATTCCACTCGATTGCTTAAATTTGCATTGTAACACATTTTGGTGCAAAGAAACTGTAAAAACGTGCAAACAAAATAAATATAAAACAAACCTTCACTGTATTTAAAGAAAAAAATATTCACGAACCGAGTTAACCCTTCTACTTGCAAGTTGCGTCTAACAACATCTATCTATCACCGTGGAACGTAACCGAAAAAGATTGATGGACAAAAATTAATCGGTTTAATCAGACGAAAAACGCTAGTTACGTCGGCACGGTTTCTTTGTGAGATGAGGCATGCTAGTATTAGGTATATTATTTGTGGCGCGGGTAAAATTATTTATTAATTTACGTACTCAAGCAAATTATATTGTACTGTTTATTAATGGTCCACACAAAGTAGGTCCGGATCCGGACCGCGGTCTGCCATTTGGCGACCCCTGCACTAGAGCAAAACTGTTCCGTCAACTTCAACCCAAAGTGTCAATTGTGAGATTTGTGTCAACATAGACAAACTCATAGAAATACAAATAATAAAATACATAGTAGTGAGATATAGTACTTAATTCTGCCTGCCTACCTGTCATTGTTATCACTTATCACTGTCACTTCCGAACCAAATTAAAAAATAGTATATTATGCAACTAGTGAATAAAGGACGGTTTTAAAGCGAGGGCCATAGATGAATCACGAACAAGTGAATGATTCTAACAACTGAATCACGACCGCGAGTGATTCAAGTGAAGAATCACGACCGCGAGTGATTCAAGTGTTAGAATCCTGAACGACGCGAGTGATTCATGGCCCTCGATATAAATCCGTTTTATTCAAGAGTTGCATACTATATTTTATACCATGACTTCGAGAAAAAGAAGGATTTAAGCCAAAAGCACAAGGAATAATCATAAATAAATAAATGGTTTATTACCTTCAAAATTTACAGAAAATGAGAAACCTTCGGGTTTCACATTTTTTGTAAATTGAAGCTGAGCCTTTGAGTTTGAGTTACTTAATCAGCACCTGTGTTTCAGGGGCCAGTGACCATCTCCGTAAAGTTACATAATTATAATTAATTAAACACCAATGCAATTAATATTAGAATAACAATGCAAATAAGTATTCACTAAACATCCTAGACCAAAATAAAATCATTATCAAAATCCTAAATATAAACAAACTCAAAATTAAATCGACGAAGGAGTTTGAAATTCGAATATTCTTTGTTTGCACAAGAAGTTTGTATCGAGTATTTTATGCGCAAGTAGGTTGTATTGCATTGAGATGGAGGTCAAATATATATTGGTGTGTTCTAAATTCAAACACCAAAGCAGTGATTAAAAGTGCTTTTTATTCACTGTTTTCAGTGAATAAAATAAGCTTTTTAGAGGGGGAATGGTATAAAATAACTTGCGGCAAAGCGTAACCCTATTGAAAATCGCAATCGACAGTTGTGGATTTTTACAAAACATGATTTTATTGAAATACCCACATAATTTCCAGACGAGCTGTCATTGGTGTCAAAAAAGTGAAGTCGCAGTTGCGAGAGTGTATGAAAAAGTGAATTCAATTGATTAATTTAATTAATTTTCAACATAAATTACAACCATTTATCTGTAACACACAAAAATATTAATTTACTTTATTAGTAATACTGGCTGTTTTTGTGCCTTTGCCTTAAAAAAAAAGCGCTGATGCGCGTGCATCACTAATTTGTGAACAAGTAAAAATAATTACGCGCGCTTTTTCTTTTCGCTATATTGTTTTTATTTGAAAATGTCATCAAGTTATGATGAATTTATTAATTCGACACCGCCAGAAGTCTCAGAGACAGCAAAAAAGGCTACTCTAAGCCTTTTGCCCGACAAATCGACCGATACATACTTACAAGCGTATCAAAATTTCATCTTATGAAAAACATGCAAAGATTTTCAGAAAGTGTGTTTTAGCCTATTTCATGGAACTTTCTCAAAAATATAAGTCAAGCTCATTGTGGTGCTACTATTCAATGCTAAAAAGCACTGTGAAAACAAAACGTGTTAGTCACATCAAGTCATACACCAACTTGCTGGCATTTTTAAAAAGACGCTCAAGAGGCCATTTCCTCGCAAATATGTTATAAAACGTCATATGACATACGTGCGCTTTGATAATTACAACCTTTGGTATCTTCAATATCGCCTCGGCTGTAATTTTCAACTTGCCCCACTTATATCATAATGTACTATTACAACACGTCAGCACATGTGGTGCTTTCCTGTAAACATTTGTGACTATAGTTCTAAATTAATATTTTTTGTAATATTTTAAGTTTTAACAATTGTTGGTGAGCCTAATATTATAAATGCGAATGTGAGTTTGTTTGTTTATTTGTAACGCTTTCACGCCTTAACTATTCCACCGATCGTAATGTATTAGTATTGTCAGGACCTTTCATCCACGAAAAAGTAACGCAAGAAAAGCCGCGGGCAAAAGCTAGTAAATAAATAAGTAAGAACATCAATGGTACAAAATCTTTTTCAAGCAGAGCACAGTACTCTCTCCCACATAAGCGACAGTGGCTGTCACCAGACTGTATATCTGAGGCAGGTTGGAAAACAACAAGTAGCCGTGACCGCCGCAGGAGGTCCGACAGCGTTCTATCATGGTTGATGTGTCCAATAATGTCACTGCCTGCAGGCAGCAGGTTTTGGTATGTAGCTAGAAGATCAATGGTCCATAGTTCCTTACCGAGAAGTCTGCAAAATGAGCACATGGTTCTCCCTCGCGTAAGTGACAGAGGCTGTCACCAGGCCGCATATCTGGGGCAGGTTGGCGGACAGAATGTAGCCGTGACCGCCGCAGGATTTGCGATAACATTCTATCATGGCCGATGTGTCCCAGCATGTCACTGTTTTAGGCAATAGTCTATGGCATGTACCTAGAACATCAATGAAACAAGACTCTTACCAAGCAGTCTTCAACATGAGCACAGTATTCTCTCCCTCATAAGTGACAGCGGCTGCCACCAGTCCGTATATCTGAGGCTAATTGGACGATAGCATGTAGTCGTGACTGCCGCAGGATGTTCGACAGTGTTCTATCATGGCTGACGTGTCCCGTGATGTCACTGTCTTCAGGCAGCAGGCTATAGCGTGTAGCTACAACATCAATGGTGCATAAGTTCCTTACCTAGCAGTCTGCAACATGAGCACAGTATTCTCTCCCTCATAAGTGACAGCGGCTGTCACCAGTCCGTATATCTGAGGCTGATTGGACGATACAATGTAGTCGTGACTGCCGCAGGATGTTCGACAGTGTTCTATCATGGCTGACGTGTCCCGTGATGTCACTGTCTTCAGGCAGCAAGCTATAGCGTGTAGCTACAACATCAATGGTGCATAAGTTCCTTACCTAGCAGTCTGCAACATGAGCACAGTATTCTCTCCCTCATAAGTGACAGCGGCTGTCACCAGTCCGTATATCTGAGGCTGATTGGACGATAGCATGTAGTCGTGACTGCCGCAGGATGTTCGACAGTGTTCTATCATGGCTGACGTGTCCCATGATGTCACTGTCTTCAGGCAGCAGGCTATAGCGTGTAGCTACAACATCAATGGTGCATAAGATCCTTACCTAGCAGTCTGCAACATGAGCACAGTATTCTCTCCCTCATAAGTGACAGCGGCTGTCACCAGTCCGTATATCTGAGGCAGGTTGGAAGACAGCATATAGCCGTGACCGCCGCAGGATGTCCGACACCGTTCTATCATGGCTGATGTATCCCATGACGTTACTGCTTTCAGGCAGCAGGCTATGGCGTGCAGCTAGAAGCAAAACAACAAATGAGTTGTGTTCATATTTCATGTTATTGTTTTCATGGTTTTTATTTTTTATTACTGTATTTTTTTGTGTTTTTGCTTATTTCGTGTCTGATGTGCGGGTCACTAATAAATATTTTTCTTTCTTATATGTTATAGTTCTCGCCAAACTTCTAGCCACGAATCGGTGCTGTTTTTGTATGAGATTTACTACTGCGCAGCCATTGTAGTCAACTCCAGGGCTTCAAAGAAGTTTGGCGAGAACTATACTGAGTTGCAGTGGGCAGCGCACATTGCACGCAGAACGGATGGGGTCTTCAGGAATGGCGACTGCGGTCCGGAATACGATGCGTTGGAAGGCCCACTAGGTGGACCGTTGACCTGGTTTAGGTTGCGGGAATACACTGGATGCGAGAGACACGGAATCGGTCAATGTGGCGAAGCCTGGGAGAGGCCTATGTCCAGCATTGGACGACTTTCGGCTGAAATGATGTTGATACTGTGTTGAACTTATTGAGTTGCAACATTACTTGTATTGTTGTGCGAGATAAGAAAGCGATCTTTGCCTGGATCAATCTAATCGACAAGCGCGCGATGATTAAGATGATGATGAAATAGTTTCATCAGTCTATAGCAGTCCTCAAGTTTTGCAAAACGATAAACCCACAATTTCGTCTACTTTCATCCACTAAATACTTTGCCGAATTGCGCAAATGCACTCACTGTCTCCATTGCACAGCAGAGATCTCTCCTCATGCATGATGATAAGTCAAGAGTTAATTTATTGCAAGGAAAGTAACCTCTGGTAACTCATCCATATTTCCCTTCTCCAGATCAGCCGTAACCTTCTGGTACATCCTGGTGAGCCACTTGGCCGTCAGGCTGAAGGCGTGGCTCGAAGCGATGGCGATAAACAACTTATGCTGCTGCGTCACGTAGTCCATGATCTGAGGCTCGCCAGCACTAGGAATCAAAGAGAAATCGCACTGTGAATATTTTGAAATGATTTTCTCTCAATTCACTCTTTCCGTAAATCCTTAAACACAAACAGGAATAAGTGTTTTGGTTTTGTAGTCCTTAACACCAAAAAACTTAAAAGCTATACAGGGTTCATGGCATTTTCTTATCCAATCATTCCATTGCATCATAAAGAAGTGCTTTTATTAAATTTTCCAGCGGTCACTTACTCAGGTTTCAGCTCCGACTGTCTCCTGACGGCTGAGTATCTGACAGCGATGGTGACCGCCCGCGCCAGCTGGTTAGCCATGCCATTAACGATAACCACCCTCACGTAAACCATCGTACCGTATGCCAGCTTGCTGTTCACTGACTTCCTGAATGTTCCGTCCTAGAAACATGGAAAAATTATACTCTGTGTAAAACAAAAATACCTTTGGGAAATCAAGCAGCATGGATATAGATCTACATATATCAGCTATAGGCTATAGTAAAGTCAGATTCTATAAAATATCTAAGCTTACCTTCAAAACTTGAGCATTCTTCATCAGCATCCTATCCCTCTTTATCCTGTGGTGTTCAAAGCCTAGGAAGCCATTATTAACGGTGTTGAACCCAAGCTTAGCACCGATTTCGCCAAGTTTGATGCCTGGGAGTGGCATGTGAGTCTCTTCGTCTCGCAGCTGGATCAGGAATGGCTGGACGCCGCAACTCTTGCCTTGGGTGTACAGGTGTGCCATCACAACGCAATAGTTAGCCGTGTGCGCCACTGTAAACAGAAGAATGATATGAGCATGGAAGATGAGAATCTAGTATAGTTTTAAGCTATTTTGTGTACACCGTCACAGTGAAATAGTAAAAAGGAGACATTCCGAATGCTCTAGTGGCCTTCTACAATATTCATGAAATTCTTTGGGACTACTATCATAGTTTGGGAATACATGATAGACTTATGCGGATAATAAAATAAAACTTACAGCTTCCAGGCCACCATTTATAAGCAGTTAATGTGGGACTGTGCAGCACAAACTCTTCAGTTTTGGGGTCGTACGTAGCTGTTGTTTCTAAGCCACGGATGAAAGTCCCATGACCAAGCTCGGTCTGAAAATATGAATAAACTTGTTTATTGTTTAATCCTTTGAATCTAAAATCAATTAGTCTTTGTTTTGAAATTCGACGACAAGGTTGACGCCGTGCAGTGGTTGAGTGATCGGCTTCTGAACTACGTGTCGCGGGTTCGATCGCGCTCGGAACAAATATTTGTATGGCCTGCAGATAGTTGTTCTGGATCTGGCTGTTTGTGTATGAGTGTATATAAGTTTGTAAACACCCACAGTACATGAAAAATTGCTAGTGACGGCCAATGTTTAAAAAAAGAAACACTTTTGTGGTTTGAACGCCGTGTTTTATTATTGAACTAGCTGTCCCACGCGGCTTCGCTCCCGTCAACTGGCTACCTACCTACCCATCTATCTTCCTACTCTACCAACACTACACTTCATGATTGTTGCGAAACTTTAACCGCTTACGCAGCGCACGCAACGGAAGCTCTCAAAAAGGAATATTTTTGCCCGTTTTTGCAACATTTTTCATTTATGCTCCGCTCCTATTGGTTTTAGCGAAATGTTATATAGCCTATAACCTTCCTCGATTAATGGACTATCCAATACAAAAAGAATTCCAACCAGTAGTTCCTGAGATTAGCGCGTTCAAACAAACTTTTCAGCTTTATAATATTAGTATAGATTTAGTTAGTGATGCAAATTTTTCTTTTTATTTGTTATTTGAATCCTGATACACCTTTTTCAACCAATTAACCTACCTGTGCATAAGTGCCAACGATCTCCATCTTGCTGGCCCTCTTCATCCAGTACTTCTTCTGTTCTTCGTCGGCATGGCCCAATATCGCCGGTATGAACATAGCAACGTGTAGCGTGAACGGAGAATTGTCTTTGAACACCGCTGAGCTAATGAGGCTGCGGTACATGGCACTGCAAACAGTACAGTCGTAAGTTCGATTTAATTTTAGAAAAATGAAAATTAGTTATGATATGATATTTTATACATAAGTTGTCATAATCATCTGAGCCTGAAGTCACCTATTACCTAATGTGTACAAACATACTTTGCTATCTGCCAGTCTCTGTATTTACTTGGTTCTTTACGCAAACGGTAACTGTAGCTCTGGTTGGTCTCTTGCAGCCTTATTGCGTAAGTGCATTCGATAAGGCAAAGGGCAAAAAGTATGAACGATCGACCAATCACATAGACGGAAATCCACATCGCGTCTTTCATGTCGCATGTGATTGGTGGATTGTTCATACTCTTTGCCCTTTGCCAGGCCAAATTCACCCACACAATAAGGCTACTGTTTTAATGATCAATCAATGTTATCAACGAGATTTCGAAATCATCTTAGCTGGAAATCACCCTCTAATGTGTACAAGACAAAATTCTTAACTGCCAGTCTCTCTCTCAGTTTCTGTAGATCCTTCGTGCAAGTGATACCTAATTGTAGCTTTGACGATATTGTGAGACAAACATAACTTCGTTCGTCTCCTTTTTCTTTAATTTAAGGTTCCCCTAGTCGACGGCACGAACTATTTTGGGGGCGAGGTTAAAATGCATGCTATCTCATCCGACAACACGTGCGAAAGAGATAGATGCTGTGATGAGCAGTAAGAAGCTAGTTCGCGTACGAATTAGCACTTTTACAAATTTGTATCGAAATGGATGATGATTTTGGACGAAAACGAGCGCGCGAAATTTTATAAACAGACCTTTGGGAGTCTAGACATCATGAAAAAACGAATAAATGTATATTTTAAAAATCAAATTATTTGCATTGTTGAATTACTAACCTATCCTTGTATGGAGGCCGTTTTGCAATGTTCCTTCTTCTTATGGTATTTATTACCGCCCAAAGATGCGTTAAAATTAGTGTTGAAATATGGAACTTTCGACGCTCATAACTTTAAAATATTTTATTTTTTTACTTTCTTGTTTCCATACAGGGCTGATAATGATTGATATATTTTTTTTATTCTGAACATACATCGTCAAACAGTGGAGTAATCGCCAGACTATGTTTGTATGGAAGAATGATCGACTAGTGTAACCTTAACTTGCTTTCCTATCTGCCTAACCTTATGAACTCGTTAGGTTTAGATTTATTTCAAGTCTAACGACAAGCTTTATTTGAATGTTTATTTTCATGTAAGTTCATCTCAATTCTAGTAATCTGGTTTCTGCACCTAATCAATTATCTGAAATACCATCGTCAAATTCTATTGATAAAACATACTTAGCCTTTTCCTGTTCCGTCTGGTTAGGGTCTTCAGCGTCTTTCATCGCTCTATACAATAGAACTGCTTTGCGTATTGCGTTCTCATATTTTTCTTTATGACTGAGGTATTCTTCTGGCACATCATCTATGAGGCCTTTAGTGCTGAGTACTTTATTCTCTGTAATAAATTATACAAACCAATCAATTTCTATTCGAACTAGCCCTGATAGTCTAACAGAGATTAAGATTTATGAAACGTTTCACATTTTTGTTCTGTAGGATCATCATCTTCCTGCCCTTGTCCCATGATACTTGGGGTCGGTGCAACACGCGTTTTCTTCTTCCATACCGTCCTGTCCCCGGTCACGCTATCACTGACTCCCTTTTCTTTCATATCACTCCTCACACAGTCCATCCATCTTCTCTTTGGCCGTCCCCTCCCTCTCCATCCATCCACATTTATATTCATAACTCTTTTAGTAACATGCGTTTCATCCCTCCTCATCAGATGACCATACCAGGACAAACGGTTTCATTTCTACTTTTTTGTCACTGGCGCCACTTTCAAACAATATACTCATTTCTCACTTTATCCATTCTCGTCACTCCGCACATCTATCTCAACTTTCTCTGCTACATGCAATCTCTTTTCATCCATCTTTTTCACAGCCCAACATTCTGATCCATTCAGTACGACAGGTCTAATCACGGACTTGTAGATTTTCCCCTTTAACTTTAGGGGCATCCGTGGGTCGCAAGTTCTTCCAGTGGCCTGTCACCATTTCATCCATCCCGAGTTGATCCGGTGCGTTACGTCTCGGTCTACCTCGCCATCCCCTTGGACAAGCGACCCTAGGTACCGGAAGTCGGAACACATCGGTATGGGTGTTCCAGCGAGAGCTAGAGGCACGGAACTTGAGAAAGACCGCTAAAATCGCAGATTTTAGCGGAAGACAAGTATTCGGTTTTAGTCCTGCTCAATTTCAAGCCAATACTCTCCAGTCTGTGCCACCACATCTCCAATCTGCTCTGGACCTCTAGGCCACTTTCGGCAACCAGCACAATGTCATCGGCAAACAGCATACACCAGGGTGCCTCTTCCTGTACATCCGACGTCAGCGCGTCCATTATCATCAGGAAGAGGTAAGGACTGCGAGCCGACCCTTGGTGCAAGCCGACTACCACACTAAAGCTGCCAGTAGTGCCCTCTGTAGATCGGACTTGGGTACTGCATCGACAGCACATCGGTCGGACCAACTGTACATACTTCCCAGACACACCTTTCTTCTTAAGGGCCCACCACAAAACCTCACGGGGCACCCGGTCGTATGCCTTTTCGAGGTCAATGAACACCATGTGCAAGTTTTTATGTGCACTTCTGTATTTTTCGCACAACTGGCGGATTGCGAAAATGGCAGCCGTTGTACCCCGACCAGGCATAAAACCGAATTGGTTCTGCGGTATTTCACTCTCTTCTCTCAGCCGACTTTCAATAACTTTCTCCCAAGCTTTCATACTAAGTGACATTAGCTTTATTCCTCTATAGTTGTTGCACTCCAGCATATCCTCTTTGTTTTTAAAGATGGGCACCAGCGAACTATTGCACCATTCATCAGGTATGGCTTCTTCCCGTAACAACTTATTGAAGAATAAAGCTAACCATCCATCTACGCGCAATATCTGCCACACTTCAACTGGTATTCCGTCTGGACCATACTTCATTTTTTTTCTTTTTTTTTTTTTTTTTTTTATTTGTTATAGGCTCGCGTTTGACCACTATCTCGCCTGATGTTAAGTGATGATGTGGTCGAAGGTGAAGCACGCCTAGAAGTAACCTATTCACTCTTGACTTGAAGACCCCTAGGTTGTAGCTATCAGGAAACAAAGACGCCGGCAGGGAATTCCACTCCTTAGCTGTACGCACAATGAAAGTATTTTCGAAACGCTTTGTGCGTATGGGTGGGATATCAACCATGTAACGATGGCGCATTGCCGTACGTCTTGTAGTCCGATGATGGAAAGGGCAAGGCGGAATCAAATTGTGCAGTTCCATCGCACACTCCCCGAAATGTAACCGATAGAAAACCGACAGGCTGGCAACTCGTCGTCGGTGTTCAAGGCTCTGGAGCTTTGAGTCGACCACTTTTTTACTATTATTCTTACTTCCTCCATACTAACCATTCTCACTAACCCCTCTTTCACAGGTTTATTTTCTAACATACCACTCCAGTTATTTTCCTCATTCATCAGTTTCTCAAAGTATTCCTTCCACCTATCCTTAATTTTTTCATCACCAGAAAGAATCATTCCAGCCTCATCTTTTATACATCTTATCTGACAGACATCTCTCGCCCTTTTCGCCCTAGCTCTAGCAACCCGGTATAGATCCTTGTGGCCTGCTGGACTATCCAGGGCATCGTGTAGCTTGTCCTGAGCTTTTGCTCTCGCTATAGCCACAGCTTTTTTAGCTTTTTTCTTCGCAGTATCATACTCACCCTTTTTTGCAACTTTCAAACTAGGATTTTCCTGTTCTACACTTTGCCATTCCTTATTTTTTTCTTTTTTTTCCTTTAACACATTCTGTAGTTCTATTGACCACCACCATGTACCCCTATCTATCGTGCCCCTTCCTTTCGTCTCTCCCAAAATATCCTTTGCTGCACACCAGCAATCTCCTTCCAACTTTCGTTTACACTTTTTCTTCATTTTTTTTCTGTAGGATCATCCTGTGAAACCTAGGAGAATTATTTTATTTGGAAATGATGATGTTACCAAGATCATGCAAACGCCTGATCAAATACTCTTGATGAGTATCCTTATGTAAAAACATTGTTATCTATTTAAAAACATGTCAAGTCGGTATTATAATTAATATAATATTTATAATTTTATCAACCTCAGAACTTTAAACTTTGAACTAGAAACCAATATTCTTAGCTTTAAAAGAAACTGTATATGAAGATTGTATTAGAAATTCGGACTTTAGACTGAATATCATTCATACACAGTTGAAAGTCTGACGTTGATTACAATAATTACTATAGAGATACAGCTATCAGGTAGATTTTGTGTATCTTACACCACCAGCGAACTCCAAAATATTTTATGACATCGACTAACATTTTCTTGTCAACCACTTTTCAGGCAAATCGCTCCCTGACCCCATTAGACGTGCTCCTGCGTAATAAAACCATCTACTAGCTAACTGACCTGAAGTTGTCAACAAAACAGCCAGTATCATCAAAGGAAAACCACTCTGACTTAACATTAATTAGCACATGAATGATAACTCACTTCACGACCCACACGTACTTGTTACCAGTTACTCAACTACACATACATACACAAGCGGAATAAAAACAAATAAATGAACATTGACTTACCCAACTTTCTTCTGTTTTCAGTCGCCTGGACACTTCCATCTAGGTAATTCGTCAGTTCTTCTACATTGAATTCACATTTTTTTCTCTCTCGAAATAAATCCTGATTCACTTTCGCGCTCATGTTTGCAACCAGTCTATTCAGTACTTTTATGACTTATTTTACCTATGTGTTTGTCTGTGGTAGGGCAATGATTGTGTTACCTCCTTAGTAGCAACACAGAGTGGCGCGTTATCAAGACGCAAATATAATGATGATAATTTGTTGTTGTTATTCTTATCTGGTGCTAATAAACTGTTTTGCGTAGTATTACGTAGATTATGACTTTAAGTGTTACCTAATAAATTGTTTTGATAACGTATATCTTGTACTGAAAATTGTTGGTTTCTAGTACCTTACATTTCAAACGTCTTATTTCTTGTGTTCTGAGATATAATAGGTAATTACTGTGAGCAATCCTTGTACTTTGAACTACATACATAAGATCTTAGATCGCGATAGAGGCAGGTGTCTCATACTTCTACAATATCATTGCGCAATATTGACGATTGCACAATACAATTGAACGTCTAGGGGTTGTATTGAAAGGAAAGCTACAGTAAAAGGGAGCCTACATTATATTGCAAATTCAATATAGAAAAAAAAAAAGAAAATTCCGAAATTTGACTCGCAATGTGATCAAGGAATTAGACAGGAATAAGATGTGGAAAATATAGGATTAGCCTTTTCTTCTTAGATTATTGTAGGTCAATATGTTTTGTATTCAATGCACATTTAAGTTTAAAGTTTAAATCACTGTGTTTTTTGCACTAATATTTTTACTACTTTTAATTTTACTTTGAAGCGTGTTATTAATATTTTGATTACATAATTGTTAGTTTTATGTCTTTATGCTTTATTATGTAATTGTATGTTGTTCCAAATAAAATAAAATAATATTGTAGGTGTATGGGACGCTTAACTTACAGTACAACTATTTTCTTAATGTCCCTCGGCAATCATTGCATTTCCGAAAACAAACGAATGCTAATTTCCATATCCATCAATTAATTCATTTATCGTATATAATAATTTGAATTCAGAACTAAGTAATGTATCGTTGTTTTGTTTTGATTTCCGTGTGTACTATATAGAGCTGTAAAACTATATTCCTTAAGCAGAATCCCTCCTATTTTTAAAATAAGTTACATTAAGTTATAATAGTATTAACAACTCAATATACTTCCAAGTTGATTGAGAGCGTCCGGTCTGTACCAAGTACAAAAGGCAACTTATAGAAATTAGAAAACCGACGATTGACGAAACATGATGTTTGCCGAGGGACATTAAGAAAGTTGTTGTACTGGACTTAGATTTTGATGTTTGTCATTGTTTAAGAAAAACTGAGTTACATGCGTTAATTATAAGACGACGGAAGAGGAAGAGAAGGCAAAGAAAACTCAAATGTAATAAAGTTTAAAATCATTTAATCATAATCCTCTTCCATAATTTTATTATCAGGTTTTTCTTATCGATTAATATTTATAACAGCATTAAAAGTACCTATACAACAAAATACTAGAAAACAAAATGCAACAAAATACTAGAGGTAACGTTTATATAACGACAACAAAACTGAAATTTGAGTTTGACAATGGTACATCCATTGTAAAACTTTGATACTTCATATTTAGCAAGAAAAGTAAAAAAAAAATAGTAGTCAGCGATAGCGATATGAATTCAACTCCAGAAATTATAAATACAGCTGCAAATTAAATTGTTAATAACCTTTTGCCGCAAAAGCCGGGATTAACATTTTTCAAATTTTAGGTTCCCTCTAATCTTATATTCTAGTCCTATGACCTTGGATATTGTATGTTCTCAAACTATCATTCATTTTTACTAACTCAGTTAAATCAATAGATAAAACATTCTATAACGAATACGTTTTATTTTTGTTGTTGAGTAGAGGGCTACTAGCTGTAAAAAAAACCGGCCCAGTGCGAGTCGGAGTCGCGCACGAAAGGTTCCGTACCATTATCGCAAAAAATCACGTTTCTTGTATGGGAGCCCCACTTAAATATTTATTTTATTCTGTTTTTAGTATTTGTTGTTTTAGCGGCAACAGAAATACATCATCTGTGAAAATTTCAACTGTCTAGCTATCACGGTTCAGGAGACACAGCCTGGTGACAGACAGACAGACAGATAGACGGACCGCGGAGTCTTAGTAATAGGGTCCCGTTTTTACTCTCTTAGGTACAGAACCCTAAAACTTTTTAACTTTGTTAATAAACATGGTATCATCAAAATGGCTGGAGTATAGCATAGAAATTCAGACAATCCATTTGGTTGTTATTATCCCACTTCTATATAAATGTATATATTATTCTGACATCTACGTACCAGTAATACTACTAGACTTTAAACAAAGCGGCATTCTATCAGTGACAACGGTTGACAAAAATTCTATGGCTCAGTTTTTTTATTCGTAGTTAACTCAACTAATGGTTAAATATGCCATCCAATGGTTTCAAATTTAAAACGCGTTTTGTTTTCAATTTTTAACTTATTAACTTATTCGATCATTTGTTAGGCTAGCTAACATTTGATGAAAAAGTGCATATATTTTAAAAATCTCAACCAATAGTTAAACCACAGATAATGTAATACTAGCATAGTTAAACGTGTCACTGGAAATCAGTGCCGTGCTGTGGGTCTCCCACGGCCTTCTTGCCCCAGTCACGACATGCATCTGCTTGTACTTATCAATCATCCTTGGTATTTTATTTTACTCATTTGATATTTTATTTTATCTTACTTTACTTTACTAATATAATTTAAGTACTTACTAATACTATCGTTAAGGGTTTAATTTAAGTAAAAATCAAAAAAAATTGTGTGTCGTTTTTGTGGCGAATTAAAACTTTTTCTTTCTTACATATGCTAAAGAATGGTAAAATTTCGGTAAAACGCATTTGTTCATCAAAAGTCAATTTAATAAACGGTCATTTGATTAACTCTCCAACTTATTTGACCATTGATAAGGCTAGCAATTAAACGCGTTTTATCGACAATTGAAACCATTGGTTAGCATTTGTAACGATTGGATGAGTTAACTACGGAACAAAAAACTGGGCCTAATTTTACGGGATTAACGAGTGCGAGAGTAAACTCTATAACAAAATATCTTGTGAAATACTAAAACTTAATGAAAGAAAATTTAAAACAATAGTTAAAAGTACACTTTGTAAACAAGCATATTATAAATTAGATGATTATATTCAAGATAAGAATTCTTGGAACATGCTGGTCCTGCTCCATAGAGCAATCTTCTTTTTTCTTTCTTTATTTATTAGGTTCTTTTACGCATAGCGTATGTCAGTCCCATCGTATCCTAAACAGTTGTACTTTCACAACACGTGGGCCATGAATTTGAACAAACCCTTCGCATCGGCCTCATTTGATTGGGATAGAAGTGTATGGAACATGCCTACATCAGTTCTGTTCAAATTCAGGGACCTTACTAAATTATTTCTACCGGACTCATATTGGACACATTCCATCAATAAATGTTGTAGGTCTTCGACAACTCCACATTCCTCACAATTGGGTGAAGCGATTTTCTTCATCATGAAGGCAAATTTTTTGCATGGAATGTGTCCAGATCTGATTCTAAGAGCAGTAACAACAAGTTTTCTACTAGCTTCACTATTCATGAACCAGGACACGTGAAGAGGTTCACAGTGTTTGGTTTTATACCATAAACCTTTCTCTAATAACCGTTTGTTAAAATATTCTTTCCAATAATCATAGCATATATTTTTAAATTTTGGTAAAACATCTGAATAATCTAATGCAATATTTATTTCTTTTCCATTCCTAGCCGCTAATTTCGCCAACGTGTAAGCCTGTTCGTCGCCCCGAAACCCAATATGCGATGGAACCCACTGCAACCTCAGTTGGATGTTGTAATGAACTTTTGCTGTCACAAATTACAACATTTGTATATCTGCAATGATTATTTACATTACTCAAAGTCTCTGAGATTGCAATGAGCTCCAACGTCATAATGGATGTAGATTCACTTGTTTTAAAACAATTATCCTGAGTGCTTTTATCTATATTAGGTATATAATATGCAGACCCATAACCTTCTACACTCTTCGACCCATCTGTAAATATGTAAAACCAACCACTATACTTTGTATTTAATTCACTAATAACTTCATATTTTAATATATTACTATCGTATGAACGTTTACATTTTTTTTATTAGCCTTTGTTTTCCAAAATGTTTCGGAGAGTTTTGATGTTTTGTTACTTTGAGTAAGTTTAAGAATGTCATTATATTGTTTGCATTTATTAGTTTTACAGTGTCTTGAATACACCAGTCTCTGCTCACCAGCAAATTTTTCTATTGTGTAAATAATAATTAGTAATATTTATGTACTTACAGATTACCAAATAATTTCTGTATTAAGAGAAAAATGGATTCGAATTTTAAACAGAGATTGAAATACCTACTGCATACAAAGAAAACATAGACGACTCCTAATGAAATAATATATACCTAATTTATTTTTGCCTGTAAGAATGACACTTCCTATAGTATGGTTAGTTAGTGGCCAACCTAAATAGTATTTTTTAATTTGTATTTTAATAAAAGCAAAGCATGTATTTTGCCCAGTTCTTATTACAGTTCAATATAACCAACAACGGCAACAACCCTCTAATCGTGTTACTTATTGTGTTCACCAAGTATCGATATCGATACTGAACATGGACTTTTTAACAACACTTTTTTAACTAACACATGGACAATTTCCCTCACACATAGATTTTATTTTTTGGTTTCGCTTTTCATCTGACTCAGTCTATCTTGTACATACTATATCTATGGTCTAGGATGTAAACCCCAGGAAGCACCTGCCAAAACCTTCAGTAAATTAAGACTCCTTTGCACTTTTGCAACAGTCATATTAATGTGTTTACTCCAGCGCAACGATCTGTCTAACCATCCACCAAAATATTTGTAATTGTCTACTATCTCTAAATTGTCCTTATTTAATTTAAGTTCTATTTGTAATTTTATAAAACCTCTACTAAAAATACAAACCTTTATTTTATATTTATCTACTCCTTTTATTTAAAAAAAATTTGACTCGCACACTGTTCCGTTGTTATTGAATTAATTTACCTGTGTTTGCAATATTTGTAAGTATGTGAGAACCATGTTCCTATTTTTCAAGTGAAGGAATTTATCTGTTCGTGCTTGTAATACTTATATGTTGTATAGTAGTGCTAGGTACATCGTCCTCACGTATATGAATTTATTAATTTATATGGTAAAAGCTTATTTTTTTTAAAAGAGTAAGTATGGAGTTTCTTGTGCTCGATAACAAGCTACTTTTCCGAATGCACGGTAGAATCAATTTTTATTACTTGTTAATTTTAATTGTTAACGTTCGAAAGTGCCGCTTAATGGCCTAGTCGAAATAAAAACATTTGACTTTGACTTTACCGAAATGTCATGTGGTAAATTCTGAATTTTCGACAACCGTTGTCACAGATAGAAAGTCACTTTGTATAATGCCTCTCATCGACTCATGATCTCAACAGCATCTTCACAATTTCCCCTTCAGCATCGGCCTCAAGTACTTGAAGTAGGACTCGTTGACGGGCTCCTTGTTCATTGGGCTCTTCAGGGCTTCTTCCATCAGACGCTCGTAGACACGGCCGTCGTAGGAACCCAGGGTTGAATGGAGGAGCTGGAACACAAGCATGAAGAATGAGGATAAATGATAAGTTTAAAGTCTATTTGAAAACATTTAAACGCTATTTATGATATTGCTCCTTGTAAAAAATTTCATTCGGGTTTGCAGAATTACCAATATCATTAGTTTTATCTATTCTGTGGTCAAAATGGACCTCTAGTGTACACAAGGATGTGAATTCTGTTCGATGGATACGAATGATATGTTAAATAATATTACAGGACATGTTTTAGCTGTAAAAGACACGTTCGTTGATGCCGTTTTATAATTGTTAGTTACAGAGTTAAACAGCGAGGTCCAGCACGCTTTAACAGAGGATCTTTCTTTTTCTTCAATACTTAAAGGATCATTTAGTTTCTTCATTACATGGCCCATGGTACAGTGTTTTGGTCAAATACATGATTGAATATAAAATAAGTAGGTACTCACTTCGTCTCGTAGATCGAACGCATCAACAAGTCCAACTGCGTTAGGCCTTATCTTCAACAGCAGCTCCTCGTATTTTATCTGTAAGTCCATCAGATCCTTCTCTTTTACCGTTGTGTACTGCAAATTAATTATAACCTTTAAAAAGTGCTTCAAAATATTGCCATACTTTACTCAATTCACCTGTCATCCCCGAAGGTTTAAGCAGAGTTGTGTCTTTATTATGTCTGTGTGTTGCATAATTAGGAATAAAAGCAGGAAAAGCAGAAGGCAAAATCTTGGTAAATATCAATGATATTATCGTCTTTGCGCGAGAAACCATAAAAAATACTTTTCTCCTGCTTTGAGTAATAAATATATATATTAATAAAAATAAATAAGTTAACCTACCTTATTTTTTTTATAGACTAATATTTAAAAATGTAAGAAATATATAGTTTTATAAAATATGATTTATAAAACTATATCTTTCTTCGAAGAAAGATATAGATTATAAATGGATAGATTGATTATAGATTATTATTATATATTACTAATGGTAAACCTAAATTTTTCATTAATGGGTTAGATTATTTATGCATTTATCAATTAAAATTTACATAGTATATAATACTTAATTAACAATAACTACCTATATGTACACTTAAATAAAAATAAAATACGACGAACACGTATAAAAGGGCAGGGGTCATAGGGATGCCACGTTGGATGGCAATGCTGATTCTCTGGCCAAGGAAAAGCCCAGCCCTCTGGTCACGTGAAGAGTCGACTAACCGCTTGCTTACATCTCGAAATACTCGAAGAGCACTCGGACCCCATGGACCTAATGTTTCAACCCCAAACGGCTCAAATATATAACTTCCAATAAGGTTGTTGTATTTGCGCCGTTTTATTAAATTAATAATAATAAATGTTTTGCATTAAAAATTAATTTAATATTATTATTGAGAGTAGACGAATATTAGGATATTATAAATTATATTGCAGCTGTTCCTTACCATCAGAAGATCTCCAGTCCTCTCCAAGGCCCAGTAGTACAAGTAGAGAGTTGTCAGCTGATCCATGACTATCTTGACGTTTGGACTCGAGTTAGCAGTCAGTCTCACGATCTCTTGCCTATACGTGCCTGTTATCACTGCTCTGCAGTGAGCCTATGGGGTGAAGACGAAAGGAAAGTTAAAGAAGAAGATATATTTAATCATGTTAATCACTATTGAATTTGCTGGTGTATTTAAGGAATTACCTGCGCGGACCTAAATTTTGTAACAGTTTTTATTAAGTTAACAGTAAAATAAGTTAGTAGTACTATGTTCAAAGTAACAGAAGAAGAAGTTGAACTCTATCAGAGGGTTTATATATAGACCTGATTAAAGATCAAAGTATTAATAAGCATTTTGTAACTATAAGTCTATTCTGTGATTACATCGTTACACCTAGAATCAACCCTAATTTCGACACGGAACACTCCACTATTCTCTACAGTCCCAAATTCATGTGACAGCGGGAGTAGTGCGCAAAGAAAAGCTAACTACAAAGACGTCATTAATTTTAAATCGACCTATTTAATACAACTTACTTCAGCTGCAGCAACTAGTTGGATGGTTGATGCTTCCCACGCGTCTACTTGAGATAGACCAACTCGCATGCGTTTCCTCATGTTTCTTACACATGCAGCTACCTTTCTGAAATACATATGAAAAGAAAATTATAGTAATAAGAGCACCATTAAAGTTGATTTATCATAATATTCCAGTTGTCAAGTAATGAACAACCGGCTAGCCAAGACATTGTAATTTAAATTCGAACCAGATCAAGAAATGAAGGAAAGTAAATTATATAACTTCTGTACCTACCCTGCTGCAAGAGCTTGGAAGGACCTTATGATGCCATCAGGACTGCTGTCCCAAGTAGCTTTACTGCCTGTGAATGCGTGCATTAGATACGAAACCGTCGGTGTCAATGGCTGTTTGGTTTCTGCTTGCTCATAGGCTTTTACCAAGAACCTGGAAACATGAACGATCACGAATGAATACACATATTTTATCCTTTTCAGTACATACGTGTATATCTCCAGCATTTTAGAGTAAACTCGTCAACATCATAGGTCTCTGGTCTACATATAAGCTTAAAACTATAAATGAATTAAGTGGCCTGTGCAGTTTCCATCAGGAACTCTTCAGGAGCAGGTTAAATTTTCATCATCAGTCATCACCATTCAGAGCTGCCCGCATCTAGTATGTTGCCGCAAAATTCACCAGACCATTGTCATTGGTCTACCTTGTCTTTCTTTGGCCCATTAATCATGGTGGTCTTAAACATTTAATTGCTTTGGTGGATTTTACCTGGGCTTTTTATGTTCCTTAACTAGACTATGGTAGAAGTAGGAGCTTCATTTTCCGTACCTATTTAGACTCTCATTGAGCCCGTAGCGCGTCGTCGTGTCGGAGGGATGAAGGCGTCCTGTTGGTTGAGTGGAGTAGATTGCTACTTACCTAGCAGTCTGCAACAGCAACACAGTATAATCTCCCTCATAGGTCCTGGTGGCCGACACGAAGTTGTAGAGGTTGGGGATGCCAGAGGACATCATGTAGCCGTGGCCGCCGCACGCGTGGCGACACTGCTCGATGAGGTAGGCAGCGTCTGATGTGCTGATGGCCTTGAGGCAGCTGGAGAGGGCATGGAACTGGAATTGGTGATTAGTAACATAAAGAAACTTTGAAAACATAAATTACCTGAACAATTTTTTCAAGATAGTATAAATGATATGGCTAATGAGTGCAATTTAAAAAACGCCCGACACCTTTTTATTTCATGCTACATAATTTTTAACTCCCGATAGAAAAAGAGGGGTGTTAGGTAGATAAGTTGGATGTGTGTACCTGTGTGTTTGTGTATTTGTGTATTTAGTCTAACGCCCCGTAACCGCAACGTATCTTGCGATAACACCCCGATTCAAACAGTAAAATGCCTATAACTTTTGAACGGCTGAACAGATTTTCATCGAACATAACTAAGAACACTCTTGAAGAAGTCACCTTTCAAACAAAAAAAGGAAATCAAAATCTGCCCATACGTTTAGGAGCTATGATACCACAGATAGATACACAAACACACAGGTACATACGTTAAACTCATAACACCCCTTTTTTCCGTCTGGGTTTAAAAAGGAACTGACTGTGAACTGAATAATAAGACGAAAACAAATAAATTGGAATTTCGACAGTAGGATGATGATGAGGCAAATGACACAAAACCCATTGCTACTCTGCTTCCGTGGAGAGTAAAAATGTTAAGTTAAAAAATGTGTGGGTCATTTACACATTTTTGTTTACGTAAGATAGTAATCAATAGCGAGCCTATAAAAAAAAAATTATATTTATATTTTTGACCGAGCGAGCGCAAAGCGCTTGCGAAGCGTCTTCATTTCAGCTTGGGCAAAAATGCTTTCGTATATCTGTCCGGCGGATTTCCGGCTGTTCTCCTCTACAGGTCACATTTCTTAACAAATGCTCGTGAAATCTTGTGAGCAGTTTCGATAATTATATGGATTTTTTTATTAGTCGACTCGTTTCAGTTTTTGGTATTTTTTCAGTATGGCGAAGCCATGGGGGTTGAAAAGCTTATTTGTCCGAACTACTATTTCTTCCGATAAACTTCAAGGGGTGGGGGGTATAAGGGGATGGAAAAATATGAAAAAAGATAACTCGCGTGGTCCACAGTTCACACTAGTCTTATCTCTATCAGTACCTCTTGCTCCTCTCTCTTTGAATGACTGGCCGAGTTTGGCAACTATTCTTTCCATTAACAATACTTAGAGGAATACACACAGGCAATCAAACGTCTATAAAGAAGAAATCAACCATGAAATTCTCACTTCAGGCAAAGAGTCAGTGTTGCCACCCTTCATCTGAGCGAGAACGGCGCTGAAACTCTGCCACAGCCAGTTGCTGGACAGTTGCAACGCGTGCGCCGTCGCGATGGCTATGAAGAGTTTGTGCTGCTGCGTTGCGTAGTCCAGGATCTGAGGCTCGCCTTCACTGGAAATAGAAGTAAACAATAGAGTATTAAAGAAAGGTTTTTTCGGAAAACTGATACAGAATATCACCATGTGTGTGTGTGGGTGTACTATATATAGGTGCACCTCCGTCTAACCCTTTAGGGTATACAGGCATGATATTATGTATGTGTAATATCACCATAGTCAAGCGACTTTATAGTTGTATCTGAAAATATTTTTTATCACATCTATTCAAAAAGAGCTAGTTCATTCTTCGTAAACAGGTACTAAAATAGCTCATTAATCCCTAGGGACTAAAAGTGATTTGAATTTAGAATGTGGTTATTGCTGGTAAATGTTCCAATCAGAAAAAAGATGAATCACAAACCATGCGGTCCAAAACAGTCCATCTCTAAAATCTATTACGACGAATGTGTGAGGTGAATGGCTAATGATGGATTGTAATTTTATTTCGGACCGCATGGGAACATTGTATTGAACAAGTGACTGGCTGGAAATTCACGCGTGAGCCAAATCTATATCTAGATATCTGTAAAGAGGAAAGATTTTGTCGTTTGTTTGTTTGCTTATACCGAATAGGCTCTGAAACTACTGGACCGATTTAAATAATTCTTTCACAAATAGAAAGCTACATTGTTCCTGAGTGACAGAGGCTATTTTTAAATCCCGAAAACGGGTCCTGTGGGGAGGTCCATGGGGGCGAAGCCGCGGGCAACAGCTAGTTAAAAATAAATTTACAACTGTAACGGATGGTAATAATAAAGTTATTACGATGCACTTCCATAATTGTTCAAATTTAAACATTAGTCTCTAATTATTTCTATGTTATGTCTTATGGTCATAACATAGAAATAATGGACGAATGGATGGATGGATGGATGTCTGGTGGTATATATATATATCAATGCTTATAGTTCCTAATTGTATGTAAATAAATAATTGAAAAGTTCTTGTTCATAAGTTGCACTTACTTATTTTCTCATAGAGGATGATAAAAAGTATAGTGTCTATCTCGGAAGCTACACTATTTTAAGCTCGATTGACGTACTTTGCACCCCTCGCTGCGCTCAGGATTCTAGTCTAGAATCCTTCGCTCCGCTCTGGATTGAAAAACACAGTCGCCTTCAAAGTTATTGTTTGCTCCCTAGATAAACAATCTATTATTTGTGCGAAATTAAGACAGGAAAAAGGAACACTCTCTCCATAAAGTCAGAAAAGCTATGCAACCTTTTAATTGTAACCCCGTGGCGCTGTGGGCATACAATTTAACCGAAGAGCCATGCAAGGGAGAAATACAGACCAGTGACAATAGCTTGCAGAATGGCAAGCACCAAATCTGAAAAGTTATGGTCATCACATTAACGCTAACTCTTTTCACATTCTTTTTCACTTACTCAGGCTTCGGTTTCGATTGCCGGCGTATAGCGGAGTACCGGACAGCGATAGTACAGGCCTTAGCCAAGTTGAATGCAGCCTCGTTGACGAGGATCACGCGGACGAACACCATCGTGCCGTAAGTCAGCTTGCCGTGTCGCGCCACTTTCACGTACGTACCGTCCTGAAATGTGACAATGATTGATATAAATTATTGGCCGACAGAATTGTCATTATATGTTATATGTCTTCCGATTTACTAAAGTACTGGCGTAGATAATTAAGCCCCTGAAAAAAGAAGACAATCGAAGGTCTGAGCAATCTTGAACTAAATTTCTACGTGTAACTACAAGGATCACAATTCTCAAAAGAGTTTTGATCTTTAAAGCTGTCTCGTGAATTATCTCAAAATCGTAACATATTTACTTTTCTTTAATACTTTAAGCACATAAACGTACAGAGGCGGACTTAATGCCTTAGGCATTTTCTACCAGTCAATCTTTGGGTGATGGAGAAACAAATAGTGGTAGGTGCAATTATGATAGTAAAATGAATTTAAATACAAGGCCTAAATATAAGCTACTCGTAAGAAAAAATACAATACAATTATACAATAAATACTAAAACAAATAAACTAAATACAAGTACCACTTAACAATTATTTGAAATAGACAAGGTTGAAAAAAAAAATTAGCGCTGTGACGATACTACTGCCAATTTCTTACGAATGTGTACGCAAACTTTGGCTTTGAAGGTCAATCGGCTGGTTGCCATCCTGATTTCCTGGGGGAGAGTATTCCACAGAGAAATAGACTGAATGAAGAAAGAACATTGAATGAAGTCAGTGCGGTGAATATGACAGTCAGTGCGGTAAGTAGGATATTTCCTCGACCTTCAAAGATATCACAGAAGTTTAAATATAAATCGAAATTCTTCAACATCCTCACCTTCAAAACCTGAGCATTCTTCATCATCATGTGTTCCCTAGGTATCCTATAATGACTGAACCCTAGGAACCCATTGTCAGCAGTGTTGAAGCCCATCTTTGGCCCGATCTCTCCCACCTTGATCCCAGGGAGAGGTATGTGAGTATCTTCATCCCTGATCTGAACGATGAACGGGTGGGTGCCATGGCATTCTCCTTTGGTATACAGCTGGGCCACTACGATGCAATAGTTTACTGTTTTTCCAACTGCAACAAAAATGTATTGATTAAGCTTTGGCAAGTCTACCCTGGGTTGGGTTTATGTTGTCAAGTAAAGGACGCATTTATTAAGCCGCGACCGCGCCCGATCCGAGTCCGACAAAATATTAGACTGTATATGCGTCGGATTTCGAGTGAGTAGTTTTCGATTGAATTTCGTTTGCGTCGCTCTCGTACGTGCAAGTTCAACTGTTGCATCAATCGAATTCGTCTAAGTCTCAGTTAACCTAATCTACAAAAGTATTTTGGAAAATTTAGACTACTAACAGCATTGTAAGAAAAACTACATCATTACTGTATGATACTTACGACCTCCTGCCCACCACTTGTACGATGACAATGTGGGACTGTGCAGAACAAACTCCTCAGTCTCTGGATCATACGTAGCAGTCGTCTCCAATCCTCTTATAAACGTGCCGTGACCGAGCTCCGTCTGTAATCAAACCATTGTTAACTTTGATCCTTTCATTCCTACAATCTACATCTTGACCTACATCTTCAATTAACGTCAATAAGCCTTGTGCACTCTCGTTATGCACTTCGTCAACAATATTCGACGGGATTGCATATCAATTTCCTTACAACCCCATTCTACTAACTCTAAAAAACTTTGTTGCATTTTTTACTTTGTCTAAAAGCACTTTATTTACTCTATACCTCGTCCACATCGCTCCCATTGGGATAAGTGCCCAGAACGGTGGCAGCAGTGCCACGTTGAATGCAATGCTGCCATTCCATGTGGCACTACGTATTTAATTTTTAAATATTCAACCCATCATAATTCATAAACCTACATTTCATCTAGCATAAAGATCTAATTCTCAAGAACATTCAGAACCAGAGCAAACACCGTATACTATATAGGATGAGCACAAGACCTCACCTGGGCATAGGTCCCGATAATTTGCATATCGAGCGCTCTGGGCAGCCAGTACGACTGCTGCTCGGGCGTGCACTGGCCCATGATGGTCGGCACGAACATGCCCAAATGAAGCAGGAACGGAGACACCTCCTTAAAGAAGGCATCGGCAGTACGACGGATGACGGGAGAATTGATTCTAAAGATGAACATAAACAGTGAAATGAAGACAGTGAAGGAGAATTAGTTTATGACGAATTTTTCAGAACCAAGATTTTATTATTTCTTCTAAATGACTTCAAGGAGAAAGAAACGTAAATGGCTGTTAAAATTATCAATGTGAAGTGCTTCTGTAATCTTGTACTTCACAATGTTTAACATACTGTACTTCAGTGTTTTTTTTACTAAACAACAGTTAATAAATTACATTCAAGTGCGTCATTTTCAAAGTACAACTGCAGCTATCCAATATCTCTTTATGGGTATTTATGCTTGAGTTTCTATAATAATAAACTCTGAACTTATTAAGCACTCAGTGTTTTTTTGGCCTTCAACATTGTTTTCCTTTATTATTTCGTTCTCAGCATACTCATAAAATGATTCAACTATATTTTTTCTAGCTATTGACATCGATTGTGTAAACTGGCAATGTCCACATTACCTGCGAGACACACTCATCGAATACATTTGAATTAAATCTAAATAAATAACTTCGTAAAATTAACAATGCCTGATAGAGCATCATTATGCCTGACCTTTTTTTTAAGGGGTTAGGTCTTCCTCATTAAATAAAGGTAGGGTTCTCCTGTAACGTTTTTCTATAACATACCCATAGTGTGAAACAATAGGTACCAGCTGCTTATTCCCAATAAATTGAGAAACCCATTTTCAATTTATTTTACGGCACTTTATGAGAAATTTATTGTTCGACTATTCCTTGTCTGTAGTGTCAGGCTAGATCTTGTTCTATTATTATCGTATCCATTTACTCAAATTTTGTCTCAACTATTTAATTTTTTTCCGACCAGTATGTAGCTACTTGGACAGATAAAGGCAAGATAAAGTTGTAGATAAACTCCTATCTATCTTCACCTATATTTACCCGAAAGACTCCAGTCCACTAAGTAAAGCTAGTTCGTTCTTCACAATGCTAGCAAACAGGCAAGATTTTCTTACAGCATTCTCATATTTCTCCTTGGGACTCATATGTTCCTCTGCAAGAGTGTCTTTTGATGCCCCATTGTTTAAGGCTATGTCTTCTGTAAAAGTAAATGAAGCACTTGAGAAAAGAACTTTTAGCTTTGAGATTATTATCTCCATATCTAATAGACGTCCACTGCTTTTCGTAAATCTAGCATTTCCAATGCGTGAGAGTGATGAAGACATCGTTGTGGCTTGAAAATTCTTGTTCCCAATAATTGCTACTGAAGATCATGAACTTATTCAGAAACAGGAGGAAGTTGCCATAGGCGTCGCCTGATAGGCTGGACGAACAGTGTTATATATTGTTTTAGACAACACTGCAGGTATCGATATCTTCCAAGAAGAAACTGCAGTTAATAATCTACTAGTAATTTATATTAGCGCTAATTTAAAAAAATGAAAAGCTTCTAATCCTAGATCTAGTCAAGTGAGACTTGTTTTGTCAACCTTGCAGCATTGAACCAATGTCCACCACTACGTTTACTAATTTTTTTATTTAAATGTAAGTATGTTTCGACAAATTGTTAGCTGTCCACTTTTATTACACAACATGCTGATGCGTAGCCGTCACAATTTTGTCCATAAATTGCGACAGTTTAAGTAATACGCATTATTACTCGAATTATGATTATGTCTACCAGACGTTTATCAATATTTAGACACAAATATTAGAGTATAATGTTCTACAAACCAAAAATAAATCTATGAATGCATAATTAAGCCTTGAAGCCTATCTGTTTGGTTGCTCTTTCACCGCTCCACTACCTAATTCCGAACAGTCACTGTGGTTATATTGGTTTCCTTTTTTCTGGCTTTTCAAAAGATTAGGCACACAAGTGAAAGTTAAATCAAATAACTGCAATCATTTGATTATCGAAAGTCATTTCGACTTCTATCTTCTGTCCTGTATGAACAATTTTATCTACGAAGAATTTCTGTTTCTTGGCATCCTTTTTTTTATTTGTTTTAGGCTCACGCTTGACCACTATCCTATCCTTGATATAGTTAATTACAAGCCTCTGATTTTAAATCAGAATCACACAGTTTGAAGTCATCTATATATTTAGCTAATTTTATATCGTCATCACTCACTTACCTATTTTCTTCCTCTGCAAAGTATTTTGTTCTCCTCCATCAATTATGTGCGTTACTTCCAATATGTTAAAGTTACATTTCGCTCGCTCCATCGCTAGATCAGGGTTGACCTCCATGGTTGTTTCTGTCTGACTCATCTTTCAGAACATGAGAACTGTACGTCGATTCAAAACCACAGCGCGGTAAACGTTAATTCGTCAAGTTATTCGAAAGCAACTGAAAATTTATAGCGAACGGCCGTGAGTTGTCACTAGTGGAGCTCATCAGCATTGTATTCACCTTATATCCATATAATGCATAGTATATTAGCATTAATTACGTTTTACGACATCGATTTATTTGATAAAGACTTTCAAATTATCAAATCGCTACTCAGTAGAAGAATGTATTGCTACCCGGATAACCAAGATACCTATATTTCGACAGTTTGACATTGAGATCTGCAAATTGTATTGCATGGTAATCATTCAAAAAACTCACATTTTTAAGCAGCTTGTAAACACACACTATCCCAGATAAACTTATCCACTTTCAAATTTTATCTTTACATACGCAAATGATATAATGGTTGCACCTATGCACTCGGTTTCCAAGCAAACTGTATTTATGTAATCACTCAAATGTCAATATAACACCTACAAGTCAAGTTCACATTGAGGGAACAGTTTACACAGATCAAACTAGCTGCACACTAAGTAGAAGTGCAGTACGCAATATATGAGAACTGCAACTGCGTTGTGACTTGTGCATCGCAAGTGTCCTTGAATGATAATGTCCGGCAAAAGCGAACGACCTCTACGTCAACACTGTTGCGGTGCTATTATTATCACGACTTGTGCTTTAAAAATTCAGAAATTGTCATCGATGAACATGGTTTTAGAGTATACATTTTAACACATTAGTCAGTCTAGAACAGGGATTCCCAAAGTGGTCGATATCGACCCCTTGGGGTCGAAATCGGTTTCTCAGGGGCCTACATAAACGAATACTGATTTTGGGGATCAACGAGGTCTAAAAATCGACCCCTATTAATTAACACAAGTTCTTATTTGAAACTTTCAAGATATCTATATATAAGTTGTGTTACATGTATCAACTTGTTATAAGAATGAACTAATATTTTAGTAGGAAGTGTCATTGCCGTACTTTAAAAAAAAACTCAACACATCGAAGAGCGTGCACAAGTTCGTTCAAGATGAAGAAAAACTCGGCAAGTCAATAAGCGGATTTTAAAGTTATTTGGTTAAGGGGGTCTGAGGTATCAGTTCATTTTGAAAAAGCGGTCTCTGTCCAAAATAGTTTAGGAATCCCTGGTCTAGAACTTAAGGTGATATTTTTTTTGCCGAGAGAACTACGTGAAAAATAAATGATATAAGTAAATCGGCTGGATTTTTTCCTCTACTGCTAGAAACTGATCTACTTCTCTTGATGAAAGGAATGATGTATCGGGTCATTTATCCTTTTAAGGTTTAGTACCCGAAGGGTCCAACTCAAATCGGAGTCTATTGCTGTCTCACTCACGTGTCCGTCTGTCCGTCTACTTACACAAAATCTTGATCAAATCTTGATGAATTTGATTGTATATTGTAGAAAAAACATGTTATATTCATAATTAGAAAACATTTTTTATTAATTTTTCCGGTCTCACGAGATATAACGATGATTCTGTTCTTGAAATGAACCCTTATTACAATGCAATAAGTTGCATACAAATGTCCAAGTGAAGGAACGTATAAAGTACAAGACACGGATGGAAAACAACATAAAATATAAATCCTATTTTTGGATAATACCGAAATCGCAGACACGATACCTCATGAGGGGCCTGTGTATGGGCAATCTCCTTTGGTGATAATATTCTTTATTAATTACATTTCTTATCATCTACATTTTAAAATATTTTTAAAAAGAATCATTTAAAAATATTAAAAATAGAGGCTCACCGGTATCGGGAAAAGGGTCCAAGCTACCGACGGTCAGGGCTCCAGAGAGAGAGGAACCTCCGAACAATACGAGCCGTGTCCAGCAGTACTGCTTTCTGGATCAGGCCATTGACCCAGCCACTTAACGAGCGCCTCCTAAGATGTTGGTTGAGGCTCGTGGCTATTAAGCCATTGGTTGACACGACTATCGGTACAATGATCGCTGTGTCCACATCCCACATGTTGACTACCTCGCGAGCCAAGTCAAGATACTTGATTTGCTTATCTTTCTCGGCTTTCACGAGGTTCCCGTCAAGCGGGACGGTAATGTCAACAATAATTGCACGCCTCTCAATTCGGTCCACTACCACAATATCAGGCTTATTGGGTACAATAGTCCTGTCAGTGATGATGGACCAATCCCAGTACAATGTGATATTGCCATTCTCGAGAACTGGATCGGGCACATACCTTTAGTACTGCACCTCCGATGCCACAGAAGTATATTTCAAAGCAAGGATAATCCTGGCTACAAGGTTGTGCCTATGCAAGTACTCTTCGTTAGCTAGACGAGAATAACCAGAGATAATGTGACGTATGAATTAACCCGGGCGGTGACATGCCCGACAGATGTCAACCGTGCCTTCCTTCACAATAAATCTCCGGTAGTTATTCGTCATGATAACTTCATCCATAATTGCACAGACGAAACCTTCGGTTTCCCCAAAGAGGTCACCGAAACGCAGCCAGGCTACGGACGCTGATTGGTTTACATCGGACCCATGTGGGGCCCGGAAAAAGCGTCCGTGAAGCTCCTTACTCTGCCATACCTCCCTGCGGTCGTTAGTGTAATGATAATGTTTATTATTACGAATATTTTACTAAAAATTATTAATATATTCTACATTTGGTACGGTATCCTAAATGTGCGAAGACCGACACGCTATTGCTCGGTCTTTTGTTAAAGTAAGGATCATCCGAGAAAAATACACAACTTGTTAAAAAATATTGATTTATTAAAAAAAAATATGGACATAAATACAAAATATACAAATTGTACAATACATGGAAGACATCGTGGTCGTAACACAATTATGAATTTAGCGCCTCTGCCTACATTTCACTTATTTAAAACTGGTACCTTACAAAATGCTCCAACTTAAAAGAGCACTGGGTTTCTCAATGGTACCTACTGGTTTTGTAATGCAGGCGTACTTTCATTGTATTTCGTGTGGTTAAAGTAACATAATCCGAAACCTTTTATTATTATTTTCTAATATGTAAAATTATCACAGTTTCGCCTTCATCATCATGGGTTTAAGATACTTGTGGAAGCTCTGGTTAACAGGCTCTGCGTTGAGGGGGCTCTTGAGCGCTTCCTCCATCAGACGCTCGTACACGCGCCCGTCGTACGCGCCCAAGGTTGAGTTTAGAAGCTAAGAAAAACAAGATAAATATAAGAAAGATCTGCCCAACATACTCTTCATTATCGTCATTATTCGTTTTACTTATTGTATTTTAGAATTATTTGTTTTACTCCAGATGGTTTAACGTTAACATCTTTATGTATCGTTCTCACGTATATGTAAAATTTCAACAAGAATTGTGTTGCCAATCAATAAAAATACTTTGTTATTATTTACTGATATATAAAAGAGTGTCCATGGAACTTCTTGCACGATCTTCCCCATAGAGATCTACCTACGCTTTGGAATGTGCAACTAGCTTCATCTTTTGGACTGGTCGATTCCCTGGCAATTCAAAAGGCTGGATTCAAAATATATGATTTGAATTTGAGTTCATTTTTGATATGAGAATCCGGTTCTACGTTATCCATTTTAGGCGAAATCCTGAGACCTTCCAAATCGTCTCTCTCTCTCTGTATTCTTAATATCTCTCTTAAATGTTCAGGGTAGATAATGTTAGGAGCAGATTGGATGTTAATACAATTACTGAAATTAATTTTACTGTTCTCATAAAAAGATTTTTTTGTTTGGAATTAGATATCGATGTGAAGGAATAAGATGCAAGTGATTGTTACCTCATCTCTAACATCGAATGCGTCGACAATGCCGACTGCGTTTGGTCGGATCAACGCCAACAATTCTTCATATCTGGCCTGGAGCCTCGCGATATCGTCTCTGGTTATAGTTGAATACTGAAACAAACATAAATTATTAAGTGGTCAAAAATATACGAGGACATACGCCTAATGAAAACTTTGGTTTCCCCTTAAAATTCAGACTTGCACTAACGTATTGAATGGATCCTGCGTAATCTGACTTTCTATTTCTGTAGTTTTAGCTAGGGTAATATTTTATTTACTACAATCAATTGTGAATATATAATTGATTTTGTAGTTCGTATTCTATATATAATTTTACACTCACTTCTATATATAATTTTCATGTAATGATTAAATTAAAATAAAAGTTTACCATCAGAAGATCTCCCCGTTTCTCCAGAGCCCAGTAGGTTAGGTACAGTTCAGCCAGCTGCAGCAGCACTTTAGCCAGGTTCGGCGAAGAGTTGTTGGCGTGTCGTACCATCTCCTTCCATGACACTCCGCATAGAATGGCGCGGCAGTGAGCCTGTTTAATAGAAGAAAATATATTAGAAGAAGAAGAAAGAAAATGTGTTTTTGTCACAGAAACCAACATGCCTACAAATTCATGAGTAGGTCTGGCCAAATTCGACTTACTAGTTGAAAGTCGTGGGTTCGAACCCGGACAGGCGCTTTGTGTAATTTATTCCAGTGTAGGAAAACATTGTGGGGAAAAATGTATAAAAATGCATGTCCTAAAACAAAAAAATCGAAGGCATGTGATATCTAACAATCCGCACTGGGCGTGTGGTGGATTACCTCTCACAGAGAAGAATCTCTCATTCTTCTCTGTGAGCAGTGTCCAGTTAAGACTATAAATATTACTTAGAAGAGAGAATATTTATGGGGCAGAAATTAAGGACCATGACCATTTTGGTTTGAAATCAACATTAAATAATATTGCAACAACAATATTATCTTATTGATTTTGCAAGAATTTCTTACCTCACTGGCATTAACAAGCTGAACTGACGCACTGTTCCACGCGTCTTCGAAGTCCATACCAGTCTTCTCGTAATTGTAAAGACTATCATATGCGGCTTTCGTCTTCCTGTAGAACATAATAAAAACATTAAAACGGAATTCAGATTATCGCTTCTTTACCCCGGGACCGTAAAATCTTTACATATGAATATCTAAAGTGGCGGAATGCAACTATGAAAAGGATTTTGGTGATGGTAATTATTTTAGAAAATTATGCAAGTGACAATGAAAAGGACAAATAAGACGTATAAGTAATTATAGCAATCAAGGTGTTCTTACCCTGCAGCGATAGCCTGGAAGCCGCTGATAATGCCTGAGGGAGTGTTCTCCCAGCGCACGCGGTCGTTGTTGAAGAACTGCACCAAGTAGGACACGGTCGGTGTCATCGCGTTACCCAGAGTCGCTTGCTTCCACGCTTTTACTAGGAATCTAGAAAGAAAGGAAATTGTTATTAATGAATGTGTTTACCAAAATAAAATTTAGCTCGAGGAGAGCCTCGAACTCAATATATTACAACGTTCACTGTGTTGCTTCTATTCAGTCTGTTCTGTGATAAAGAAGTTTATTTATTAATTAAAACTTCATGCAACATAAAGATATATTGACGGACTTAATTCCTTGGGCATTCTCTTAGTCAAACAAGTAAGTTTTTAACGATAACTATGTAGTTCACGGGGTGGTCTTATAAGAGGTGACGGGGATCACCAGGGTGGTTTCAGTGAGGTAAAAATCCCACACTTCCTGGTCTTTTCCCCAAAAGTCCAGGCGCCTTTTGATGCTTTCCAAACGTAAACAAAAAAAAATTGCCTCAGCGACCACGTAAATCCCAAGGGCCCCATGATGCAGCTCTACTGTTTGTTAATAAATTCGATGTTGATCCACCGGTCAGCAATGACCGAACCTTTCAAATATTCTCCATCTAATAGTTAACACAATTTTAGATCCACCGGTCAGCAATGACCGAACCTTTCAAATATTCTCCATCTAATAGTTAACACAATTTAGATCATATTTCAAGTAAAGTACATGCTTATAAGTTTTTTACCTGGCAGTCTGCAACATGAGTACAGTGTATTCTCCTTCATAAGTGATGGTGGCGGACACGATACCGTTAATGATGGGCAGGTTGGAGGAGGCCATGTAACCGTGGCCACCACACGCTAGTCTGAATTCCTCGATTCTGGCTGTAGCGTCGCGACTGCATACTGCTTTCATACAGCATGCTAGGGCGTGAAGCTGGAAAAAGAAAGGAAATTTCGTAACGTCACTTAGTAGATGAATAATGTTGTTGATAGAATACAGTGGCAGAAGCAATCTTGTCTAAAGCCTAATGACAGAGAAGCCAGGAGTTCGAGAATTGCTTTGTAAAAAATGTCTTAGGAAAGAACCGCCAAATTTACAATGGATTGAGGCTCAAGAGGAACAAAACCGAAATTTTTTAACCCCCGACGGAAAGAGTGTGGTGTCATAAGTTTGACGCTTGTACCTGTGTGTTTGTGTATCTGTCTGTGGCATCATAGTTCCTAAACGTATGAACCGATTTTCCTTTCCTTTTTTTTTGTTTGAAAGGTGACTTCATCAAGAGTGACCTGATTTGGTTTTTTTTTAGTTTGAAAGGTGATTTATTGAGTGTTCTTAGGTATGTTTCATGAAAATCAGTTCGGCTGTTCAAAAATTATGGGTGTTTGAATCGGGGTGTTTTCGTTAGATATTGTGTTATAATTACGCGTTCAATAGATTGGCGATAGAAGCTGCGTGTCTTATAAATCAATTTTGTAGCATGAAATAAAAATGTGCCGGTGTTTTTTTTTTTTAATTTTGCTTGTTTGCCGTGTCATTGTCAATACAAACCATATTAATTAGACCAAATGACATAGTTTAGAAGACGTTGGCTAATTTAACGTACCTCAGGCAGTTGTTCCATGTTGCCTTTGCTGACATCCTTGACAGTTTGTGCGTAGGCATCCCACAGCCAGTAGCCGGTGACGCGGAAGATGTGGCTCGTGGCTACGCCGATGAACAGCTTATGCTGTTGTGTCACATAGTCTAAGATCTGAGGTTCAGGCTCACTGTAAAAGATAAAGATAGATGAGCCAATGGCAAATTACAAGAAAAATCTTATTTAAGACTAGCTGACCCGGCGAACTTCTTTTCGCCTAACAAATTTCTAAAATAAACGCAGCCTAAGTTACTCCTATTACATCAGCTACCTGCAAAAGTCCCGTCAAAATCGGTCCAGCCATTTCAGAGACTAGCCGGAACAAACAGACAGACAGACAAAAATTGTAAAAAACGTTATTTTGGTGTATGTACCGTATATAATATGCATGTAGTAAAAAACGGTTATTTCAATATTACAAACAGACACTCCAATTTTATTTATATGTATAGATGGCCTAGATAAAAATACCTTACCATGGCCTAGACTGCTGCAAATAAGCATTTTTTTATGAAAAGTGCCTAAAAGAGCATTAAAACCATATATAGCAGTCATTTTTAAATAAAAAAGATCGTCACTTTGAAGCTATTCCTCTAGAAAGGCTCTGAATGTCGTTCGGAAATGTTCTTAGTTCTTACCCTGGTTTTGGTTGTGACTGATGTCTGACTGCAGAATATCTGACAGCGATAGTACCAGCCCTAGATAGTTCATATGCCACATCAGTCACGATGAGTACTCTGACGAATACCATGGTGCCGTACGCTAGCTTCTCGTTCTTGGACTTTACGTAGGTTCCATCCTGAAAACATTTAATAGCATGTCATTAGAATGATCTCGTCTCTCTTCTGAAGGGCTCTGAACTTCAAAGGCGTCTAAAATGGTTAAATCGTCTTCAACTTCGAGAGAAATGGAAAATATAAGGATAATAATATAGGCAATAAGTTCAGATGTAAATAGATTATTCTGAACAACTTGCCTTCAACACTTGAGCGTTCTTCATCAACATACTCCTCCTTGGAATCCTGTAGTGATCAAATCCTAAGAACCCATTATTGGCGGTCTGGAAGCCCATTTTGGGCCCAATCTCTCCAACTTTGATGCCAGGTAGAGGCATGTGTGTCTCTGTGTCACGGATCTGAACGAAGAAAGGATGGACCCCGTAGCATTGCCCCTTGGTGTATAGTTGGGCTACCACGATACAGTGGTTCGCTGTGTGTGCCACTGGAAATGAAGAAATTAGATATCGATAAATGGAAGGTAACTAAAGCCTTATATGGAGTAACTTGTTATCAGATTAAGGAGTCAATACTTTTATAATCATGACTATATCAGGGAGACCGAAGGGAGCACAGAACTAAATAGTTGCTTTATTGATCTACAAAGACGAAGCCAAAAAAGGCGGATGCTACTGTGCATAATGCAGTGTTCTTTAGTATCTCTTATGCCATTTTTAATTATACAATCTAGTAGACGAAGACATTAAAGACGGAGGACTTAATAGTTAACTAAGCATATAAAAGTTGGTCTACTTACATCCACCAGGCCACCACTTATACGAAGTTAGTTTGGGACTGTGGATAATGAACTCTTCTGTGCTAGGATCGTAAGTGGCTGTTGTTTCTAATCCCCTTAGGAATGTTCCGTGGCCGAGTTCAGTCTGCAAGAAATTGTATTGATTGCTATCAATTATTAAACATCTATCGTACCTCCCTACTAGTGGAGAGCCTTAATGCACTGCAACAGGCCACAATCGGCTTCAAAATCGGCGGTCAAAAGCTATTGCTAGAACCCAAATTAAGTATCGAGAAATATTGCCTGACTTATTGATTCGAATCGTATATCAACAGGAATCATAAGTAAGAGCAATTCAATTTCACAAGGAATAACAATGTCTGAAGTTCTAAGATAAGGCTTGGAACTACGAGAAACATCTTTATTGTTTAGTTCCCAAAATTCCGATCATAGTAACTTCTCATGTATGTTAGTATTATATTATCTGTGGTCATGCTTAGTTTTTCCCTGTAAGATGGCAAGCATTACCATCGAGACCCTTTGCAAAGCAAAGTGATCCTTCGATCAATGTACTGTTTATTTCCGTACCTGTGCATAAGTTCCCAAGATGCCCATGGACATGGCCTGCGGCAACCACTCTGCCAATTGCTCCGGGTCTGACTGGCTCAGTATCGTTGGCACAAACATCCCCATGTGCAACATGAATGGTGATATGTCTTTCACCACTCCGAATGATACACGGTACTTGTTTGTGGGCCTGTTGAAAGTTAAATAGATTTCATAAAAAAAAAAACATACACAAAGTCGAACATAGAACCTCCTTTTGGTAAGTCGGTTAAAAAGCGACACTACGATACGGCTTGATATCAGATTAATCCTAAATTTCGGCAGATAGATAATAATGACGGGACAATGTGACTATTTTTAACCGACTTTCCAAAAAGGAGGAGGTTCTATGTTCGACATTATGTTTTTTTTTTTATGTATATTCACCGATATCTTCGTCAACTGTGGACCGATTTTTTAAATTCTTTTTTTGTTTGAAAGAGTTTGTTCCGAAATTGGTCCCATTTTAATTTAGTGAAGATCTGATGAAGAACTTCGAAGATATACAACAGAACTCTTCAATAAATAACGGCAAATCTCTCGGGATTGCTGCAATCGCATGTCTGTTTATTGTATATACCATTTCATAACATAACATCACGCCAGTACGGTCTTAAGGGGTACGCAGATCTCTTATTTCACCGGTTATGTTCATGTTTCATGATATTCGGTAATCTATTCTGGCGTTACTAAACAACTTACCTAGTAGGCAGGTACAACTAAAAAGTGAAAACAAAAAAACTTTTTACAAAAAAATACTACTTCCAAAAATAAAGTTATTTTTCACTTTGTAGTTTTTTTATTCGGAAGTCGGTAGTATTTTTTTGTAAAAAGTTTTTTTTTATAGAAATTGTCATCATCACCATCAGCCTATAGCAGTACTCTGCTGGACATAGGCCTCTCCAATTGCACGCCATTTGCTTCGATTTTCGGCAACTCTCATCCAGCTACATTCATCATTATCATTTCAGCCGAAAGACGTCCACTGCTGGACATAGGCCCAGCTACATTATTAAAATTGATTTGTCAATTTGATAGAAATGGTCGTCGTATCGGCGTAAGAAATGCTTCTTGTATGCGAGAGCCTTCCAATATAGACAATTTCTTCGCACAAGATCTATTCTCGTTGTCTCGATTTTGAAGACTTATTTCTGAATTTCTGATTCAAGTATTTTTAACTTAAAGTTTTTCTAACTTTCTTAGTCTTTTCATTACTTCTACTCACCTAAAAGCGTCCATGGTGTTATGCTGTGCCGCATACTCTTTTAAACATTCAGTCAATATGCAAGACTTTCTAATAGCGTTCTCGTATCTTTCCTTATGACTCAAATACTCTTCTGGTACATCATTCTCTGTAGTGAATCCCGGCGTGCTGAGCACCATGTTTTCTGAATATAATATTATTTTTATGAATGAATTCCAGCCATATCTCTAAGAGAGTTTTTGTCTGAGAAGAAAGAAACGCTCTTGACCGAAAGGTCATAATTGCAATGCCATGCGAAGCGATGCTCATGTTGCGCAAAAGAATTTTTACGCAAATTTTGATAAAATACGGAATGAAATATTGATGCACGTAATAAGCCAGAAACAAAAGAAGAAAAAAAGTAATATAATAGGACTTTCTTAGAAAAGGAACAATATTACTGAATCAAAATGTTTTATCCATAATTTGAAAATCAAAACAAACATATAACTACAATACAAACAACACTGCTTATAACTGCGATAAACCAATACCTAGTATTACCAATTTCATCATTCATCTTGTTTGAAACACGATTGGAAGAGACTCAATCGACTATATACTTTTTACGCAGATATTCAAACAAAGAATTCACTTACCAACTTCCTTCCTCTCCTTTGTTTCCTGTGCCCCTCCATCTATCAAATGTATCAGCTCCTGTACATCGAAAGTACACTTCTTCCTCTCCTTCACCAGATCTTCGCACACTTTGTGGTCTGCCATATCTGTTGATGAACAAATTTGTACTGGCTTTGCAATTATATCGGCAATCACCAATTATCTTGTACTTGCGCTCCTACACTAATAATGTCTGATTAGATTACCCGGGGTCTTCTAATACAGTGATAAATACCTAAGGATCGTTTTTGATCGCAGTTATTGATTATTACAATACAGGAACCTGCAACGTGTCTCAAAATGGAAAAATAAAACATACTAGGGAAATAGGAATGTCCTGGGGCCATAAATTCGGAGACATGTACCATCCATCAACCTTTACTTGGCCTGCGTGGTAGACTCAAAGGGAGAGTGAGAATGACAGTAAGGAAGCATGTCCCAGCAGTGAGAACGTAATAGGCAGTTTAATCATGACAATAAATAGTAAGAATAGAGACAGACCAAGTGATTGTGTGAAAGAAGATATGTCAAAGACAGGGGTGAATACTGAGACGACGGATGTGGAAGAAGATATGTCAAAGACAGGGGTGAATACTGAGATGGACGAAAAGAAACGAAACCGGTGAAAATAAAATTGGAGTATAACAGCTAGATCTAATACCTTTAAACGAGCAAATCTTGTATGTATGTTTCCATATATATATTTAAATATAATCTGAATCTCGGAAACGGCTCCAACGATTTTCATGAAATTTAGTATGCGGTTTCGGGGGCGATAAATCGATCTAGCTAGGTTTAATTTTTAGAAAACGTCGTTTTCTCTATTTTCACCAGAGTAGAGCTCGGTCTAATAATGATAAGTCGAACACCGCTTGTGGCACTAAGTAGGTAATTTAGTGATTAATATTAATTTGTGGGATCACATGTACCTACGTAGTAGCGATATCTATGCGACTTTATTGATTATTAAATATGTAGTTTTTAGTTACCTCCTTACCATCCCATCTCAACAATCTAAGCACTCTGTATTCACACCTCAGATATGACCATGTGTTTCGACATTTACATGGTCTTTTTGATAAATATACGTAAAGGAAGTGTTTTGTCCGTTTCTCAGTTTCATTTATCAAAATCTCGGAATTACATAATAATACATTCATGTACTTCAAAATATATGCATGAATGAGTAATGGATGGTTATAACACTTATAACTTAGAATACTTATTTACATAGTTAGCTGGTATCTATCACAATCAGACTTTGAAAACTACTCCAAACGAGTTTTTGCAGTGATTTTTTACAAAGTCATCGAATACATAAGTATTGGAAAAGGTTCATTTCGTTCATTTTGATGAAATTATTGGAAAAACTGCTGCCTCATAAATTTTCAACGTAAGACTTACTCGGTTAAGTTACAAGTACTTTGGAAGTTTTGTGTTTAACCTCATGTACAACAAGAGCGTCATCATCATATCAGCCGAAAGACGTCCACTGCTGGACATAGGCCTTCCCCAAGCGTCACCACATTCACCGATCCCGTGCGTCTCGCAACCAGCGGATTACCGCGATTGTAGGACCATGGAATACCAAAATGTCTTTGTAGCCCTGCTGTAGCATAGTGCCGGGTAGCGATTCGTCAGTTTTTTTTATGGATGTTAGATACAAGCCTGCTCTCTTCCCTCTCTATCGGAAGAAGTGGATAATAATCCAACAGGCAAACCTATTTTTTTTGTTGGTAGTCATCCAATGACTTCTCCCGCTCTGGGTGAAACAGGACGGCGGCGGCGTCTCAGACTTTTACTAACTAAAACCCACCCGTGTTCATTCAGGCGACGAATTGTTAAACAATTATTCCAAAACCGCCCACGCGCGCCCCGCAACCCGCACACACCCCGATAAGTAACGTAAACTATTGCGAGACGCGATGCCGTGGCGGCGGCGGAACATAGACGTCTTGGAGTCGTCTTTACATTTTATATCTTCTTTTTTTTTATGAGTTACCTATTAATGAATTATAATTATTAACGTTTTTTACTTAGTTACATATTTACAAATGTTCATGATTTTTTATTAACCTATTTACATTATTTACTTAGTTAAATATTTACAAATGTTCATGATTTTTTTTTCACAATAATTAACACGATGATTCTGGTTTTTGATTATTTATTTTTACATTGGACATATTTTTATTTATTTTGACATTACGTGCAATAAAACACTTATTACTTATACTTACATATAATAATTATTTACACAATAATTACAATTAAGCGGGCACAGCTAAAGAAATCTAAATTAGTGATATTTCTCTCTTCCCAATCATAATTATTATGTATTAAATAGTTTTAATAAAATAATAAGATACAATTAAAAAAACGGCAAGTGTTTAAAAAATATATCTATTTGATACAATTCTCTATTTACATTTTATACCTATTTTACAATTTTAATTTAATTTATTTACAACTACTAAAAAAAGGCATGAAGCAAAGCTTGTTGTCGCTTAGTTTTACTAAAGTAATTAAAATTCTGAAAATGATACAACGTGGCTGAAATTTTCAACATTATTATCAACCACATATTCAATGTTAGCTTCTGATTGTTCGTAGCAAGTTGAATCTGGCACAGTATTTTCCTTTTGTTCGATTTTTTGCGAAATAGTTCGACTGTCTAAGTGATCGTCGCAAGTATCTGGCACAGACTTTTTATTGTTACGAACAATCACGTAATCTGGATCACGAATTGGCTTATTCCTGGTGTGCCTTGGGTCGACAAGTTCGGGAAGAAGACAGTCGTAATAGAATTTCAACAACTTTGGTTCCATCTCTTTTTCCCAGAACGCATCATCCTTTTCAATAAGCTCAGTTTTTATTTTATTATTGCCATACCATATACCCAACAAACAGCTATTTTTTTTGCAGATGTGAAGTTGGCCTTGTATCTGGAAAAACCAATCGGATTTTTGGTTTATAACCACCTCACCATTTTTGTTTTTATAAAAATGCATTTGATTATTTTGTATTGCGTCTTCTATGCCATTTTTAAATGGTGCAATGGGACATTTGATTTCCACAAGCATATCACTTGTGGTGATCCCATCAGGTGTAGCACCCAAAAAAGGATGTTTTTCGTCTATAAACAAGCCGCAATTTTTAATTTTGATATTATGCATTGAAGACAGTTGCTCGAGTGCTATTTTTTCATATTTTTTTCCATGACTAATAGATTGAACATGGTCGATGCTGGGTTTATAAAGCAAATTTTTTACAATATTTTGGCAAGAATTCGTCTGCTTTCTCTTTATAACCTTGCCAAAATTTGATGCGGTTAACATAATTATTGCGACGTAGCTCAAGCCATTCCCCAGATTCACTTTGTAGGATGGTCCTTTTTTCAATTTCTTTTCGTTCTTTATCCGTTTTGGATAAATTTTGTACAAAAGTCTTTTTTGCTTTTTCAAAAGTGTCTTTGTCCAAGTCCGGTTTGTCTACTACTTCGCCATAATCCAAATTTAGCGTTCTTGGTACCAAACTACGATTTTTTTTTCTAGTGTTAAGTTTGGCCTTGAGTCGTTTTTTATCTATTGCATTTTCATGCTTTTTTATGGACTGTCTGGGACTTGTCCCATAAACATTTCTCTGCACAGTTGATAATAATTTGCCAGTATTGAATGAAATCAAAGCTCCTGCGCATCTTGCTTGATAGGAACGTCTTTGAGCATAATTAACTCGTTTACCCCCGACCAGTTTTGCTATTACTCCATTAAATCTTTCAACAACGTTGCTGTCTACGTCTTCAATTAAACTGTGTGCTTTATCAGCTAATTGTGCAACAACTGTTTTAATTTTTTGCCAAAGAAGACTGCCAAAAAATGGGTTTGGTTCATCTGGACCCATATGTTTGCATAATTGCCGGTTACAATTTTCATGAATATTAAAGGCATGGAAAACAGACGCATTCATGTCTTTGTATAAACCATCTTCATTTTTTGTTTCTTTGTGAAGTTTTATAGCATCACAAATATATTTTCTTGATCGCAATATCTTTTCTTGTGTTAAATTTTTCCTGTCTGTTGCAATATATTGCGTATTGGAGGCCAGTTGTTGTAGTTTATTACAGTAATTTCTCAGCAAATGATTGCGACAGTAAATTTTTGCAACTGTAATGCCTGGATATGGGCGAGCATTTATTATTTTTGCATATGTACTACTGTCGCCATCGGCAATAAATCTTGAATAAATTAATCCATGCATGTCAATTGATTGTTTGAATCCTTCAGTTATTATTGTGGACTCCATGGCAGTAGACGCACCATTGAAATTTTTGTAACAAGTGTGCTCTTTTGGTGTTTCTTTCTTTTTCTCAGCTCGAGCGCAAATGCAACAATATTTATTTTTAACGCACATATATAGCACTTGGCCGAAACGTCTACCAATTATGGCTGCAGCCCCTGACAATGCTGCATAATTAGTCCGGTAAGATCGTTTACACCAGCAGCCATCTACAATGACATCTACTAGCGGTATACCGTCTTTATTGACTCTCCCTTCCTTTATTGCAGCTTCTTTTTCTCTTTCGCCAGCCTTTTTCATCTCATCCCATGCAGTCTCTTCCCAGTCATCACAGATATCGTTTTGCATTTTATTGTATGTGAAATCAGACATATTGGGTAAACCTACTCCAGCCAAAAATTGGTTGAGCTGTGCTTGACCACAACCAGCAGCCATAACTCCCGCAACGGCGTCTTTGTTTACATCAGCCATTGACGATTTTATTTTATTTTTGTACCCACACAATGTACAAACATATGTAAATTCAGATTGCAAGCCTACGTGATGTTCAGACTTTAATTTCAATGTAGCTAATCCACAATTAAACAAAGACTTGTGTTCAGAGAATTTTACAAGTTCTTTTACAAAATGGCTCACATCTATTATTCTATGCTCTATATCTTGTACCTCCGGCTCAATCTGAAACAAAAATAAAAAATAAATATCGTTTAACGTATAAGTATCAGTTATTCAAAAACTGTTTTTATACATATAAACTGAGTACTTACTAGCGCCTCAGTAGTGCGTTCAACTGTCATTTCTGTAGAAACGTCATCACTTGAACACTGCCTCCCTATCTGAAAAATATATATATATATTAGTTATATATTTTTATTTAGAGCCTAGTAGATAAGTAGATACTTCAGGGATAAACATAACACTTACGACTAGTGCCTCGGTTATGTATGAAGAAGCGCTAATTTTTTCACAGTGTTTATCCGTCTGAAACAAATATATGTATAAATATCTGCATAAAAATGAGTTATCCAGCAAATTTTAAGTTAGTCTTTTAAAAGTTACAAAAAATAAATAGTACTTCTTTTTGTGTAACAAACAAAATTGACTAATATACCCACTATGGCTACAGGAATGTCTTCGTTATGTGAGATATTTTTGTCATCCGTAGCTGCAGTCCTAAAAAAATTGTTCTTATAAGTTTTAATTGCAAAGTCATTATAATACAGTGTAAACTCTTTACGACGAAACTCAAGGGACCGAGCATTTTTTATCGTTATAGAGAGAAAGAAAAATAACCAAAATCACAATATTTTTTTATATGTATTTGATAAAATAGGTAAAAACTGGTTCCTGGTTTTGTAACCTGATAAGATAACATAAACAATAATACAAATAATGAATATTTACTGTGTCTAAATATGAACACATTTCTTCATAATAAAGAATGGCTGCTGCGCTATAAAGACTTTATCAATGTGTGGGTTTTAAGGTAAACCAACCAAATTGTGCCCACTTTTACGTTATAGGGATATAAAGGGTTTACACTGTGTATTGATTGTAGCACTCATAATAAATTTTGATAAATACATAGTAACAAAAACTTACGCGGGCAATATATTTCGTAACTCTCCATAATTCGGTAAGGTGTTGTCTTGATTTCTAGAAGATACAAAATAAAGTGTTTCAGTGATATAATATAACTTTTACAAAACGTCGTATTATTGAAAAAGGCTTAGGATTTTTTCATACATACCCTTTTAAAAAGCTAGGTGACATTTCTTGATTTTTATTACAACCCGATGACGACTCCATTGTTTTGTTCTCTGAACATTGTTCCAACGATTGTTTCCTTAAAAATGTAAAAAATATTTAAACCTAATATTTAATTACCACTAAACACTTTTCATAAGATATTGTAATACAAAAGGTGAAAAACGAGACATAATTTTTTTAATCACAAAAATAAATACTATGATGTAAACTTACCTCTTTTTCGTCATATTTGCACATTTTTCTAATAAACAAGCTCTTCTTTTCCTTTTCAAACATCTTTCTTTCTTTTTTCCCATTTTTATTTTATATAACCGCCAAATAAATTCGCTCAATGTTTAATGTCGTCCGGAAACCGACTAGCACAGATCCGTCGCTGACAATGGTCAAGAGGGGACTGAGCGTCTGAGCGGGGCGAGGTTTGCATACGCGCGCTAGCTTATAACTAAAGGACGTAAGCGACAAAATGGTTTTTGTTATTTTATTTAGTTAGAAACGGTAATTTGAGAAATTCCTTCTAGAATTTTAAAGAGTATGTATAGACTCATCTACATAGAAAGTTAAGAGGCTTAAATCGGTCCCGTTTGCCCATAAGATGTGAATCTCTTTTTAAAAAGAGGTATGTTTGATATATTTTTCTCTGTTAAAAAAGTTACCTAATCATGTATTGAAAACTAACAAAATAAGGTTTTTATCATGAACTTTCAGGTCACCAACTTATAGTTTGATCCGTTTTGTATTTACTGAAAAAAATTGAGATCATTGGCGCCATAATTTCCAATGCGTCCTCTTCAGTTACTTGAGCCAGCGTCGCGATAAAGGCCCTAAATCTACATCTGTAGTTTTCTATACTTGTGCATGGTATTAAATAAATTATTTAAGATATTTACGAGACATGTAGGTAGAACTAAGCCCTTTCTCGTGATTTCTTTTTGCAAATTAGTTCTAAATTTATTGCCTTAAAGTGTTGTTTCTCTAATCTGGGGCTTTGGCTATCTATTCAGTGCATTAATATACATACATACCACTTAGGTAAGTAACATAAAGATAAATGTAACAATACATACCTAACATGATTAGATTAATACATACTAGTAAATACCTAAGTGTTATATCAAAGTCCAAAGTGCAAAAAAGACAAAAACATGCGTTTTTATACAAACAAACGTAAAGTAAACGCTAATTTGAGGACACTGAAAGCTATATCCTGTTGCGTTAATTGCGAGATAATTGCAATTAATCTATCAAGATAGTATTTACTTATTTGTTTACTTTACCAGATCAACAAAATGTCAATTACGTTAACTAGACAAAAATATTACAAACTACGTGTAGGGCCCAGTTTTTTGATCACCAGTTAAATCAACCATATATTTAACCAATAATTATGCTAACCAATGGTTTTAAATTTCGGTAAAACGTTTAGGACTAAAAAAAAAACCCTGATTCGAAAAATGGTTTTCACAGACCCGTAATTTATTGAATGGCCTATCCAACGATACCCCACACCATGGGATAGACGAGTTAAAAAGCAACACCACTTTAAGTGTATAGGAGGTTTTTTATTTTACCACTTTGTGGGCGTGGCTAATAGGTATAGCAATGCCAAATTATAGGTTTCTAGTATTAAGAGTCTCTAAGCTAAGCTGCGGAAAGACGGACGGGCGGGCGGACGGACAGACGGACACGGCGAAACTATAAGGGTTCTTTGAAACCCTAAAAACAGGCAGGACATGGACTACCCGTGTGCAAGTTTCATCCAAATCCGTAAAGACTCGAAGATGTAACAGACAGAAAAACAGTTACTTTCGCATTTATAATATTATGGATTAGTAAGTATGGATTTTACAAAGAACCTTGGCGTAAACTTTGTATAGTAATATTGTTTACTCCTGTATACAATATTATTGTACAAACTTTACGCCAAGGTTCTTTATAGAACATTGAAGAAGAGAAAGTGTTGCTCACTCACTTTCACTTTCTCTCTCTTTTTTTAGGGTTCCGTACCCAAAGGGTAAAAACGGGACCCTATTACTAAGATTCCGTGTTCCGTCTGTTTGTCTGTCCGTCTGTCTGTCTGTCACCAGGCTGTATCTCATGAACCGTGACAGCTAGACAGTTGAAATTTTCACAGATGATGTATTTCTGTTGCCGCTATAACAACACATACTAATAACAGAATAAAATAAATATTTAAGGGGAGCTCCCATACAACTATAGTGATTTTTTTGCGATAATGGTACGGAACCCTTCGTGCGCGAGTCCGACTCGCACTTGGCCGGTTTTTTCTTTCACTTGTTCTCCTATCAACCGACATGTTTACCAGTTTACATTCACTTCCATTTCTTTCATATCACTCCTCACACAATCCATCCATATAATAACATCTATTCAATCTATTGTACACAGGATGACTCAACCATGGGTATTTTTGGTGTCTGTATTAAGTATTGTGATCCCGGTACCTGCAAGACCCAAAATATTGAACTTGGGCTTTATTGAATCAAATCACCAAATTTAAGTGGTGCCGCCTTTTCGGTTTACGCTCCTCTACGCTAGATGGCACTACTTTTTATTGACAAAAGTGACATCTATTGATTCGTTCGTAAACCAAATAAAAGGAAAGTCATGATCTGTCACAATCGGAGCAAAGAGGTAAATAAACATAGATCATTTAACTTTTATCTCAAGATAACTTACTTTTAAGTGCCCAAAACGTAGATTTCAACACTGAAATGTCTGTATATCACCAAAATATAACTTATTAGAAGGAAAATATAGTTTCTAATGGTATTTTATATAACACGGCGTTGTCTATTACATAGATACGTGCGGTCATTACCACTGAAGTTTCTACACTAAACAAACGAATAACATTCCAACATATAGGTACATACTGAATAAAGCAGGTTATGTCGAAGTTATCTTGAATTGGCGACACTTTGATATCATCTGCTAACTCGCGGTTATTTGATAATTATTTTGGTTGGATGAAAGGTTGGTTGTTTTGATGTTTCATGTCAGTCAGTTAGTAAATAATGTAGATATTAACGTTGTTTATATAATTAATAATGTATGTAAAAACAGGGAAACTGTAGAAACCCACAATATGAATTTTAATCATAGGTATAAAAGCATCTATCTATCTACTTATAAAGGCAAAACAATCAAGTTATAATGAACGAATTAAATTGAACATTGCCCCTGACTTATCAAATATTAGATAAGTACTTAAGAACATAAAGTAAATAATTGTTTGGCGGTTGACGCTAAGAGAAGTTTTGTTCAGAGGGCCAACTTTTTCAAATCTTCAGTAGGTTGTAGGTAGTACCTACTTATAAATAATACTAATAGATACTATGTATTAATGTCTAAATTACTTTATTAGAGACTGGTAATGCATAGGTGTCGTACACTGTAAGCCAAAACCGTCGATGGCAAAATAATAAAAAAACGCATTACAACAAAACGGACAATTTCTTTCCGCGTAAGAGACAGGAGTCTAGTTTTCAAGAAAATCAATAACCGTATTTGTTAAATGATATTATAGCCAATGATATTATAGGTACATAATCCTACTAATATACTTTGGGTGAAATCGCAAGGAGCGCGTTTTTCAGTGAGGTAACTTATGTTATTAGGATATAAACGCATTTATCGTATTGGGAATCCTGCGATAACATGAAATAAATTACATAGTGTGAAAGTCTGTAGATATCTTTAAATGTTAGAATGTTTGTTGGGTTCAATTACGTCTAAATGGCTAAACGGATTTCAATAAAATATGGAGTAAATGATAGACCATGGTACCATGGTAATAGGACAAAATACACTTTTCATCCCGGTAGTACTTTTGGGATAATTTACGACGTTCACTCGCACATCGTGCGAGTCAACGTCGTAAATTATCCTATATCGTCGTAAATTATCCATAAACCGGCAACAAAAGAAAAAATCTTATTATAATGTCAGAGACCTTGATGTATCATGTACAGAAAGCCAAAGTTCAATGCATTGTAATTTATGCCACTTTTATACCGTTGATTGCTTAATGAGTCTCGTAGGCATTAACATATTTAAATCTATAACATTAGAAATTATATAAGGTAGCGTACTTACGTTGATTTATTTCACAAATGTGAAAATCTTTCTAAATCACAATAACTAATAATAATTGCGCTATTCTGGGCAAAAGCTACCTACATAACAATGGTTTTTTTTATTTCACTCTTCACAAAGGATCACATAATTATAAGGCTTACAAAAGAGATTAAACAAGATAGATATAATATAGATAACCACTTCCGCACTTGATTTATAAAATTAAACCGACTAATCCCACAAAGCGATTCTCCTCCACATTATGCGCACATTAGCTTTGCGGCTACTCTTTACTAGAGATTACAATCCCGGGATCCCGCGATTCGGGACCCCGGGATCTCGACCGTTTACTGGCCCCGAAAATCCCGGGACTGTACTTGGCTAATCTCTAAACACAAACAAGTCTAATTTGTATTCCGTAGACCGTTGCGCCTTGACAATAACCTTGCCTAGATTATATTAATAGCATTTATTACATAACGACAAAAAACAACCCTTAGATGCGCCGTACTCCAACCAGCGTAGAACCTGAGCGAGCGTTTTCAGCTGCTGCTCAAGTTGGCAATAAACTACGAAGCAGACTTGGAAGTCAAACATTGCGTGCTTTGATATTTTTGCGATTATATTTTCGAAATACTAAATAGATTTTTTTGTGTTGTCTTTATGATTTCTTGCCAAAGTTCCCAATTTTTTTTGTTGTTTTTTTCTTTTCTTATTATATTGTGATTTGTATTGTGCAAAGACATAAAAAACATTTTTTTTGTTAATTATTCCAGTTTTTTTTTCGTTTGAGCCCAATTAGAAACCACGTAGTCTAATCCAGGGATAGGTCAGGAATCCCGGGATGCAGCTTCAAAAATCCCCTAATCCCCTATCCCCTAAGCTCAGGATTGTATTCTCTACTCTTTACCAGTAACTGAGTTCCCTACAGCCTATGACCCGTCTGCCTTCAAAGCAAGAGTGAACAGGCATCTTCCAGCTATAAACTCGTTCGCTACATCGTAGACCCTAACTACGGTTTACGGAGTAACTTCTCTAATCTGGGCTACGGTCAGATTACTTATTAGACCAATCATGACCTTATTCTAATTTATTTGTAGCATGTCTTCTTCTTCCTCAACATCTCCATTCACCGTCATCTCAAAAGCCATTTCTAGCTTTTGACACAAACCGTCCATCGTTTGTTTGATAAATCAAACCAATCAAAACTTAAAATTGTTAGAGGACACTCTTCTATGCTTTTTGAGTCGCGTCGATGCCGCGACGGTTAACCCGTATCACAGATAATGTAATACTAGCATACATATGCCTCATCCCATAAAAAGAAATTGATTATTTTTCTAAAAACATCGATCGCATTCGGTGCCGTTCCACGGTCATAAATGGTGTTAGCAGCCCTTATATAGTTTGGGCCCAGTACCAAGTTGGCAACCTTTATGGGAGACTGGGGTGACTTGGTTCTACGGGAGACTTGGTACATAAAAATTATAAAGCCCCTAAACATCTTTGGTGGATTTCAAAAATCAAACTTAACTCTACTATTATTTATATTATCATTTTAAAACAATTTGAGATGCTAAGTAGCTTTATCATTTTTGTGAAACAAGTCTTCCGCAGAATCAAATCGCCCCAGTCTACTCTGTACCGACATCAGTGTCCTTGTTGGTGGAAGTGATTGGACACTTGGAGCACTCCAACAAGTCGGCAATATGTTGGATATATGTATTTGGAGGCAGACGGACCTATAAAGCCCCATTTTGGCAAATCTATTGAGGCCACGGCAGTTCATGACATGACCATTAGTCAAAATTGTGCTATTTTTGTAAATAGTTAAATTCTTTAACTGATAAAGTGCAAGCTTTCTGTGAAGTAAAAGTCATGTAATTTTGAATGACATAGACAATTTTTTATCCCGGCAAATTATGAACTAGCTATTTATTATAAGTTATTAAGCTGACATGGTCACAATCATTAGAATTAATATTTGTTTCGGGATATTTATCATGTATATTTAGGTTTTGGTTGAGAGCTCGATATTTTGGCACCGTTACAAGCACCATGATCACGAGGCCTAAAGTCTTTGTGGGTGGGTGTTGTTTACAAGCTGACATAATTCTGTCTACCCTCTTTCTCACTCGTTTTTCGCGCACGACGCCACTACTACCAGAACTCGTCTCACTAGTTACTCGACATTGTTCACGACAGACGATGCTCACTGTATCCAATTTTGACACATGTTCAGTAGTTTTTCGACCTTTACATAGTTGAACCACTGGATTCCAGGCTCTCGACAATTGAAACCCGTTGTCCCTATTGAAATTTTGCACTTGGTTATTACACCAAAACCTAAATATACATGGTAAATATCCCGAAACAGATATTAATTCTAACTATTTATCATAATTTACCATTGACATGAATGTAAAAATAGATTATGATTGATGAATTGACTCTTAAGGGCCTACATCCACTTTAGTGCCGTAAAACGGTAACTTATATATAAGTGCTACATGTCTAAGTAGGTTTATATCTCGTTCGTTTTGTGAACAATTGAATTTCTAATAGTAAATAGTTGCCGGCGTAATTGCTTTGCGGAAATCCGTCCTCTTCAATTAATATTATAATGTATGGTTGATAACAATTTGTTAGTACATCTCCATTTTGAAGCGCAGTAAGATATACTGCAAATTGTTATTAACCATAGATATTCTCCTACTTGCATTTCAAATACCAACCTACCTATAGGTACATTGTAGCAATCGATTTGAAAGCTATTTTAAAATGGCTGTTTGCTAACGTATTTACTTTAAACTAAAAAGATAGACATCTAGGTAAGTAAAGTACCTACCTACCTACCTTCCTACACTTAAGTTTTTATAAACCACGAAATAAAAAATTTATTGCTAATTTATTTTTTGTAAATTTATTTGCATCTCTCTTTGCTAGCATTGTATTTAGTTATAAGTTGTTATTTTAAATCTTTTGCATGCCTACGTGGTAAAATATGGCTGTACTATTATATGTTTTTGCCATCGTTTGGAGTTACCCATATTTGCAAAATAAAGTTATGTGTCACAGCTTCATTCGAAGCGATTTATTGTTTACGTATTGTAGCAGCGCTCCCATGTACCAGCCTTGCACGGATTTTTAGAGGTAAGTAATTTTTTTTTTTTGGTCACATTCATTTCACTGGCAGCATATATCCGTTTACCCCCAATAAACTGTAATATCATTCCGCGTTTCCGTGCTCAAGCCTTCGCACGTTTCCGCTCCTACAAATAGATCCAGCTCATACAAATAAATCCAGCTCCTCAAAATGGGAAAGAAAAGGAAGATAGAAAAAACTGAAGAAGAAATACGGCGAAAAATACAAAAATTACAAAATAAATTGCAGGCAACGACTAATCGCCGTATTAATTCTTCATTCGTAGAAGACTTACACAGTAAGTTACACAATTAATATAAAACTATTGTGTTATTGTCAGTGATGCGAGGTTACCAAGTTTGGGTCTCCTCTGTCATTATCAAAAGTGATGCGTACTGCCATACCTGGGCTGATACTGTCACATAATCATTAAGATCATACTTATACTTACTTGCCTAAGTGATGCGAGGCTACGAAGCATGGGTTTCCTCTGTCACGTTAAAAAGTGTTAAGTATTGCATCTATTATCGAACGTATTCTAAAAAGAAACGTTTTTCACAGATTTGTCGCACGATCAACTAGATGTGGACTGTGGTATGTCACAGAATGAGGAGGCCTGCTTGTTTCAAGCTTCGCCGGTTTCTACCTCGCCGGTTTCTACCTCGCCGCTTTGTGTTTCCCCACGTGCCTCGCCATGTTCATCGCCACGTGCTCGTTCTCCGTGCCCTGCTTCGCCACCACCAGCTCCACCACCGCTATGCACCGCGCCTTTGTCGCCTACACCAGGCACCTCAGCAGAAGCACAGCCAGAAGTGATGGGAGACCAAGACTTAGATGAAGACACCCTGCAGTTACTCGGCGATGCTCCAAAGACGGACATAACCATGGGTTCGTCTGTCCATAAGGACATTGCCAATCGTTGGCAAGACATCCTTACTAAAGGCTTGGCTAAGAATGTAAAAGAAAAACTTTTAAAAAGTTATTTCGTTCCTAAAAATTGCGATCTCTTGCTGGCGCCAGCTCTCAACCCGGAAGTAAAGGCAGCTCTGCAGGATCCTCTTGTAAAAAGAGATTCGGCCCTCATGTATAAGCAAAATCAGCTTGGGATTGCATTGTCAGCCTTATCATCCGCTACTGACATAATAATTTCAAATGAAACGTCCAAACAAAAACTTTTGAAACCCATCAGTGACGCTTGTCGTATATTATGCGACAAGCGTTCGCTTTTTTGGGAGACAAAAACAAGACGTAATTTTGTCGTTTCATCGATTAATATTAATTTAAAAGATACTTTGCTTGAGACAAAAAGGGGTAGTTTCTTATTTGGAGAAAATGTTACCGACAAGGTAAAAGCCGCCAAAACAATACAACAATCAGGAGATGCCTTGAAACACGCCCTAAGACCAAAATTTAATAAGCCAAAAGGTGTCCCAAAAGGTCCAAATAAGGGGCATTTAAACTATAACCCTCAGCACCGCAAGACGGACAACAAGCCGAACAATACGAGGCGTGCTGCTCGCCCTGCATATCGGCCGCCGCCGCCACCGCCGCTAACCAGCGGCAGTTCGAACATATTGAACCTTAAATGTTTAAACAAATTCGTAGAGACTAATCATTTCAAGATGGAAGATTATCGTACAGCGTCAAAGCTTATAACAAAAAACTGTTACATGGCATCAATTGATCTAAAAGATGCTTACTTCTTAATTTCCGTACATAAATCTCACCGAAAGTACCTCCGTTTTAAATACAATAATACGCTTTATGAATTTAACTGTCTACCGTTTGGTTTATGCACTGCTCCTTATGTGTTTACAAAATTATTAAAGCCAGTTATGGAATATCTAAGAACCCATGGCATGATATCAGTTATATATGTCGACGATATTTTTTGTATTGGAACAACTTTTCTTGAATGTAAATATAACGTTGATTTAACAATAACATTACTCAAAAACTTGGGTTTCATAATAAATACAGAAAAAAGCTGCTTCAAACCGAAAACAGTATTCAAGTTTTTAGGTTTCGAATTTGATTCGAAAAACATGTTATTAAAATTACCTGGTACCAAAAAGTCAAAAATAAAAGAATACATTTCTAGCTTCTTGAAAAAGCGCAAATGTAAACTTCGTGAATTTGCTCGGTTCATAGGTTTATTAATTTCTGCTTGCCCTGCAATTCAATATGAATGACTTTACACTAAAGCTTTTGAACAATTTAAATATTCCTGTTTACTTACCAATCCTAGTTTCGAACAGGTAGTTCGGCTCCCCAACAGCTTACATAGTGATATGTTGTGGTGGTTAGATCATATTGATCATGGTTCGCATTCTTTAACTTGTGATCGATATGATTTAGAAATCTTTTCCGACGCGTCATGTACGGGTTGGGGAGCGTAGTGCAGCACAGGTGAATGTTTTGGCCATTGGAAAGATAGTGAAAGAACCGTACATAATTAACGAGTTAGAGTTAAAAGCAGCTTTTCTCGCACTTAAATGTTTTGCCCACGAATCGTATAATTTGAAAATACTATTACGAATTGATAATGTCACTGCTATATCCTGTTTTAATCGCATGGGCAGCATACAGTTTGAACACTTGCATAATATCACTAAAGAAATATGGCAGTGGTGTGAAAGGCGTAAGTTAACTATTTTTGCGTCTTACATAAACACTAAAGATAATCATGAAGCAGATCAATTATCGCGCATGAAATTTAAGGACACTGAATGGGAACTCAATGACGATGCATTCAATCAAATAACACATTATTTTCGGGACCCTGAAATAGACCTTTTCGCGAGTAGGTGTAATGCTAAGTGTTCCAGGTACATAACTTGGAAAAACGAACCTGACGCTTATGCAATCGATGCTTTCACCATTCCATGGAAAATAAACTATTCTACGCATTCCCACCGTTTTCACTAAACACAAAAACAATGCAAAAAATTATTAATGACAAAGCAAAACGCATAGTAGTTGTACCATATTGGCCAACACAACCCTGGTTCCCTGTGTTCCAAAAATTAATTTGTTCCAAACCAATCTATTTTAAATCAAACGTAAATTTGTTAATTTCTCCTTTCAGAACGCCTCACAATCTGCACCGCACCCTAAAATTGGTTGCCGCGAAGCTTTCAGGCAAACTTTATTAAAAAGACATTTGTCTAATAAATCCATAGAAATTATGTTATCATCATTATCTGATTCCACTTATAAACAATACGATGTTTGTATAAAATCTTGGTTAAATTATTGTAATAAACATGATTATGATTATTCCTCGGTTTTAGTTCCTGTAGTCATTCATTTTCTTACCACAATTTTTGAAAAAGGGGCAAAGTACGGTACTATCAATTCATATAAATCCACCGTAGCCTTGTTGTTAAATAATGTGGCAAACGATGACCGAATTAAGCGATTTATGAAAGGAGTTTACAGATTAAGGCCTAGTATCCCAAAATATAATTTGACGTGGGATCCAACCACCGTTCTAAATTATTTAGCAAAAAAATGGCCAGACCTTGATTTGGAAACTCTTTCCAAAAAGACTATAACTCTATTGGCTTTGGTGACTACGCATCGGGTTCAAACGTTTTCATTAATACAATTATGCAACGTTAAAGTAAATTCTGCTATTGACATAACTATAACAATACCTGATTTGATAAAAACTTCCAAACCTAATTCTTCACAACCAGTTTTAAGATTACCTTTTTTCGACGCTCGTCCTCAGATCTGTCCCGCTAAATGCTTAGAGGATTATATAAATAAGACTCAACCGCTTCGTAAAAATGTTTTTTTATTAATAAGCTATAAAAAACCACACTCAAAAGTTTCATCACAAACACTAAGTCACAGGATAAAAGATACACTTTGCAGTAGCGGTATAGATACGTCTATATTTAGTGCTCATAGCACTCGTCATGCAGCCACATCCTCAGCCAATAGACTTGGAGTCAATATTGACCTTATAAGAAAAACTGCCGGATGGAGTGTATCATCTTCTGTCTTCGCAAAACATTACAATAGGCAGGTTGTACCTGATCCACATCTCTTTGCCACTACAGTACTTACTGATGGTCATAATCTGTAACAAATATTTAATATTAGATTAAGAATATCTTTAATTAATGTTATCTAGATATAATAAAAGGCACTTGTGATTACTCACCTGTTTTGGTTAATTTCACATTTCTATCTCTGAACATCTACAATACGTAAACAACGAATCGCTTCGAATGAAGCTGTAACACATAATTAAAAATCAAACGAACTTACCAAGTGAAGTTCGATGATAATTATGTGAACAGCTTCATCCGAAGCGATTTATACCCTCCTGAGATAAGTTATCTACCCTGCCCGAGATAAATAAAATGTGAAATATAGGTAGCTTTCAACAAAATGATATTACAATTTATTGGGGATAAACGGATAGTGCTGCCAGTGAAATGAAAGTGACCAAAAAAAAAAACAAAAAAAAAATTACTTACTTACCTCTAAAAATCCGTGCAAGGCTGGTACATGGGAGCGCTGCTACAATACGTAAACAATAAATCGCTTCGAATGAAGCTGTTCACATAATTATCATCGAACTTCAGTTGGTAAGTTCGTTTGATTTTTAATTATCTTTAGCAATTCACGTCTGGACGCCTGGCTCCAAGCAACCACCTACTGTACCTCATTGTGACTCTTCGATGCCGGAGATCGCTGTGCACACTAAACAGGTCCGGAGAATATTGTGCAGTCACTGACGGCATTCCGGCGAGAGTGCTGAACTGCTGTGTGAGTGCTGGTGCCTGAACTCTCTCCTGTGTTGACACGCTTGTGCCGCCGCCTCTCTCTTGTCGAAGGCCTTTGATAGGGTCTGGCACGTAAGTCTACTCAGTAAGATTCCTGCTTATGGCATCCCCGCTGGTTTGAGTAGCTGGATATCCTATATAGACCTTATGGCTATTGATGCCGGAGTTCCTCAGGGGTCTGTTCTCTCTGCAACTCTTTTTCTGCTGCACATCAATGACCTACTTCAGCCTGGTATAGTTGGGTACGCAGATGACAGTACTGTTTCAGAGAGATACTTGTCCAGCGCAAAAACCAGCGTGGATGAAGTTCGTTCCTTGAGAGAGGCTATGTCCACCATCCTACCACCGCGGACAGATTTGACCTTAAGCCTTGTCTCCTAGTGGGGTGATAACAAGCTAGTGATGACGCCACCAAAACACAGGCGTGTCTTTTTACCGCTAAAAGAAGTCTTTTCGATCAAACGCCTACTTTTCGGGATGAGTCTGTTCCTGTGACTGATCGGCTCGAGCTCCTAGGCATGGAGTTGACATCCAGTCTTAACTTCAGCGCCTCCTTTGAGTACAAAGCCCAAATTGCGGCCAAAAAACTGGGCATCCTAAATAAAGTGAAGCGATACTTTAAGCTTTAGCTTTTAACCCAAAGCGCAAGTAAAAAAAAAAAAAAACTAAATATTACCTGTGATACATTACTTTCTTATGTTTAATGCTTATGATTACACGGTCAAGTAGGTAGATAGACAATGAATATTATAGACCGTCATTTTGTTAGGTACAATAAGAGGACAAAATTGCAGTCCTATCTCAATATTTATAGTCACCTGCACGGTTCTGTGCATATAAATGTGTGCGTGAAATTTCAACGCAAACAATAAGACATCATACAGTCTAACTACGAGGTGAAGGGGCGTGGTCAAGGCCACACAAAGATAAAAATATATAATTACTCGTTTCACTTATATAATTATAATTACAAAAGTCCGTGTCGAGCCGGTTCAAAACTAAATCTAAAGTTCGTCATAGTAGTTATCGTTACTCGTGGCAGATTCGTGAGTGAGTGCCACTCCAAAGCGGGATCCTAATAGATGCGAGTACATATCTTGACTGCACGAAGTTTCTTCTTGTATTTATGGTAACTTAGAATCATGATAACAAATAATGACTAGTAAGTTACGCGAAAGGTATGCATCTTAGAATAGGTATAAAATTAAAACAATAAAGTAATTTATTGATTTAATAAATATTATTAACACTAATTTAAATAGTAGGCAGATAAAAAAAGTTAGATAAGTTATAATTTTTAAATAATAATATGATAACTATTATTATTGAGGCTATAGCTTAATTATTCGTTTTCACTTGGAAAAGAGGATTGAAGCTTAACCTCAACAATACAGTGCTAAATATTTACTATTGCCAGGACATTCCCCGTTTCAAAACCAACCAACTATTGATTTAAATAATATGAAACAATGATGTTTACATAGAATACCGTACCTAGTACCTAGTTTTATATACAAACGTTAACAAGTGCGTACACCTTACTTACTCAGGTTATTGCCAAATTCTTAGGCTAAGTAGGTAACTACTTACTTAGGTAATTATAATTTATTTAAACTGGGTCTAAAGCGTTTACTTTTATGTGAACAAAACGGTAACCATTCAATAAAAAAAGGAATAAATTTTATTTGTGAACAACACGAAAATCTTAAATACCTAAGTAGGTATATACACCCCAATTTATTTAATTTTCATAAAAAATAATCGTTTTCTTTATGCACCTACTACAGATAGTTACAGAGTACTTATGTAATGATTTGTATAACAAACTTTCTTTTCAACATCTTTCGAAATTGTAAAAAAAGATAATATCGATTCCTGGTTCTTTCCTTTATTTAGATACCCGTAAACACAACAGTATCTTTTATAGGACTCATTATAACATCGTTTAGAAGTCATCGTTCCTTGCAAAAATCACAGAATTAATTAATGGCTAGCGTGCGAGCCGAGCGGTAAGCGGCAACCTTGAACCTAATGCGATGCGATACCTACTCCGTTTCGCGAGGAGCGCCGGCCGAGCGTACCTAAATTGCGGAGTGAGACACCCCTCTCCCCCCTGCTAAAGCTATTGGAGGACTACTGACCCTGCCTGACCACTGTTGAACTACACAGCTATAAAATGGCAGGGGGTGACTGGCACACTTAATTAATGGGACCCCATAAAGGCGACCATATTATTATTAATTTAATTAATTAGGATGGATGACTTATACCTAGTCATTGTCCTTGTTCGCTCGAATGAAATAATGTAGTATTTTAATTTAATAAAACATTAAATTTTAAAAGAAAATATATTCAAACATAATTGAGGAAATAAACCCATCACAGATGTTATAAATTCTTACAAAAAAAAACTTACGTATAAAAACTTTAACAAAACAAAAAGTATTCTAAGTCTATTATCACAAGATTCGTTTTTGTATAAATGTTATCACAGTTTTCCCTGCATGAAGGGTTTAAGATACTTGTGAAAGCTCTGGTTGACAGGCTCCGCGTTGAGGGGGCTCTTGAGCGCTTCCTCCATCAGACGCTCGTACACTTGACCATCGTACGCGCCCAAGGTTGATTGGAGCAACTGGAGAAGGTTAAAAATAATAATTACACAAATAATCTGCCTAACCTTTTCCCTACTATGTTGGGGTTCATTCAGAAAGAACAATTATACAAGGTCAAATTAAACTTAACGGCAAAAAGTCTTTACCTCTGAAGTTCTACCTGTTAGCCCCACCCAGTTATGTGACCATTTATACCTTACAGATGGCGCGACGCAATATAAATTGCGTCGATAGGCAATATCGCGGCATCGGCGCCATCTTGGATTTTAGTATTACTAAACAGTTGGTTTTGGTAACAGGTTTATGCTTTTTATGTCATCCTTATGTTTACGGGATAGAACCCAAAATCGGTTGAACGGACTATAAAAAGATTTGGAAAGATGTCTAATGTTATTTCAAATGGAGTTTAAGTATTCAAAATCAACTTACGTAAAAGAAAAACAAATATACTAGGAATCACCATTCAAAATTATTCTAGATATTATTTTCCATCAATGACATTTTTAAAATACTTAAAATTTTCAAATACAAACAATTCTAATATCGAATCTTATAAAGAAAAAAAAATCCTCACCTCATCGATTATATCAAAAGCGTCCACAAGTCCAATGGTATTAGGTCTAATTTTCCTCAGCAACTCCTCGTACCAAGATCTCAAGTGCACCACATCCGCATTCGAAATTGAAGTGTACTGAAGAAAACAGAATGAAAGTTGAGAAAACAGAAAATTCTTTTAAATTTTAAGTATTTTACATTTATGTATTGTTCAGAAAGGATTTTTACGGGTATTTTTCAAAATAAATTTCATAGAGGCAGCCTCTGACCCAGTCGGAGCCTCTTGCTAAGTGGGAATCATTCTCATCCTCTTGTCCCGATCTCATTTATTTATTTTTTCTTTTTTTTGTATTTTTGTCTTCTCTTCCTAGGCATTTCTTCTTTTACACAAATCATCCATCTTTTCTTAATTTCTTGAATCATTCTGGCTATAGTAAAAAGAGTGACATAATATTGCGGTGACACACTAACCTGTAGCAAATCCCCCAGCCTCTCCAGCGTCCAGTACACAGCATATAGCTCCACGAGCTGGCCCATCACCTCAGCCAGCGGTGCAGACATGGTCTTCATAGCTTTGGACATGTCCTCGTGGAATGTGGATATTACGATCAGTCGACTGTGCGACTGAAAAGAAATTGGCATCAGTATGAGACTTCTCCCCTAATATTTACATACCAATGTTAATTGGCTATTGAGTCGCCCAATAAGGATGTTTCCTGGTTGGAAAATGATAATTCTATTAAGTCCGTCAGTGAGATTATCAAATAACATTGGACACGTATTTTTTGCTTTACGAAATCAATAAAAATTGACAAAGATAAAGTGCTTCAAAGTTCAGGAGTGGGAGCTTGTGACGTCACTTGTCAGTATAAAGTGAACTAGCGGCTTGACGTCACACGATATTTCAACGCATTGTATCGTCGTCACTTTTTGTATACGTGGTGGTGTCTCATCCCATACAATGAAACTGTCCCGACTTACTGTACTGATTATACTGATTCTATCGATTGATTATTATATGGTGATCTATCTATCGCCGTGGAACGGAACCGAACGCGATCGATTTACAAAAAATAATCGGTATTATCAGATGAAAAACGCTAGTTACGCTTGCACGGTTTCTTTGTATGGGATGAGGCATCTGTATGCTAGTATTTTATTATCTGTCACGTGGCAAAACAAAAATACTTGCCAAATATTTTTTATTAATCTATCTGACGGATAAAAATCAAATTTTCAATCAACTATCCTATTACATGGGACCAACGAAATGGGTGAAATGCGGGTGTACAGTTCGCCTCTACCTACCTCTTTGGAAAACAAAGGCGTGTTGTAATTTTTTAGCCTGAACCAACCTCTCTGTTCAGTTTTGATATCAGCCGTCATCGAGCTCGGGTATAATTTTTTTATTTTTTTTTGTTACTTGCCCCACACTAGGATTTTCTTCCTGTATCGTAGGTGCGATTACAAACATTTAAACTCACATACACAACACCCAGAACCGAAACAATTATCTGTAGGTCATACAAATATTTGTTCCGTTCGGGAATAGAACCCGCGACACGCAGCGCAGCAATCAATCGCTCAACCACTGCGCCAACCGTGTGGGATTAAAAGGTCTATAAAAAAATTAACTTACCTCCGCAGCCGAAACTAACTGTATCGATGTAGTATTCCACGCGTCTTCCTGGGACATTCCAGACATTATTTTACTGGTCATACTATCCACACATGAAGATATTTTCCTGTCATACAGAAAAAGACACATATAAAATCTCTGCTCATCACATACTCAATCAAAGTGTAATTATCAAGGTATCTAAATATATAGTAAAGTGGTATTAAATTACTTCATCGCAACTATTTGAAATCCTCGAATGATGCCTTCCACAGAACTGTCCCATTTTTCAGAGTATCCTGGAGCGGAAACTGTCTTCAAATAAGCAACTGTTGGTGGCAAGGGATCTGTGTCGATCTGACGCCATGTCTTTAGTAAGAACCTGTAAAATATTAACAATTTGAAACCCAAATCTTCTTTGATAATCAGCTCTTTATCGACAAATTTGATTATATCAAAGCCTCTGACTCCCGAACTAGGTGGACCTGTATGTCAGTAGTTAGATTTTGCTTCAATAATAACCCTATTAGAAATGGTTCACCAAACCGCATTGCGATAATCGATTATAAGTTAATAGAAAGTACTGCTATACGGGTATATCTACCAGAAATAGGTATATACATATATATTGTAGGTATGTATATATATATATATATTCTACTATTTTTTTAGTGCTTATGGGGAATGGAATATTCCAAGTAAGTTCCTTTTGTGGATACGACCTGGTGCCCCACTATGACGCCTAAAACCATCATGATTCCGACTGAGATAAAGATATGGTGCCATACAGGAAGAAGACGAATCATGATGGCATTGGCACTTCGTAGTACGGCCCGAGGGTACCGAAACGCAAAAGCTATAACTACTAGAGAGGTGAAGTACTGATAATCTTGCAAAATCACACGCACCTCGCAGTCTGCAACAGCAGCACAGTGTTGTCCCCCTCATAGGTACAAGAGGCCGTGGTGAGAGCATAAGTGGGTGGAAGGTTGGATGATGTCATGTAGCCGTGACCGCCGCATGCCAGCCGGCACAGTGTCGTGAACATTGAAGAGTCTGTCGTGCTGATAGCTTTCAGACAACAGGCTAGGGCGTGCAACTGGAATAAAGGAAAAAGTAGACAGCAGTCAACAGATGGTTTGTCGCAGTAGACTAAAACGACATCATCAATCCAACTCCCGGTTCTTGGGTGAATCGCACGGCCTGGCAGCAGACAGGGGAGTTTGGGGGAGGGGGGAATTATAGCTAATAATAATATCACTCGCTGACTGAAAAGTAGCAAAATGCCCGATCTTCGAGCCGTCGCGATCTTATGGAAAACCATTATTTTATTATCTGTAGAAAATATAATAAGCAAGCATAAAATAAAACTACGAAGAGGTTCCTCCTTCCTTCTATTTAAGGTTCCGTAGTCAACAAGGAACCCTTATAAAATAAAGGCGCCCACAACTCGCGGTAGCGCTCTTCCAGCCGCCCCATCGTACCGTATCACGCCGCACTGGTCTGCGGTTGCCCCTTCGTCAAAAAAAAAAAGACGCGGGCGGCACGTCGTGTCAAGCTGGCCCATTTTATTTTTATCCTATTTCTTCGGAGCTTAACGTAACGTTACAAGGGTTAGTAACGGTACTGTTCCAGGCTGGGTGCTTAGCATTGAGATCACCTGCTAAGATAACAGAGTCACTCAAGCCAAAGAGGGCGGTAAGATCTTTTTTGAGATCTTCTGGGTTAATAACCGATGACGCCGAGGATGGAGGGCAACAGGCGGAGATGATGGTGATCGATTGATGAACAGTCATTCCTAGCCGACAGGCTGATTACTGAAGGTACGAAGTGAGGTCGGGTGGGGGTTTCGCTACAATGAAGCTCATTTTTGTAGTAAATGAGAGTGCCTCCACCGTGGGAGCGTGTCCTATCATTCCGAAATGTACGGTAGTTGGCAATTTTGGGGGAGCGGTGATGGGGTTTTAATAAGGTCTCCTGGACGAGGAAGATATCCAGCTGATGATCGCGAAGAAACGTTGCAATATCATCACGCTGGGTAGTAATGCCATTGGCATTGAAGAATCCTAATCTAAGGGACCGGGGTTTGAGGCAATTACTTCTCATTTGTGAACCCATTCTTCGTTAACAAAAACAAGGCTATCGAGTTCCTTCGTGATTGTAAGATACTTCGAGTAGATTTCGAGGCTCGATAGGAAATTTGGGGGATTCGCTGGGTCTGTTAGCTCAGCGTGAAGGGCTCGGGCCTCTGGAGTCATCCAGATCGCGTATGCGCTGAATATAGTCTCAGCGACAAAGCGATAGGAGCTCTGGGCGAGTTGGGCTACAGGGAGCGGGCGCGCACCAACGGTGGTGGTGGGAGCCACCTTGTTGGTTTGCGCTGGGGCCGCTGTGGCTGGGATTGAACTAGGCACTGGGATAGAGATCCATCAGTGCTAGAATAGGCTGGGACGACTGAGGTGCCACACTTTGGTGGTTCAGTTTACCCCAAGGAGAAGGCCTCTGAGGGGCTAGACGGGGGGCTTGTGTGGGGGGGCGGTTTGCGAAGAGGGAGCTTCGCGTGTTTGGTGCGCCTTATGGCGCTTGGCCATTTTAGGCGCGAGTTTAGGGGCTTTAGGGCAACCCCGGTAATTGGCAGGATGCCCGACTTGGCCGCAGAGCACGCAGCTGGGAGGCTCCGTGCAATCTGCGCGGTTTTTGGGACGGGGGCAGTTTTTGGTGCTATGCTCACCTAAGCACTTTACGCACCTGGGGGTAGCATAGCAGTTGGCCTGGGAGTGGCCATAAAGTTGGACACTGACCAACGACGTGGGGGCGATAAGGTTTCTCAATCGATATGCCTGACAGGGAGCACACCGTTTTGATCCCGAAAATCGGGTTGTGTTCTTCGGTGTGGCTGCAGACGACCAACACCATATCGTACTGTTGGCCACCTCTCGCGTTATGCACCTCAGTACACGGGACATTTTGGGCAAGAAGATCCTTCCGGATATCCTCCGTCGGGATTTCCTTTGGAATGCGGCGAATCACCACTCGGGTGGGTCTCTCTTCCGGGAGTGTATAGGTGTGGAACGAACGAAATGTTCCTTTCCTTGAGCAGCCGAGTTAAATCTCGGAAATCACGGGATGTCGGGACCAGGATTTTGATGCCTTGTTGTAGCGATGGGCGTTGAATGAACGAACTAGTTAATTCGACCGTCTACGTACAATGAACGATTCAACGGTCCACCGATAATCAACGAACTAGTCGAATTCGTAGACGGCTAAATTGAAACTACACAGTCCACTACGCTTGTTGGGCATGCAATCGCTTTATTGTAACTGATTTGATGATTTGACGCTCAGTACAAGCGTTTGAAACTACAATCCATCTCCCTATGGCTTATGCTCAGTTCTGTTCACTTATTATACTACCGCGCGTAACACAAATATACCGACTTCTAATTCGAAGCCAACGCCATCTATCGAGCCCTGTGCTACCCAAATAAATAGGGAAAATTTTATTGTTTGACGTGAAATGTCTCACCAAGAAAATATTAGTGAGATAGTTTTTGACTTGCGTTCGGCCCAGCTAGCGTAAAATGATAAATAAATCGATACTACATGTCAAAATGAATACTCGTGCCACGGTAATGATATTAGATATAATTACCGTGCTCGTGCTACCGTTTCCCATAAATTAGGAGCTTTAACGCACCTAATTTCATAAACTTTGGAGCGTTAACGCACCTTATTTCATAAACTCGATACGAAGGCGGTTATGAAAAACTTGTGCTATGGATTTTTTCGGTGTTTATATGTATATGGCGCTGATCAATATTGCATACAAAAATGTTGGAGGCGATACGAAAACGTTGTCGATACAATTACGCAGAAACTCGTGCTGATCGTTGTGTGTTTGGGATGATTAAATGTTATTATAACACTTACGATTTTTAAATAGACATTTTTAAACGACCGACATCAAAAAAAAAGAAGAGGATTCCAATTCGGCTGTATTTTTAGGGTTCAAACGGAGCCCTATTGCTGTCACTCACGTGTCCGTCTGTCTGTCCCTCGTCTGTCAAACAATTTTCTTCCGAAGAATTTTTTAACTTGCCATTGACCTGTGAACTAGTGATAATGTTTATTATTACGAATATTTTATTCACAAATACCAATATACTTGAATCAGATTTTTGCTTTGGTACGGAAGTCTAAATTCGCGAAGTCCGCACTTGGCCGGTTTTTAAATTTAACTTACCTCTCCAAGTCTCTCCATGTTACCCTGATGCAGATGACCGTTGATAAGATTGAAGGTGTCCCACAACCTCCAGGCGTTCATTCTCATGGCATAACACCCGGCTATGGCGGATAGTATCTTGTCCTGCTGCGTAACATAGTCTAGGATTTGGCGTTCTGGTTCTCTGAAAATTTATAATGACTGTTAGTCCGGTAACTGGGCTTATCCCAGTTGTAAACAACCCTTTGTGTCTATTGGCCTTGTTTGTTCTGTCTCCTGTTTGATATGGAGGGAAGTGGAAATTTGTATTTTTTCCTACCGGGATCCAAGACTGAAATTGCCTCGGCGATTTTATGGTGGTCGCCACTGTTGATTCTGGCTTTCAGGAGTTGCAGTGGTTTGGGAATATGGCGAAGGTACTGTCCCTAAAAAAAATCCGTTATATAGGTCTCTACTCCTGGGTGCAGAGAAGCATTAGTTTTCAAGAACATATTCATTAATCCATCACCAGTAGTTATAAACTGCAGAAATATCGTTATTACTGCCTTATGGTAAACCGATAGCTGGTTTATCAAAGTGCAGGCTTTCTGAACCCTGATAAATTATACCAGACTTAGCTGATTACCAAAGCAAGTTTCACATACCCCGCTTTAAGTTGAGATTGTCTCCTAACGGCAGAGTACCGAGCACCAACAGTGATAGCCTTGGCCAAATAGTTGACTGAATCGAATACTATGACCACCCTCACGAATACCATGGCTCCATAGATCAGCTTGCTGTTCTTAGATTTTACGTAGGTGCCGTCCTGAAACGGGCATAATCATACTTCTTACTAATATTATAAATGCGAAAGTTTGTATGGATGGATGGATATATGTTTGTTACTCAATCACGCCAGCAGCCGTACGTATTGCGTAAGTGAATACGGCAACGCAAAGAGTTTGACCGCTATCCAATCGACCAAATCGACCAATCACATGCGAGATGAATGACGCAATGTGGATTTCCGTCTGTACAACTGTGTAACGGCTGAACAGCAGCCTAACTTCGTAAGTAAATTCGGCAAGGCAAAGTGCAAAGAGTACGAACAATCGACCAATCACATAGACGGAAATCCACATCCACGCGTCTTTCATATCGCATGTGATTGGTCAATTGTTCATACTATATGCGCTTTGCCTTGCCGAATTTACTTACGAAATTAGGCTGCGGATCTGGATGATATTTGGCACAGAGATAGGTTTTAGTCTGGAATAGCTGTTGTTTAAAGTTGGTGTTTGGAATTGATATTTGGTTTTGTTGATAGCGTGGCGGGGGACAGGACGGTATGGAAGACAAAAATGGGTTGCGCCGACCTCAAGTAACACGGGATAAGGGCAGGAAGATGGTGATAATGTTCATTTGGGATGATAAAACACTTTTAGCGCGGGCGAAGCCGCTGGCAGAAGCTAGTAGGTAATAAGTTGCATTAAGCCTACCTACTCCCCAGTTTAAAGAAGGAACTGAATTTATACAATTATTTTAGTCAATGATATTTGTACGCCTAAACGGTAAGAAATTACTGGTCATACGAACTTTATCCAGATTATAAATATTACTAGGAATGGAAGGTCGTCAAAGATGCACCATCTTTGACGATCTTTGGTGATTTTTTATATGAAAGTAAAAAATCACATACTGCTTACCTCCAAAACCTTGGCGTGTTTCATCAGCATATTAGTCCTGGGTATCCTGACGTTCTCGAAGCCTAAAAAGCCGTTGTTCACCGAGTTGAGGCCCATCTTGACTCCGATTTCGCCCACCTTGATCCCTGGTAGCGGCATGTGGGTGTCCTCGTCTCTCACTTGGACTATGAAGGAGTGGATGCCGTGGCATTCGCCTTTAGAGTACAGCTGAGCTATCACTATGCAATAGTTCGCTGTGTTGCCCACTGTTAACAAGGTAATTAATTCATTTAAAGCAGAAACGAAACCGAAGGAGGTCATTTGAAGGGTTTGGACTTCCATCACTTTCATCAATTTCTTTCATTAGATCGCTGCACACACATGATCGCTGCATATTTTGGCAGTTTTATTGGATTATCACACAAGGCTGACGCGTGGCGAGGTGAAGATCACAGTTTATCTTGTTATCAGTAAGAAAGACTCTCTGGCTAATTTATTCTCTTCTATTAGTTGATTCTTGATCAGCCAAACATCGTGAGAAAACCGGCATGTCCTAGAACCAAAAATTCGAAGACGTGTGATTTTCACCAACCCGCACTGGGCCCACGTGGTCGATTAAGGCCTATTACCTCTCTCACCGAGAGGATGCCTGTGTCCCAGCAGTGGGAACATTATAAAGGTGATGATGTGACCACCCAAATCCATCATTTGGTTTCGATAGTCACGAAGCGATGACGGCTAGATCTGCAAAGTGCAAGATATCAAAAGAAATAAGAATTTTCGACGGCAAAGCTGGTAAAATATACTTACATCCTCCAGGCCACCATTTGTACGAGGTAAGTGTGGGACTATGCAGTACAAACTCCTGAGTAGAAGGATCGTAGTTTGCCGTCGTCTCCAAACCACGGATAAACGTGCCATGGCCGAGCTCAGTCTAGAACAATAAGATATCGGTAAGATTTAGCTGGCATTTGCGTTGAGTTTTCTTTGAGAGACAATGTATCTATAAATGATTCTATGCAATAGGGCCTCAACAGGCCATTGCATTGAGCATGGCATGAGGCCATTGCATTGAGCATGGCATGAGGCCATTGCATTGAGCATGGCATTGTATTGAGTAAAACACTCTGACTGCTGATTGAATACTGACTCTTTATTAATAAGGATTGTTTAAATACACGAGTAAGATACATTCATATATGCAAACTATAGGTTATACACTACACCTTCCCCGGAGGGATAAAATAAAATATTATGTTTGTATTATTTTATTTTTATGATTAAACATGATTAACATTCAATAAATTTTAGTTTTTAATTTTACACCGTAGTAAATATAAGTTTACAGTTAATTAATGTTAATTAAGTCATACAAAAGTATAAAGTACCTATGTAAGAGTATAAGGTTATTATGAATTAAAATACAAGATAATATAACAAGATAAGCATAACTTACAAAATAAAATGTTCCTATGCGAATACACATAAACACAAAAAATATAGGGGTATAAAAATATTATGAATAATATAACTTAGTCCTATTCTTATGAACTAAATCACTTTTTCCAATAGCTTTCAATATTTCGACATTTCGTGAAACATCTTTGATTACCAAATATGGTCCATTATAAATACTCTGGAGTTTGTTTCCTGTCTCGTTTTTCACAAGTATCAAATCATTTGGTTTATAAGTAATAGGATTACACTTTAGATCATGCTTTTGTTTTCTTATTGATTTACTTTCACATAAATTATCATACTCTTCTTTCTGAGATGTTTCCAATCTGTATTTCAATTCCAATGGATAATTATCACAGTTATACAGTGGATATACTGATCTTTGAGTTAAATTGGATGGTATATTGCATTTTTTCCCGAATACCAGCTCAAATGGCGTAAATTTAGTAGCGGTCTGGACTGAGGTATTATAGGCAAAGCACCAAAAGGGCAACCATGTACTCCATGAATTTGGATGGTTGTCCGTTTGAGTTCTTAGATAATTACCCAAACTTTTATGAGTGTTTTCCAGAGAACCTATTGTTTCGTGATGGTATGCGGTAGAGTTTAAAGTTGTTATGTTGAGTAGTTTACATGTTTCTTTGAAAACAGATGAACAAAAATTCAGTGCCTCTATCAGTAGCTACTCTAGCGGGGATACCAAATCTAAGTATAAAATGGTTAACAAAATTTTTCGCTATCTCCTCAGCACTTTTTGTTATCATAGGATAAGCTTCTACGTATTTACTCAGCTCACATTGTATAGTTAAAATATAAAGATATTTATAATCATCTCGATCTAAGGGTCCTACTACGTCCAAGAAAACTTTTCCATTGCCGAATTAGCTGTTGTTGTAACAACTAACGGCTCTTTAACGTAATGAGAAGTATGTTTTTGTCTTTGACACTATCACATTTCTTAATGAATTTTTTTATATCTCTTTCAAGGCCTGACCAAAAGTAATACTTTTTGATGTTATTATACATTCTTCTTATACCAGCATGGCCACTTGTTGGTAGAAGATGAAAATCATTTAATATTACTTTTTGGTCATCCTTGTTTTCAATTATTTTTATGTCATTTAATATACACAATCGCGGACCGGTCCAGGTTTTATACGACTTTATTTCTGTCGCTACTTTTTTTATAAATTCATCGTAGATTTTACTTCTTATAAAAATTAATTCGTGCACGTTAATTTTTTCACAAAAATATTTTAGTGCCCTCACAAATGCGGCTGGCATCAATTGTGATCGGGCACCTGGATTTATAAATAACGTCATTTTTGATGATGAATAACAAAACTCATTGCTCTCCATTTCTATGTCATTTGACCTACGTAGGTTATTTAACTCATTATAATCTATAAATTTAAGTTCTACAGACATCCTCGATTTACTATAAATCTCCACGACTCTTTGTTGCGCAGGCCAATCGTCGCAGTACCCATAGCACTTGGAGAATGTTGCGACTTTTCTATATTCTATATTGCGAACGCGTCATGACCGTGATTATACTTTCATGCATATTTTTTAAGTCAGTTGATGTGATAGGTAATCGTGACATTGAATCTGCTGGAATATTTGTCGATCCTTTTATATATTCTACGATAAAATCGTACTCTTCAAGTAGAAGTCTGAACTTTATGAGACGACTAGATGGGTCACGCATACCAAATAAATAAATAAGTGGTTTATGATCGGTTTCAATAACAAATGTAAGGCCATACAAATATGGACGGAAATGTTTTACTGCCCATACTATTGCTAACAGCTCTTTTTCCCCGGTGGGATAATTAATCTCGGCCTTATTTAAATTTCTACTCGCGAATGCTATTGGTTTTCTGTTGTCATTGCATAAAACTGCACCCAACGAATATTTAGAAGCGTTGGTTTGTAATATGAACTTATGATTACTAGAAAAGTTAGGGTATGAAGTATGGGCGGGCTAGAAATTATAGACTTTAAAGTAGAAAAAGCAGTTTGACAGTCTTGATCCCATATGAATAACGCATTTTTCTTTGTTAGCTTTGTTAAGGGATAAGCTATAGATATTGGCAAAGTTTTTGATAAACTTTCTGTAATAGTTGGCGAACGCGATAAACCTAATTAATTCTTCTACATTTTTCGGTATTGGCCAGTTACTTAAAGCACTTATTTTCTCAGGATCGGGCAAAACACCTTCGCTCGTTATAACATGTCCTAAATACAATATATCCTTTTTAAGAAAATTACATTTACGGGGATTTAACTTTAAATTTACCTGACGCAATCTAGTAAAAATATCTATGAGGTTTTTGTTATGGTTTTCTAATGAATTTCCAAAAATAATAAGATCATCTAAATATACTAGACACTTCTCATATGTTAATCCCGACTTTGCGATAGTCATCATTTTTGAAAATGCATTAGGGCTTGTTTTTAAACCCATTGGCATTCTCGTCATCTGGTATTGTCCAGATAAGGAAGCAGTACTTTTTTCTTCGTTCTCAAAACTTTAAACTGTCCAGAACAAAATGCTGTGTATTTTCGACTGTCGGGGTCAAGGTCACATTGGTAATATCCATTAGAAAGGTCAAGAGAAGTAAAGTATACAGAACCAGAAAGCGAATCTAAAATTTCAGTAATATTTGGGAGAGGGAATTTGTCCTCTTGTATGCAGTTATTTAACTTCCTGTAATCTATTACTAAGCGCCAATTCTTATTGCCTGTATTATCTACCTTTTTAGGGACCAATAACATAGGACTCGACCATTCTGATTGACATGGTTCTATTATACCTTCTCGTAACATGTTACTAATCTGCTTGTTAACTTCTTGTTTTTGCGAGTATGGTATTCTATATGGTTTACTAAAAACTGGTTGAGCATTAGGATGTAAACTTATTTTATGTTTATAAATATTTGTTGTTGTTAACTTATCACCAGGCATTAAAAATATATCGGAAAATTTCGCACAAATATTTTCTATAGTGATTTGCTCTTCCTCATTCAAATGTTTTAAATTTAACAAGCTGAACAATTTTCGAACTCTATCTGCGTTAATATTACTACACTGTTCAAAAGTACACAAATTAAAGTCACAAATTTTATGTAATTTTGGTTCAACTGTGTCAATGTGAACCTCTGTTTCGTTTGTATTTAGTATCAAAATAGGTATCACTCCATTCATGGGTTTAACTAACACACTGGCAATAAATATTCCTGTTCGTAATTCAGACGAACAAACAAGACACTCTTCAGTAATATCAGTAGGTATGTAATGAATTGATTCGGACCTTGGTGGCAAAGTTAAATTATAAGAACCTCTTGTGTTATTTAGTTTTAAAGGCAAAATTTCATTTGCATCATTATTATTTAATGTTAAACTTCTACAGCCGTAATCTAATACAGCATTGAATTTCATTAGAAAATCTTGTCCTAAAATAGCATGTGTCATACACGGCAAAGAATTAAAAACATAGAACTTCTGTTTAAATGTTTGTCCTCCTAAATCATAACAATTGCTCATGGTTAAATAAACACATCCGATTGCTTCTACGGTGCCTCCGATTCCGCTTATCTTAATGCTCTCTTTATGAATAGGTATGTTTAATTCAATTACATGTTTATATTTAATAGCACTAATTGTAGCACCGGTGTCAATTAAAAATAAATATTTTGATGTATCTACGTACAATTCTACGTAACAATTACTGTTACTTGCAAATAAAAACCCATTATTCACGAAAAAACTTACTCTGCTCCTCGGTTGAATTAGTTATTGAGGGTTCATCGTTTTTTAGAACATGAATATTGGCATCAGAACGTTGACTGTTCTTTTGATGACCTCTGGAGTTATTATATCTATTATAAGAATTATAGTACGTACCTCGATACTGTCTTGGCTGACCTCGGGTATAGTTTTGGGACGAACGTCCACGGCCACGGTAGAAACTCGCACCACGATGGCCGGTAAACCTGCTAAAGTTGTTATTCGCGAAGTTGCGACGAGGTTGGTGAATGGCTCCACGATTATGCTGTCCTTGAAAATAATTATTACGTTTCCTAAAAGTTAGAACGTTCGTTCCAGAATGAGACGGAAATGCAATGGTTTCTTCGTCTATAGCTGCTTGCACCGCGTCCTTTAAGGTTCCAAACTTTTGTGCAGCTATTATCGTACTGAGCCGTCTATTACGTAATCCGTCGGCAAAACGTTTAATAGCTTGTTTTTCATTTAAAGGTTGTAAAATCTTTAGGTTTTCAGTTTTGCCCTCGGCTTGCGCTATAGACAAGTCCATAAATAGCTCAGTCAATTCCTTACCATAATCATTAATCGACTTTTGATCTTGTCGCGAAGTTTGATGTTTATTTTGCAAGGCAACTGCACTCTTTTCGGTAAAAGAATCATACGCATATCTGTCAGTAATGCATCGATAGATGGATAATCAGACTTAAGACTTAATTTTGCTTGTTGAGAGAGACGACTTTTTAAGACAAAGTTAATTAAACTTAATTTACATTGTTCGGTTTTTAAAGTAGAGCTATAATACTCGATACCATCTATAAGTTGACGAGTCGTCAATTCCTCATTATTCATGACTGGCAACAAACTCAAAGCTATCTTTAAATTAAACTCCATTTTGGATTCAAGATTCGATGTTTCACCAAATTTCTCACAACTACTTTTAGTTATAGGTAAATGCAACTTATTACAAAACTCTTGAATTTGGGCGTATAACTCTACAATTTTATCACAATGCGATTTAACTAATGACAAACTTTCGCCACTAAATATCTTATTATCTATTTGTTTTCTAATGCTCACAAGTAAAACAGAATAATCATCATATATAATAGTTGCTTCATTCAACTTTTCTTTCAAACGATCTGGTGTCCTCCTTTCCAAACTTAATTTGAATAAATTCTCTTTTAATTTTCTCAACTTTTCGTATATATCATTGAGCTCAAGTGCCATTATTTGACATTTTTAAGGAAAGTGGAGTAACCAGCCTAAGTAATAATAACTAATAATTAGATTGTATAATATAAACCGCTCACCACACATAGTTCAACGCTTTGGGATCGGTTTCACTTTACACACACTTTATGCGCACTTAGTATCACACTTTTAGTCTACGCACCGAAATCTCCTTTATGATGTGGACGCCCCTGTCCTGGACTGCTTGAGCACGCTGAACGTATAAACTTTTTCTTTCTGTAGTTTCCCTGCGACTACGCCGATAAGTCGAATTTCTCAGAGAGTGACGTAGGATTTGGTCATTGATCCACTCGTGATGGCAGTTCTTATAGCATTTGTACAGAAAATAGGCCGCCAATATCAGCAACAAACCCAGAATTATCATCATCACTATGCTGATCGCAGAAAGATGAAACTGTAGCTGTTCGGTACTAGCCACATTCGAAGCTTCAATGCCATTCTGGTTTATAATCACTTCTTCATGTTTTGGGGTATTAGAATTGCACATTTTAAAGTTTTTTTTGTTTTTATAATATTTATTTTTGAAAGTTCAATAACGCAACGTACACTTAGGACGAGAGTCTGTACCACCCACGTTGTACAACCGGCATGGTTACCCGATACCTCAATACTATCCTGGCAGGGTCGCCATGTAAGGATTGTATTGAGTAAAACACTCTGACTGCTGATTGAATACTGACTCTTTATTAATAAGGATTGATATTTAAATACACGAGTAAGATACATTGATATATGCAAACTATAGGTTATACACTACAGTTACCGGTACCAATTTAGTGCAACTCAAAGTCACAAACGCCATGAAAGAACGATATCTCAACGACAGAAAGAGGTCTACTACTGGACAAAGTTTAAACGTAATGTTTGAATGTAATGCGCGGTAGAAGACATATAGTTATCGTTTGGCCAGATACTGGGTGGCGGGAAAACCACCAGCAATAGCATTCCCAAGGAGGATTGGTGTCAGGCTGGCGGCGGACTGTAAAATATTTGCCAAATCACCTGCAACATGTTAGCTATGAATGTAATGCGCGATAGGGTTAGGGCGTACCCCACAGGCGACGCGCAAAGGCAGCTTCCGGCTCCTGTGGGAAATGGACTAGGGTTGTTGCACCACCCCGGGCGGTTGTGGCAACGTAAGAAGCGAGCTCAGGAAATGATATTGAGGTATGCATGTTGGAATGTTGAGACTATGACTAGAAGAGCCAAAGAGTTAGCGGATATATTAAAAAAAGACGAATAAATGAAGCCTGTTTACAGGAAACTAAATGGAGGGGAAACAAAGCGAGAGAAATAGGTGAGGGATACAAGTTTTTCTACTGTGGAAGTGACGGGAAAAGAAATGGTGTGGGAATAGTGTTAGATAGTAATTTGAAAGAAATCATGATGGATAAATAAAGGATTAATGACAGATTGATAGTTGTAAAAGTTATGTTAGAGAATGTGATGTTGAATATAGTTAGTGTGTATGCACCGCAGGTAGGGTGTGATGAAACGGTGAAAGAGAAGTTTTGGGAGAATTTTTATACAGCCTTGATGACCATCCCTGTGCATGAGGAATTGATAGTTGGGATTTTAATGGACATTTGGGTAGAATTAAAGGGATTTATAAAAGAGTCCACGGGAATGGCGATTTGGGAATACCAACAACGAGGGAGAGACGCTGCTTCAATCCGTTACTGTATTTGACCTGGCATTACCTAACACTAGGTTTCAGAAAAAAGCCGAACATCTCATCACTTACAAAAGTGGCAACCACAAGACCCAAATCGACTACCTTCTCGTCAGACGTAACAGCATACAGCACGTCAAAGATTGCAAAGTCCTGCCAGGAGAAGACTTGGTGTCTCAGCACAGGTTATGACACAAATAGTAAAAATACAGTGTACAAATAGCAAAGAGCGTCCCTCTCCTAAAATAAAATGGCATATCCTAGAGAAGAATGATTGTGCGAAAAAGTTTCGAGAGCGAGTCGTAGACAAAATGATAGAGATGGGAGACATGGAAGATCGAAGTGAAAACGAAAGTTGGAAGGAGATTGCTGGGTGTATTAGGTGTGCGACGAAAGATATTTTGGGAGAACGAAAGGAAGAGGCACGATAGATAGGGATACATGGTGGTGGTCAACAGAAATACAGAATGTGTTAAAGGAAAAGAAGAAAAAAATTAAGGAATGGCAAAGTGTAGAACAGGAAAATGCTAGTTTGAAAGTTGCAAAAAGAGTGAGTATGATACTGCGAAGAAAAAAGCTAAGAAAGTTGTGGCTATAGCGAGAGCAAAAGCTCAGGACAAGCTATACGATGCGCTGGATAGTCCAGCAGGCCACAAGGATCTGTACCGAGTTGCTAGAGCTAGGGAGAAAAGGGCGAGAGATATCTGTCAGATAAGATGTATAAAAGATGAGGCTGGAATGATTCTTTCTGATGAAGAAAAAATTATGGATAGGTGGAAGGAATACTTTGAGAAACTGATGAATGAGGAAAATAACTGATATGTTAAGAAATTAACCTGTGAATGCGGGGTTAGTGAGAATGGTTAGTATGGAGGAAGTAAGAATAGCAGTAAATGGAATGAAGAATGGTACGACGGATGGTCCGGACGGAATACCAGTTGAAGTGTGGAAGATATTGCCCGTAGATGGATGGACGTGGTTAGCTTTATACTTCAATGAGTTGTTACGGGAAGAAGCCATACCTGATGACTGGTGCAATAGTTCGCTGGTGCCCATCTTTAAAAACAAAGGGGATGTGGTGGAGTGCAACAACTATAGAGGAATAAAGCTAATGTCACATAGCATGAAAGCTTGAGAGAAAGTTATAGAAAGGCGGCTGAGAGAAGAGAGTGAAATATCGTAGAACCAATTCGGTTTTATGCCTAGTCGGAGTACAACAGATGTCATTTTCGCAATCCGCCTGTTGTGCGAGAAATACAGAAGTGCACATAAATACTTGCACATGGTGTTCGTTGACCTCGAAAAGGCATACGATCGGACGCCCCGTGAGGTTTTGGGGTTATGGGCCTCTTAGCTAATTTATTTTAAAATTATTGTTTTATTGTGTTTAATTTGTTAAAAATACTTTATTTATATTAGAATTAACGTGCAAAGTGACACACGTAGTGTTTGCGACCAGTTTTGTTGTGTTAACTCAATAACAATTGATATTTCACCAAGTCATGTACCGGCTGTCAACGTTTGAACTGTGGATTTGAATTCTTTGAACCGGGGGAGTATTTTGTTTTGATTTACGTGTTATTGCTTTATTATTTAAATACTATACACCACTCATATACTGCTCAGGGCTCTGAGCGACGTCCAGTACACACCGGCTACGTTTGTGTCTCATTTTGTTTGACAAATTGTGGAAGCAAAATCGAGGACGTAAACACTTGCCCAGACAAAACATTCACTGCAAACCCTACTTCACACATAATATATGTCTTTAATTTAGCTTAAATATTTTATATAAACCGCAAAGATCACATTGTTAATAGACTTTCCCACTAAAACTAATGTTCATAACAATCCAACAAAAATTTAATCCAGTTAAAAACACTAATGTTTAATAAAGCCTTTCCATAAAGTATCACCTGTAATTAAGTCTGAGAATATTTAATCAAATAGCTGTTCTTCTTAGTTTCTTTTTTTTTTTTCTCTTTTTCTCATATACCTCCATATTTTTTTATAATTTTTTCTTTTGTCTTTTTTTATGAAACTTCTATTGTTTTCAAACATTTTGCTTCTTTTTAACCTAAAACTCCTCCTACTTTCTTAAGTTTTCAATTAACTCAATATTCTCTTCGCTTACTCAGCTGTTTTCTGTCACATTACAGGTGTTGCATAAAGAAAACAGTCAATATGATGACCCGGGCAGCTACCGTTCGTGACATGAATGACAAACTAAAAGCAGCGCTGAGAGAGCTGGATTCATCTAGAGATGAGTGCAGCAAGCTACTGCGGGAACGGGAGGAGAGTGAATCTGAGATTGAGTTAATAGTGAACAAAAACGCTCAACTCAAAAACCAGCTTGCAGAACTACATTCCCAGCATTTGGATGTACTGGACCAGCATCACCGTCTCCGTCAACAATTATCTGATTTTCAGCAGTGCCATGACACTCATGACCATGCACTAAAGCGTATATCTGTACTAGAAGCAGAACTGTGCGAGGCCCATAACACCATAACCTCCATGGACTCGCTGAAAGTCAGCCAAGAGGTTTCTAACACCAAGAACCTGTACCATGAGCTGATGGATAGTGCATCCGGACTGGCATGTGAGCGGCCCACCATAACCATAGACCTTACAGTGGATGATACCATAGCTAAATGTCCAATTCTAAGTAGTCATAATAAAATAAAGAAATATATTAAAATCAACAAGAGTATTAAGAAATATAAGAAACTTTTAAAAACTCAAAATGTTTACAAACATAATGTTAAACTTAGAAGAGATTTCAGAAACCTAAAAGGCCAATTAAATATATGTATTAGTAAATTAGAAACTAGTTCACAAATGTATGATGTTGACATTCAGAACCTTCAAAGGGAATTATTGAGTAGGGAAAATACACTTAAGGAAATATTTTGTAAATATGAATGTAGTCAACAGATGTTAAGTGAGCGCATGCAGGAGGCTTGTGAGTTGGTGGACCTGGTGAAGTATAGTGCAGAGAGGTATGAGTCACTGACTAACAACCTCACCTGTAGTTGTGCTGCCACTCCGCTACCTCTCATGTCACAACATGTTACTCCTTCAACCTTACCTCTTGCTCATACTGTAACAACTTTGAACCCCACTCAAAGTAATGTCTTAGTATATTCTGATGGACTAGGAACAGGTTTTGGGTCATTATTAAATAACCACTCTAAACATACAATAGTGAACCATTGTTATCATAAACTGCATTTTAATGAGCTTATTCATAAAATTCAACATACACAATTGAATGAGCAAACTACTGTAGTACTTCTTTTTGGAAATAGTCTTAGTGTAACAAAAAGGGACATAGTTAATGGTATCGACACCCTACTTAAGTTAAGATTAGGCAAATTAATTTTATGCGCATTGCCCTATTCTGACAAGTTACTTGCTCAGGAAAATGAATATATTTCAAGTTTAAATAACTTGATGCATATTTTATCGTGTCGTCATAGTGACCGTTTATTATTTTTTGACACTAACAATTTTGTTAGTGATTTTGTTTTGATTCGGGAGCATATGTTTCTTCCCAAAAAAAGTCGACATTTATTAGCTACATTGTTAGCTTTTAATATACACGCAGTTATTGATGATTTAACTGAGCCTAGGTTTAGTAATTTAACAGTATTATCCAGTTTTTCTGATAATACTACAGTAGATACTTTAAACTATTAGAGCCGACAAAAGAGAAGACGAATAGTAATATTTTACTATATCATCAAAATATAAATCGCTTCTCCGGCAAAATTTTAGACGTGGAATTGTTAGCAGATAAATACCACATGGATATTTTATGTTTTTGTGAAACCTGGTTAAAACCAGATAGGATGTTGTTTAATGTAAATAATTTTTCAGTTGCCAGCGCGTACAACAGATCCACAGTGGGTGGTGGTACCCTGATACTTTGTAATAGTCATCTTAAATATAAAGAAAGGAGGGATATCACTGCTTACTCTGTTGATCGCTTATGTGAGGTAGCATGTGCAGAGGTCGAGGGCCATACTATCTTGTGTGTTTACAGACCACCAGCATCGAATTTGTCTTTGTTTTTAATTGCAATGGAAGAATTATTAAGTAAAGTTTTTAGAGATAATAAATCAGTTTTTGTATGTGGTGACTTAAATATAGATCTGTTAGTCAATTCACCTGAAAAATGTAAGCTCATTTCATTGTTCAAATCATTTAATTTAAAACATTTATTTAATGAACCGACAAGAATAACGGCAACTTCAGCTTCGTGCATAGATAATGTATTCACTGATTGTAAAGTGAAAGATTCGTTTTTAATTAGTGGCGTTAGGTCAGACCATACTGGTCAACTAGTATCTTTTGAGTCAGATAAAAAGTTTAACCTGGCTGAATCAATTCGATTAAGACCTCTTACCAAAAATAAATTAAACTCTTTTAATAATAATGTTCTTAGCAACCTTTGTAACGCTAGTTTTGATTCAAAAGACCCCAATATAAATTACGGCACGCTGTTCTCTACGGTTTGCAAAGAATTCAACAAAACGTGTCCTGTAAAAACAGTTAAAGTCAACAATTCCAAATCGAAATTTAGTGAATGGGCCACTGTGGGCATAAGAAAAAGCCGAGATATGTTATATAATTTATATTACGAAAAATCTTTGACTTCCGATCAAGCTTTTCACACTTATGTTAGAAACTATTCCAAAATATTCAAAAGAGTCTGCGCTCAAGCAAAATCTCAAATAATTATTAACAAAATTGGTGTTTCTAGTAATAAAATAAAAACTGTGTGGCAAGTAATTAATAGAGAAACTGGAAAGACACAACAACGCGATCAAAATGAGTTGTCTTTGAAAATAGCTAATCAAACCATTTCTGATAAGCAAGAAGTCGCTGAGACATTAGAAAATTTCTTTACCAACATTCCGTTAGAGGTTACGAAGTCTCTTCCCTCCTCATCTAAATTAGCTGAAGATCTCCTTAAAGAAAACTTTACTAAAGAGATACCAAACTTTAATTTTAAACCAATATGTATTGATACAATTAAGAACGCGTTCAAAAGTCTCAACATAAAAAATACTGAAGACTTATGGGGAATATCCGTTAGGGTTCTTGGAGGTATTATTGACTCAATTGCTCCTATCCTGACAGGCATATTCAACCAATGTTTGGACAGCGGCACGTTTCCCGACTTAATGAAACACAGTAAAGTAGTACCAATTTTCAAATCAGGATGTAAGAGTGATCCCTCTAATTATAGACCTATATCTGTGCTTCCAGCATTGAGTAAAATATTCGAAAAAATCATGCTGGACCAGATGTTGTCTCACTTTAACTCAAATGGGATTCTGCATAGTCAGCAGTTTGGTTTCACGAAAGGTAGGTCGACAACGGACGCGGGAGTAAAACTCATCAGCCACATTTTGGAATCTTGGGAGAAGTCCCAGGATGCCATTGGCATTTTCTGTGATCTCTCAAAAGCGTTCGACTGCGTTGACCACAACACACTGATCTGTAAATTACACCACTACGGAATTCGAGGACAAGCTGCTGATCTTGTGCTTTCCTATTTATCAAACAGGCAGCAAAAAGTTAATGTTAATGGGGCGACGTCTTCCGGGTCTCTAGTCAAGATGGGCGTGCCTCAAGGTTCAATTCTCGGCCCTTTCCTTTTTCTTGTTTACATTAATGATCTCCCTTTTATGATGGCCAAATTATCTGATATAATTCTATTTGCTGATGATACTTCGCTAATTTTTAAAATAGATAGGAAAGATACGGATGTCTTACATGTCAACGAAAGCCTAACTATTCTCTCAAAATGGTTCGCAGCTAACAATCTTTTACTGAATGCGAATAAAACAAAATGTCTAAAGTTCTCTTTACCAAATGTACCACAGCGTGATTTAAATTTGTATCTTGACGGCAAAAATCTTGAAGTTATAGCGGAAACTGTTTTCTTGGGGATTACTATCGATTCAAAACTGCAGTGGGGCGCGCACATTAGAACTCTTTCAGGTAGGTTAAGTTCAGCTGCATATGCAGTAAGAAAAATGAGACAGTTAACTGATGTAGCTACAGCTAGGTTAGTATACTATGCTTATTTCCACAGTATTATGTCTTATGGCATTCTGCTGTGGGGGTCTGCAGCAGACGTTGACTCAATTTTCATCCTACAAAAGAGGGCAGTCCGCGCGATCTTTAAAATGGGCCCTCGCGAGTCACTCAGAGAAAAATTTAAAGAGATCGATATACTGACTCTGCCTTCACTTTATATTTTGGAATGTATTATGTATGTCCGCAAAAATCGAAGGCTTTTCAAAATTAGAAGCGACTTCCATAATTTAAATACACGCAGTAAGCATGAAATTGTAATACCCAAATTCAGATTAACGAAAACTAGCAAGTCTTTTCTTATAAACAGTATACGCTTTTATAACAAGTTGCCAAAGGCAGTTATAGAACTGACCGATGGAAAGTTCAAAAACTACATCAAACGTGTCCTTATTAAAAAAGCATATTATAAAATCAAGGACTACGTTGAAGATAAAAAAGTTTGGCTATAGCTCCTTCTGCGCATGTGGCTTCCCTGGTAACTCATAAACGGCACAAATATGTGGATGTCTCTAACTATTCTCAATCTCATTTTTTCTTCTTTTGATTAGACTCTTTACAATGGTTTTCAATCATATTTATACGCCCTTCTCAAAGAATAGTTACAGCACTGATATCAACATTTGTGCCTCATGTTAAATTTAGTTTTGATATACGGTTTTCTTTTTACTACCTTTGTATAGATTCTTTTACCGATTGTTTTGTGAATGTGTGAACATTGTAGGCCTTCTAGATTTCTAGATATGCTTGTTAACATTTGTTAACTTTTCATCTTGTTTTACAATCTTTTATTTACTTTGTTTAGTTTTTACGACTTATTGTCGGGCCTACGTTGTCCCCCCATATCTAAGTACTAATGCTGTAACATGGAAATATTGTAAAACCAAACCATTTTAAAAGAGTAACCATGGAGTTTCTTGCCGGTTCTTCTCCATAGGAAACGACCAACCCGAACCGTGCACCTTTTGCCGACGTTTTATAAGTGCCCATGTAGGCCTATGTGAAATAAAAAATTTTGAATTGAATTTGAATTTTGAATTGAATTTGTAAAAAAATGTACAGTTGATCCGAGCGATGTACAGTCGATGCAGTACCCAAGTCCGATCTACAGTGGGCACTACTGGCAGCTTCAGTGTGGCAGTCGGCTTGCGGCTTTTTGCCCCTTTTACCCCTTCCTGATGATAATGGACGCGCTGACGTCGGACATACAAGAAGAGGCACCCTGGTGTATGCTGTTTGCCGATGACATTGTACTGGTTGCCGAAAGTGGCCTAGAGGTCCAGAGCAGATTAGAGATGTGGTGGCACAGACTGGAGAGTGTTGGCTTGAAATTTAGCAGAACTAAAACCTGCCTAAATACCCGTAAATACTCGTTCTGCGATTTTGGCGGTATCTCCAGTTCCGTGCAGCTCTCGCTGGAACACCCATACCGATATGCTCCGATTTCTGGTACCTAGGGTCGCTTGTCCAAGAGGATGGCGAGGTAGACCAAGACGTAACGCACCGGATCAACTCGGGATAGATGAAATGGCGACAGGTCACTGCAACAACCTGCGACCCACGGATGCCACTCAAGTTAAAAGGGAAAAATTACAAGTGCGTGATTAGACCTGTCGTACTGTATGGATCAGAATGTTGGGCTGTAAAATGATGGATGAAAAGAGATTGCATGTAGCAGATATGAGAATGTTGAGATGAATGTGCGGAGTGATGAGAATGGATAAAGTGAGAAATGAGTATATTAGCGGAAGTTTGAAATTGGCGCCAGTGACAGAAAAGTTGAAAAGAAACCGTTTGTCCTGGTATGGTCATCTGACGAGGAGGGATGAAACGCATGTTACTAAAATAGTTATGAATGTAAATGTGGATGGATGGAGAGGGAGGGAACGGCTAAAGAAAAGATGGATGGACTGTGTGAGGTATGAAAAAAAAGGGAGTCAGTGATAGCTTGATGGGGGACAGGACGGTATGGAAGAAGAAAACGTGTTGCGCCGACCCCGGGATGGGACAAGGGCAGGAAGATGATGATGACAATTTTTTATTTTTTTTGTACCATATAGGCTCATTCGCTCGTAATTTTGCTGTTATTACCTGAGCATAACTTCCAATGATACTGCAATTCAAGGCGCGATGAAGCCACTTCTCCTGCTGCTTCTCATCTGCCTGGCTCATGAACACTGGCATGAACATAATGTAATGTAGCCCGAAAGGAGAGCCATCCTGCGATATGGAGGATTCTAAGACACCGCTGAGAAGATTCCTAGAAAAAACAATTAGAAATCTTCTTTCGCTAACCTATATCAAAACGTTGACGCTTTATGATCGCCAATCTAAGTAGCAAACTCTAGACATGGTATCTAATTGTGAGAGATTTGTTGTTCAGCAAAGACATCCTTGCCGGAGTCTGTGTTTCCTGATATCACAACCTGGAATTCAGTGAATGGGTTACTTGGTTGGCTGGTAGAGAATGCTTCAGGCCTTAAGTCCGCCTATGTAGCTGTATGAAGTTTTAATAAGTAAATTAATAAATTACTTTTGAAAGGCTAGACAAGAGTGCTTCACCGTTGACCACAATACATCATCGCTTACCATTAGATGAGATAGAGGTAAACCGCGAGCCTATCAACAATTGAAAAACATGCTAACAATAGATACATGAATCAATTATAACAATACCTGTAATTAGTAAGGTCAGTGTTGTTTTCTTGCTGAATTGTACGAAGCAAACTGAACAGTATGACTGCCTTGCGCATAGAATTTTCATATTTCTCCTTGTGACTCAGATATTCGTCTGGGATGCCGCCAAAGAGCTCCTCTCTCTTGGTCAGCATAACCCTTTCTGGAAATGAATGAAACATACGTTACAGTAGATTGACTTCACTCATAGGTCTTCAATTAATCAAGCTAGGGAGTCAATTGCATTTAATAAGATGAGAATCTCCAATTAGTTTACAGTCGTCGCAAATTGAAATAGGTACGGCTTCTTTCAACCTCTACAATCGTAGATTTTTACTATAAAAGGCCCAAGATACATGGCCAAGACATCACACATCTGCAACTCTTCCATCAGTCACCAGTTCTACTAACAAACTCTCCAAGATGAACAAGATACATTTCTTCATTTTCTTCGTGGCCTGCCTTTCCTTCTTCGCCGAAGCCCAGTTAACGTTCACCTCCAGTTGGGGAGGAAAACGCGGGGCCGTTGCGCCCGTCTCGTGCAAGAACGAAGAAGCCATCGCTACGATTTTCAAGCTCATACAGAACGAAGCAGAAAGATTCATCATCTGCCAACAGAAATCCTGAAGACTGAAGACGATCGACGCTATTCTGAACACGATAATGCGATATTTAAATGGCGAATATGATTATTTATAAGGGCCTTGTTTATAAAAATCTCTGAGCAGTTTACCCGGTGATTGGCAGATTCGTTATTCAAATTCCCTATAGAAAATTTGAATAAAGAATGTGATAGGCAAGCGCTAGCATCGATTTTTTTTTAATAATTAATATTGTTGTGTTCTTAAGTTTTCTTCAATACAGTCATGATTTTGTTGATTATCGCTCGGAATAGGCTATGATCGAACTATAGATATCTACATATTACATTGGTTATGTGGCGACCTACGGCAAACATTGAAGTGTAACGTAGGTCTGTAGCTTGAATGCGATTAAATAATTATGTACTCTGAGTAATAAATTTCGTACCCAATCTATTTTTCATTTGGTTTTCCTCTTATCACCATTTCTGCGATCTATGATTGAATACCTATCGTTTTATTTAACGTCCTTTTACACGTTGGGACTTGGGACTATTTGGAGCGCGGTCCAATCGCTAGCTAGTTAATTTACCCAAATTCTACACTAGTGAACTTAGTAGTTCACTAGTAACAACAACATAGACAACAACACAACACAACACACACAACAACAACATAAACAACAAGACAGCACAACAGTACAGGCACAACATTATATTGCTGTCTAAACTTGTTAGAGCTACAAATTTAGACAGCAATATAATGTAGTTGCAGTGTCGCTCTTCCTAAACTAAAAAACTCCTGGTTAATAGGTCTCAGTAGGACCGCGGCATCAGGCTCGTTTTGGATTATCACTATGAAAATCTACACAAGCAGCTATGATGAAATATGATTAACTGCCTCGTTACTCTAGTGGTCACGAGTAGTATAGCCGAGCATGAGGTCTTGGGTTCGGGGTCATTGGGTTTTTCCATAAGTAACTTGTCATTAGTAACCGGTAACCATCGCTCGGTGATAGGAATAGCACCGTTGCGTTATGGCGATAGGACGTGTAATTTTGCAACTTAGTAGAATCGGCCCCCGAGTCTGAACTTGTGCCCAGTTGATGGCAAAAGCACAGAGTCCTACCGTTAAGAAAGAAAATTTGGTTCAAATAAATATCACTAGATGGCGCGATATGCATCAATTTGTTATTGAATTGTGTGTCAAATTTACATTTTCTAGAATTGATCATACAAATTGTATGTTCTTGTTTAATCAAATCTCATTAGCACAAAATTATGGAATATTGTGCACTTAATTCACATCTCAAAGATTATTTGAACCGATCGTTTAAAATTGATTCCAATAGATGGCGTGATTTTAAATTTCTGAGGCATGCCACTCGATTTATTAAATTTGTATTGTAACACATTTTGCTTTGAAACTACCTGCAAAAAAATAATAGCTTTAAAACAAATCGTCACTGTATTTAAAGAAAAAAATTGTCACGAACCGACTTAACCCTCTTTACTTGCAAGTCACTGCTAACACCATCTATAGCCGGTGAACCGAACGCTATCGAGGTAATTTTAGTAAATAGTCTCTATAGTCCGTCGAAAAACGCTATATTTACGTCAACACAGATTCTTTGTATCAAGATTCAGTTTGTTATCGAGCATTCTGCATAGAGTAAGCGAGATAGGACGATGCGACAAAGGTAAGCGAGTGAAATAGACAGTTATATAATGCTATCTTCACTTTCAACATTAACACAAAAATAGCTACTGCGCAGGGTCTTGCAGCCAACTCATTGACACAAAGATCCGTTGAGAGTATTATATTATCTGTGCCAAAGGGTTGCCCCCTATTACATGGGACTTGAACATAACATGCGAAATTTGGGTGTACTACAGGTGCACCTCTGCTTAACCCCTTCGGGGAATACGGGCATGATATTAGTGGTTTATTATTAACTGTGATTCATAGTAGGTAAGATACTTTGACTTACTAAAGTCAAGTAAAGTTCACGCCAAACTTCTTGGCCGCCCTGAAGTTGGCTACAATGGCTGCGCAGTAGTAAATCTCATACAAAAACAGCCCCGTTTCGTGATTTGCGCATCGGAAAGCCAACTTCAGGGCGGTTCAGAAGTTTGGCGAACACTATACCTTAGCATGCTATATGCTGTTGCATAATATATGACAAGCGAAATGTTCTTTGGCTGACCTTTGACAACCGACGCAATAAATAGAATTCATTTTCAACAGAATTTACAACAAGTACTCGTAAAATCTTACTTTTCCAAGTCATCAATAAGACCTCAAAGTTTGGGACTTGGAATAAGTAGACTCTGACTATGGTAGAGGTAGGCACTGTGGGTGGGTTTTAGTCGGTTGGAGTCCGATATGACCGTCCGTTTTCCCAAGACGGAGTCTCCATGTGGTCCCTACATAATTAATTGAGCATTTAAAAGATTTCAACAATGCAACAGGTGCTTATGTAGGAATATTCTTTAGGTACCAACATTAGTGCCAAACACTAGCTTGTCCACCTAATTAGGCTTAATATTATCCTATTAAAATATAATATTATACTAAATAATTATGCTTTAAATTAATTAAAGCACCTAGTTATGAGTTCGAACCATCGATATTCAAACAATGCAGATGATGGTGATGATAATCTAGTTAAAAATTACAGATCCAAGCAAATATTAGAAACTAGTTTTCTGGTTCTATGTATAGACATTGCTAATTACATAGAGATGTCACGGACAGTTAAATGTTTGAAAAAAACTATCGGTGCTAGATACCAGTTATTTCCCAAGGCTATCGGCTAAGTTTCTATAGTTCTAGGCACCTATATAATATAATAATTATGTATTAGGCAAAGCGCGCAGTTCGTTCCGTTTTTAAAAATACGAAATTGCTTAGACAATTTCTTTGGAGGACTCTTATAAACTCCACCTATCGGCGATTAATAATTATTATACGGGCGCGTATAGTAATGCGGGCTCACCCCAGGCAACTTGAAAAATAGTAAAATCTTCTCAAACTTCAGGCGCGGACTAAGCCTGTCGGTGACCCAGGGTGGCAAAATCAACTTGAGCCTCTCGAACCAGGGTGGTGACCATGAGCTCTTAGAGTAAGGTTATTTTGAGTGTGCGTAAGGGACAGATGTATACAAGTCATATACATCTGTGCCTTACACATACACACACTCAAAATAACCTTACTCAAAAGCCTTTGGTCACCTTTAAATTTATTCTCTTACATTTATTCTTATACCTATAACATTCTTATTTTCTATCTTATATGATAAGTATTCTAATTTTTAATACTAATACATTTTTGATACTAAATACTACTATTATTACTAGCAAATTCTTAATTCTAACAATATCTTATTTTTATCCTTATCTATATATTTTAAACTATTTATGTAATGCTTCCCATTATGTATATACAATATAATAATTTTGAGCATATTTATTTACTCTTGTTTTTATTTTTAACTTTTTGTGCTATTTTTATGCAGTAATTTATAAAATCTTCGCTTTGTTTTTTGTCTTTAATTAAATTTTGAAAATTTTCCAGTATTACATTTATTCCTAGCCGCTGTTCGAGCTCGTATCTCTCCAGGCCATAGGTCGGGCAGTCGGTCAGTATATGGGTCACGGTCTCGTCTTGGTCAGGGTCACATGCACATGATGGGCTCTCCGCGCACCTGAACCTGTTCAGGTATTCGGAAAACCCACCATGGCCAGTCAAGATTTGGGTCATCACTCCGGTCGGTTTTAGTTTTCTGACTACCCTGTATGCATCGACTGCGTCTGGGAAGAAAATTTTCGTGGTAGCAGCTGTTTCGCCCGCTCTATAGCGCCGATTCCACTCGCCGAGCGAATCCTGTCGGATTTGGCGCTTGACGAATGAAACCGGGCACTGGTCGTAATCAGGTTTCCTCTTAAGTTTAAGTGCAGCATCTTTAGCCAACTGGTCGGCTCTCTCATTCCCCTCCAGTCCCGCGTGGGCCTTGATCCAGAACAAAGATATATCTTTGCCCTGGGATCTGCCCTGCCTCAGATTCTCTCTGATTTGGACTGCAAGGGGATGAGAGGAGCGGTGGTTAACGACCGTTTCGAGCGAAGATCGAGAGTCGCTAAAGATACCAAAGGTGTCTTTAGCGCTCTTTAGGACCTCCCTCGAGGCTTTACATATGGCCAACAGTTCGGCCTGGTAGACCGTGCAGTGGGACGACAGCTTCAATTTTAGGCTTTTGGTTTCGGCGCCATTGCTCCAAAGAGACAATGCCGCCCCCACCTTGCCCTCAATTTTGCTGCCGTCCGTGTAAATCTGTACTGCTTGTGTGCAGTGTTCGGCGAGTTGGTCCTGGTCTGCGAGGCAAATGAACTGCTGGCTCATATGCTCCGCCGGGTGGGGTGTAGAGGCAAATGCGGTACGTCGCTCGACGTCCCTATCTCCTAGCGCTGGCAGGGGTACCCCCCTCCTCGCCTCGTACAGGGCAGCTGCCTCTTGTAGTCGGAGGTCGAGGGGCAATATCCCAGCCAGCACCAGTGCCGAGTTCAGGGATACGGTGCGGTAGGACTTGCACAGTTTCTGTGCAAATCCCCTTTGGACCGCATTTAACCTCTTTTGTACGCACTTCTTAGTGGCTGCCGATGCCCACGCACTTGCCGCGTATAGAATCACCAGTTCGACTACTGCCGTATACATGGTGCGGATGACGTCGGGGTGGAGGCCCCAGCTGACCTTAGCAGCCCTCGACAACTGCTTATAAAAGTCGATCGACTTTTGGCACACGTTTGCCGTGTGCCTGTTAAAAGTAAGCTTGTTGTCGATGGTTAGTCCCAGGATCTTGATCTCCTGCGTCATGCCAATGGCGACCCCTCCCATGCTCAGTCGCGGGGTGTCGTATTTCAGTCTCCGCGTTATTACCATCGCATTAGTCTTATGCGGTGCGAATTTCAACTTGTTACTAACACCCCATTTGTGAACATGGGCGAGGGCGCCATTCGCCTTCCGCTCGATCTCGATCGCTGAGTCGCCATCAAATACTAGCACCACGTCATCAGCAAAAGCTTGGCAGTAGTCTCCCCTTTCTGTCAGCTGCTTCAGCAAGGGATCCAGGACTAGGTTCCAGAGGATCGGTCCTCCAATCGATCCCTGTACGCAGCCCTTTGTCGTCTCCCTCACTACTTCCTCCCCCGCGTATCTAACCCTGACCCTTCGGTTATCGAGGTAGCTGTCAACAACTCTCCTCACATTTACTGGGCATTTTTCTCAGCCAGTCGGGTTCGGATAGCTGGCCACCATGCGCTGTCAAAAGCCCCCTTTATGTCTAGCGACACCACCACGGTCAGCCTATGGTCCGCCAGTTTTGCACGTATGTGTCCAACCAGATCATAGAGGGAGTCTTCAGTGCTCTAAAAACGCTATATTTACGTCAACACAGATTCTTTGTATCAAGATTCAGTTTGTTATCGAGCATTCTGCATAGAGTAAGCGAGATAGGACGATGCGACAAAGGTAAGCGAGTGAAATAGACAGTTATATAATGCTATCTTCACTTTCAACATTAACACAAAAATAGCTACTGCGCAGGGTCTTGCAGCCAACTCATTGACACAAAGATCCGTTGAGAGTATTATATTATCTGTGCCAAAGGGTTGCCCCCTATTACATGGGACTTGAACATAACATGCGAAATTTGGGTGTACTACAGGTGCACCTCTGCTTAACCCCTTCGGGGAATACGGGCATGATATTAGTGGTTTATTATTAACTGTGATTCATAGTAGGTAAGATACTTTGACTTACTAAAGTCAAGTAAAGTTCACGCCAAACTTCTTGGCCGCCCTGAAGTTGGCTACAATGGCTGCGCAGTAGTAAATCTCATACAAAAACAGCCCCGTTTCGTGATTTGCGCATCGGAAAGCCAACTTCAGGGCGGTTCAGAAGTTTGGCGAACACTATACCTTAGCATGCTATATGCTGTTGCATAATATATGAGGGTGGTGACCATGAGCTCTTAGAGTAAGGTTATTTTGAGTGTGCGTAAGGGACAGATGTATACAAGTCATATACATCTGTGCCTTACACATACACACACTCAAAATAACCTTACTCAAAAGCCTTTGGTCACCTTTCAATGTAGAAAAGCAAGAGAGCGTTAAATTTTTGCACACATCAGATAGTTTTTAAACCGAATTTCCAAAAAGGCGGAGGTTCTATGTTAGGCTGTAGGTTTGTTTATTTTCATGTCCATTCACCGATTTCTCCGTCAATAATTATAGACCGATTTTGAAAATTCTTTTTTTTTTAAAGGTTAGGTACGCTCTCGAATTGGGCCCATTTAAAATTAGTGAAGACTGAACAGAACTACTCAAAAAATTAAAGCAAATCTCTCGGGAATGCTTCAGTCGCATACAACTCTGTTTATTGTTTATACCATTTCATAAAATAATATCACGCTGGTAGGTACCTCTAAAGGGGTACGAAGATGTATAGATACAGTAAACCCTGGTACACTCTCATTTCACCGGTTATTTTGAAGTTTTAAGTTATTCCGGTTATCTGTTTTGACATAACTTTGGGCATTGTATGTACCTTACTTTAAACTTGTCCAATGTGTACACAACTAAAAAGTGTAAAATAAAAACTTTTTTACAAAAAAATACAACCATCTTTCAAATAAAAACACTACAACAAACTGAAAAATAACTTCAATTTCGAAAGTCAGTTTCAAAAAACGAAGAATCAAAAACAGGAACACCGACTTCCGAAATTGAAGTTATTTTTCACTTTGTATTTGGAAGTCGGTGGTATTTTTTTGTTATCTTAAAGAGTACATTTTAGTTTCGAGTAGTGGGACGGGTTGCCCTAACTGCCCGACCGTGGGTACGCCCATAGCTTAGAATCAAACTCAAATTCCATAAGTTGAACCCGCAATCTCGTTAATATTATTTGGCCCTCGTTAATTTAGGTAGTACCTAGGTACTTAATAACTCAAGTTATCAACTGCATTTTCGATTACGAGGACAGTTTTTTTATTTTTTATTTATTTATTTATTTAATCCAATATGATACACTTTTATTAACACACATCACCTGCCAAACTACGAAGCAATTTGTCGGCAGTAGGTTCTCGTGGATTTATGACTAATCTTTGTTTAGTTAAACAAAAAAACTAAAGTTAAACCAAAGTTAAGACAAAAGAAAAATAAACTATAGTTAAAACTAAGACTAAAACCATGGCTCTGCTTGCAAACACTCCATATGTGTATGTCGTAGGATAATTTGAAACTTCGAATCTTCGCGAAAATCCTAGGGGTTTTGCGAAAACACGGATATTTAGACAATGGCGAAACTGTTTCTCAATCTTACTGGAAAAAGTCCAAGAGCGAGCGAAGCGAGCTCGGGAGCTTAGGGCACCCCGACACGGACAGGTTAGGTTCGAACGAGATGACGGGAGCTGAAGTGAGCGAGCAAAGCGAGCGAACTCAGCTCCCGTCATCTCGTTCGTGTTAGGTTACTTTAGACCCTGCGGACGGAAATAGGAGCCCCGCGCAGCGGGGCTCCGTCGACTATGTTGCCAAAATACTAATCGTACTTGGATAATTTTTCGCCTATGTCTAATTATCCGCGTTTTCGCAAAACCCCTAGGATTTTCGCGAAGATTCGAAGTTTCAAATTATCCTACGACATGTATACAGAGTAGTTACCCACACAACCACAGCTACTACACTCAGCGGCATCAGCCAACGAACGACGCGAGACCATCCCATAATACCTATTCTGTATTTTTAATCAAAATTAGTACAAGTGACATTGGCCGACCGAGGCCGCCGAGGACCGCAGCAACTATGGACACATACACATGTAATGTTTCCTTAGGACACTTTTAAGGTGGTTTTTACTTTTTACACCATCGATCATTCCCTCAGGTAATTCATTAATTAATGTAGGTGTAACCCATCGTCTCGTACGCTTTACCTTTGGCACCTGTAGCTTATTTTTCTTTGCAAGTCGGGTTGGGTAATTATGTACTTTTTATTTTTTATGTTTGTTATTATTATGTTGTTCAAGAATCATTGTCATTTTTACTTTTATGTGTACCGGTAATATATTGCACTTCTTAAATAGTTTTTCATATTCCTTGTTCAAGCTTTCTTTAGTTCTTTTACTCACTAACATTTTTTGAAGTCGTGTTTGCAGTATTTAAATTTTGTCTAAATGTGTTTTAAAAGTAAGTCCATATCCACACAACCCACAACTTATAATCGTATCGGCAAGTGCATAATACAGTGAATACAATAGTCCTCTCTTGACGACAGGCTTCAGGGTATAGAATTTACCCAGAATTGACCGAACTTTATTACAGACAGTATCTATGTGTACGTTCCATGCAAATTTAGTATCAATGGTTAATCCTAAGTACTTGTGTGTTTACCTGCTAATAATGCCAAGTTAATACATTGAAAGCTTGATTTTCTATTGTGAAGACATTCATAACTATGACCTTTGATAATCACGTTAATGTTTTTGTGACTTGAATATGGAGAATGTATTGTCATGCACTTAGTCATGCTTACATTAATTATCGTGCGCCCATTTAATGATATTATCCAAATCGTCTTGTATTCCTTCTTGTATGGAAGTTTGGTCGTCTATTACCACTGAATAGGAGACATGAATCATCAGCGCACATGTAAGCTTTATATTTTGTAATAACATTATACATACTATTAACGTGAGTAATATAACCAAGAAGCCCATATACAGATCCGGTGGGAACACCAAATTTGACAACACCCTCAATACTTTCCACATTAGCAACCCGAACTTTGATCGTTCTTAGCTCTTAGTACTGGCCAAACCATCTATTGATTGGTCCACTTATCCCGCACTCATCCATGGCCTGCAACAAGCCGTCGTGATCCAGAGTATCAAAGCCTTTTTTGAAGTCTATAAATACTGCTACCAGTATCTTTTTATTATTTAAGGAATTATTTACATCGTCCGTAAATCTTGCTGACGCCGTTGCCGTACTTCTGTTTGGTCTACAAACACGTTGAATATCGGTAATAATATTATTTTTGCCTAAGTAAGTTGTGGTTTGATTAACTATAAACTTTTCCATAATCTTATTAATTGTATTTAAAATAGCTATTGGTCGGTAATTTGTATATTCCAGACTAGCTGTCCCACGCGGCTTCGCTCCCGTCAACTGGCTACCTACCTTCCCATCTAAACCGTTTACGCAGCGCACGCAACGGAAAGTCTCCAAAAGGAATATTTTTTTTCCCGTTTTTGCTACATTTTTCATTTATGCTCCGCTCCTATTGGTCGTAGCGTGATGTTATATAGCCTATAACCTTCCTCGATAAATGGGCTATCTAACACAAAAAGAATTTTTCAATTCCAACCAGTAGTTCCAGAGATTAGCGCGTTCAAACAAACAAACAAACAAACAAACAAACTCTTCAGCTTTATAATATTAGTATAGATGTGATCCTTGTTTGTAAATTGGTCTAATAATTGACTCTTTTAACCTATTCGGGTATCTACTTTCTTTTTCATATAGATTAATAAAATGTGCTTTAACTGGACTTATGAAGTTCTTGATTTCTTTTAAATCTTTTACCCTTATGCCATCTGATCTCGGCGACTTTTTGCAGTCCAGAGAGTCTATTATTCTGGCCATATGCGTGGGCGTTGCTTTATTGAACCTAAAACTAACATTACATGACTTAACATAATCATGTCTATTTAAGAACGTATTGTTGCATTTATGCCTAATGTTGTCGATTTCTGTTGTGAATGTGTTACAGAAATGATTACAAATGGTTGCCAAACATACTTTTTTATGTAAATATCTCTCTATTACGGTATCTACGCTTACTTTACTTCTACCCAACCAGTTATTAATATGTCCCCATATCTTCCGCATGTCCCCCTTACATTTTTTATTTCCTCACGTCTATGATGATTTTTAGCCAAATTTATGAGTTTATGTGTTTTATTTCTGTATTTTGTATATTGTAATCTAAGATTATTATTGTTTGGATACATTTTCCAGCGCTTAAGTCATCTTTGCGTATTATCATGTTTTGTAAAGTATTATTAACCATTTTACCTATTACTGTCCTCGTGATTATTCGTATAGTTAATTTATAATTAGGTACCTACTATCAGAGATGACTATAATTAAGAATAATAACCTAGCTATAGGACTATCCTACAATAGATAAATCAACAATTCTTTGACACATTCGCATTGCTCTATCTTCCGTTACTACTACCTACTTATTAACTATTGACAGGGAGCTTCAAAATATATAAACAAATTAAGAACTAACGGATATACCCAGCGAGATATGTGCTCAATAAAATATTCGATACTATTTTTATCACATTCTCGACATACAAACAAAAAAAGAGGCCCAGTGTCCCCAGTGATCGACCAACCGCCGGTTATCAAAGTTCATTTATTTACCTCGCTCCTTCCTTTTCAAAGTCTTGTCTATGCCTCCATCCAGAAAATACGTCAATTCTTCTACGTTAAACGTGCACTTCGCCCTTTCCCTGAGTAAATCCTCGTTCACTTTTCCCATGTTTATTTATTTACGTCAATATTTAAGTACAATCACACGTTCTTGTTTAGAGCGTTTATTCGCCTGACTGGTGGTTTACTGGTTTAAGCTTAGCATAGCCGAGTGGGGGCAAGCGGGCTCATGACGGGTTATGATTAATCAAAGCACTTTGCCCGGGCAATATGAATCAAGTCAAGTCAAATCGGGCAATATAATGAATACTAATTCTATGATTAAATTGCTCCGGCTTTGAATAATTCTGGAGCAAGTTTCTGAAATATTTCAATAGTTTTTACGCCGTTTTTAGCAAATTGCCTAGGATTTTTTAAGTTGTCTGGGCAAGAATAATGCCGTATTAATCATTTGGTCCATATGACTATAACATAATATAATTATATCACTATAATTAGGTACATATTTATCTATTTTTAGGCTCACAAGAAAAAACTTCATATCGTTTTTCTATTAGTGATGTCATCTGTTGCTATAGACAAACTGGAATTGAAGACAAAGATACTAAAATTTAACTTAAATTACTTAATGTTAATATAGTGACCAGTCAATAAATTTCTGCACTCCCTAGGTGGTTTTTTGAGGTGTTTATTAAATTCAATATTCATACTGTGAATTGATTTAGTTAATATATATAAATAAAATTAAATTCGAAAGGAGCAGAATCAGGTGAACAAGTTGAGGAAAAGACCTTTTATTTGTGAATGATACAAATTCATGATCTAATTTTTCAAGGTCTTGGAGCAAATCTTACTTGTCGTCCCTAGTTCTAAGAAATTTTCTATTCTGTAACAGTAGATGCATGGATGCTGGGATGGGGTCGCGGAGCACTTGCACCTCGTGTGAAAGCCAGGGGATGCAAATGCACCCCCTCCTGGCGCCTATGCAAACTAATATTATAAATGCGAAAGTAACTCTAGTCTGTATGTTCTTATCTTATCTTGTGGAGGAGCCGAGAAATGAATCGGACACTTCGACCCATTGGGATCTATTGTGGTCCGCTAGATAACCTACTCCTCCCTAATTTTGTTGAAAACTCTCTCCATGACTTTTACAACGAGACTAAGGAGACATGAGCCTATAGTCTTCTGGTTTTGGATATCTAACCCCTAGGAGACCTATTCCCTTACCAGCCAGTGCATCGCATGTGCACAGAAGGTGCTCTATGCGTTCCGTATGTTCCCCACACAACCTGCACATGGGTGTTGCGGTTAGACCCATCTTCATGAGCATGTCGTTGGTTCCAAAGTGGCCAGTAAAGGCCCCAAGCACTTATTGCCTCCTTGTCATAATCAAAGTCAAAGTCAAATAAATTTATTTCAAATAGACCAGTATCGGCTCTTTTGAACGTAAACAATTAAAATTTACAAGTAATAAAAATTTATTCTACCGTGCATTCGGAAAAGTAGCTTGTTATGGAGAAGAACGCACAAGAAACTCCATACTTACTCTTTTTTTTTTAGAAGCCTTTTACAATATTTACATAAGTACATTCATTAAGAAATTCATATACATGAGGGCGATGCACCCAGCACTACTATACTACATATAGTTAAATATTACAAGCACTAACAGGTAAATTCCTTCACTTGCTAAATAGTTTGATTTTGTCTACACTAAATATTACTCTATGGAGCAGGGAGCAGGACCACATATAAAGGGTACGAGGAGGATCTGCATGTTTCCAAGCATTCTTATCTTGAATATAATCATACTATGGATTCCTTTGTGCCCAGGGACCCACATCAGTCTTATTCTGTTATGCTTCCCAAGCCTGTTTAGGGTTTGGATAGCATCCAGAACAAGTTTGGAGTCCCCTTTGTAGGATGCCATGGCTTTGATTGCAGCCTGACCGTCACTAAGAATATTTAAGGATTTACCACTGGTTCTATTCATCTATAGTCTCTTGAGCACAGATTATTATGGCATATGTTTCTGCTTGGAATACAGTTACTATCTTCCCTATGCTTTTGCTACATTTGTATCCTTTTGCGTATATTTCCGCTCCTGTACCTGATTCCATTTTGGATCCATCAGTGTACGACACCAAGCTATCTTATTCTGGTGGATCGATTCCCTTCGTCCAGTCCTTTATTGTTGGGATTTCGACTTTGAAAGACCTTTCAAACACAAACATAGTTTGCATTTTAAAGGATATCATGCTTGTTACCCGATCCAGGTCTTCATTTCCATAAAATTTTGTATGGTTAGTCTTAGGCTTAGAGGCATCTCATAGTCCAGCAACAGCAAGACGATGTAATGTCTTCCTTGCCTCGAGTTCAACCATCATATGCAGAGGGATATTGAGGTATGCCTGCCGTAGGTGTTATCCTGAAAGCACCCGTGATTCCGAGACACACTGTTCTTTGTTATCTGATGAGTGGCGCTTTGCACGAGGCAAGCTTTGTTCTTGGCCACCACACTATGCTGCCGTATATGAAAATAGGTATTATCATTGTCCGGTACAGATATTGTATCACTTTGGGCTTTAGCCCGCAAGTTATACCGTAGGTGGAACGACACATGCCGAACACCCGCAGGGTTTTTGTCGTAATATTTTCCATATGAGTTTTCCACCTGAGTTTTTTATTAAGCGTTACACCCAGATAATTAACTTCGGTGGACCAGAGCAGCTTCATTCATTGAGGACGGGCTCTCCTAGTAGGTAGGTAGGTGGTCTCCTAGTTGGTCTCCTCGTGAATGGGATAGTGACTGCTTTGCTTGGATTGATTGAGAGGTGGTTCTTTGTACACCGTTCCTCTGTCATCCTCAATGCCTGTCGTAATAATCCTGAGAGTATGTTCGGGAATTTGGCATTAACCATTATATCCATGTCATCTACATAGCCTACTGTGTAGAATTGTCCGGTATTGAGTTTGGTAATAGCGAGTCTACTACCAATTCTTAATTCTTTAAGAATTAAGATCACGTACGTACACACACACGTACAGGTACGTGAAAAGATGACCATTTAAGATCACCACATGCCTTATTGAGTAACTAACAAGGATATATTTTTACCAGAGTAACAGCATTCTTCACCCTGGCTAGAAGATCGAACCTAGAACTGACCCCACGGCTCGTATACTCAACCAGCAAAAAAAAACCTATCTGTAATATATATTCACTTTCTTTAGGATAACATAAAATACATATATTTATATATATATGTATATAAATTTTCCCCCGTTTCCCCAATATGGCCCTATTGTACTTTAAGCAATGCACTTCGAGTGACTTGTATTGCATATACATTAAATAACATTGATTGTGACCTCCATTTGGCTGAATACATGCAAATGATAACATAGGTACATTTCGCATTGGCCTCGGAATTAAATAAAAGAAAGGCGTCGATGGCCCATCGGCTTAACCGACGAGAGGCGTGTGACGGATCCTCGTGTTCGATATCCAGTCTGTCCCTGTTTCCCCCTCGAAAAAGTGCCCGTGCGTGTCTCATTTCACATGCAAATCACACTACGTCCTGGGAAAGTAGGGTAAAAGCGTTTGTGGGATACGAAAAACTTTGATTTATTCATCCTCTCCCAGAGTTCTCCCACAGCTGGGCATAAGCCTCTTTTCTTGTGCCAATCCCCACACTCCTGTGCTGTCGTTATCCAGGTTCTACCCGCCGGGATAGCAACAATGTTGTCTGCCCATTTCGCTGCCGGACAGCCAACATTCCTTCTATTTCTGACCGAGCGGCGACTAAGGCTGAGTTTCTCACCTCTAAATTATCGCAGAATTAATGTGAAAAATTGTCAAGCACGCGTTATCTGCTGTGATTGGCTATTGAAAATTCACTCAACCAATCACAGCAGATAACGCGAGCTTGACAATTTGTCATAATTCTGCGATAATGTAGAGGTGAGAAACTTGGCCTAAGAAGGTCGCCAATCGGTCACTGCCATACTGCACCAGTCATCATTGAGTTGCCATATTGTGTCCTGCCCTACTACATTTCAAAGCCATAGAATGAATGGAATGAAATTTAATAGAAGTACCTGCATGCTGCCCTTAACTTCCGGACCTCACAACTGTATAGGTCTGTTTCCCTGCGCGATGGCCACACTGAACAGACAGGATAGACCTAAAAAATAAACAGGTTCGACATTCGTGGCCCGCAAATTGCGGGCAATCACGAAGTCAAAGTCCGTCTAGAGAAGTTCAGCCGTGTGAACGTACTCACATCCACATGAAAGCTGCGTGAATTGCTACGTGCGTTCCGGTACCATCGGCGACGATGTCAAGCATACGTGACAAGGAACTTCATCGCGACAGACGGTGTGTTGTCGTATGTCACTGCGCAGTTCATACACTGTCTGTGAGCCCACTAGCATATAAGTGTAAGACCCTCTGATGGTAACCTTCAGGAAAGTATAGGTACTATCTACCACAATACCTGTTGTGCCCATAACCATTCCTACTTTATACATTTGTAGCCTATGCAGTCAGCGGCCATTTCAACTTATTCCAAAGTAATTGCCTAACTTCAGAGCTGTAGTTGACCTCCAAACTGTTGATAGTAGAAGGCCTTCCTTAATGGTGTTCAGTCAGTTGTCTTAGCGAAGATTAGCCATCGAAGCGGGAGATATTAGGGATTCCAAACATCAAAGCCGACTCGCCATGACAAATGTAAAATAATGCCGCCGACAAGTTTGGGACGTTTGCTGTGTAGAATCCTAGTGCACAGATACACCACAGGCACTAACAACAACCAACAAATACTCAAATAAAACACACAAATGGACCCAAAACATTTATTGGATCATTATTTTTTAGGTTAATTACAAAGAGCTGATCACTTCTTGGCGGTGACTGCGGCCTCGTCCTCCCGCGCGAACGTCTGCAACAGCTCCTCCTTCTTGGCGGCGATGCGCTCTTCACGGCGCTTGCGGGCTTCCTTGACCTTGTTACGGCGGGCCTCAGCCTGGTCACTGGAATAGAAAAAAAATTGTTAGCTATGATTTTATTAGTAATAGCTTGGGAGCAAAGTTTTATTAGCATACAGCAACGGTCATTTGAAAAAAAGGATGTTCCATAGACATTATTCATATGCGCTGCCACTGATGATCTCAGCGGAGACTAGCCATTGAAGTGGGAGATATGTGTTATCCACACATCAAACCCAAGTCACCATGGCAAACGTAACGTGGCAGTAGCAAATTTAAGGCCAGACAAACCTAAATAACTGTCATGATAGCAATAAACATGAAGAGATATGATTTTCCAGCTGCTCCAATAACATACTGGTCTGACAAAATCTGAATGTTTGGAGACGGTTTGAGTTAATCAATATGAAACAAGTAATAACTTCTCCTTAGTTTCAGTTATGTTGGCAAATGTTAAAAAGATCAACAAAAATATAATGTATCCCATGAAAATTTATCAAAATTATTGCTTAGTCAACTGCAATATCATTTGCAGTCAATTCAAACACCCATACATAAAACAGCTCCTAAACTAAAATAAGTAAGTTCCATATCAGGCTGTCTAAAATGCTGGTTTCAATGTTCCAATAAATAAATGGCTCTTACCTGAGCATCTTAGTCCTAGCCTTCTCAGCCTTCTTCCTGTGGATGTACTCCATGAGTACACGCTTGTTCTTGAAGACATTACCCTTTGCCTTCATGTACAGGGCGTGGTATAGATGCCTGTCGATCTTCTTGGCAGTTCTGTACTTGAGCAGCAGTTTACGAAGGACCCTTTGCCGTTGTACCCAAAGTTCCTGGTGATAAAGAGAGGAATAGTTGAGAAAATTGTAGAAAGAACTAGTGATTGAGTGTACAATGTACAAGTACAGAATTTATGCCATAAGTTACTATAAACTATTAAAACTGAGTTAAACTAAATCATTACAATGGGCTGATCTGATTTAAATAAAATCAATATGTCATTATCTTATGACTTTTTACATCCAATTTTGCTTATCATCGTACATCAGTTCAATATTTCTTTGAAAATATCCTTTATGTTGTGGCACACAAATACAATCCCAAAGCAATCAGAATTTGCACCATCTTTGCAAAATAATGTCCAATCAACTAACATTTATCAAGCCCAGCCAAAGGCTTACCTGTAAAAGTACAGAATAAATGATCAAGAATATATTAATTTATAGAACTCACCTTCTGTGGCATCCTAGCATTAGCAGTACCTCTTCTCTTACCGAAGCCACAGTGACGTCCTTTTCTGCGGGCCTCTGTGTTCTTGCGGACGCGAGCACGTGAATGTACTGCTACGGGCTTCTTGATGACGAGACCATCCTTGATCATCTTACGGATGTTCTGTCCTGGAAGTTACAGGTATTATGTTAATCTATCTGTTCTTTACGGACACAAGCGAGACACTTGAGACATTATGAAAATGTCTCAAGATATGTCAATTTGAAGGATATAAAAGCAGATCCTCAATATATTTGGGAAAAAGCTAAAGAGAAACTTGCATTGCAATCATTTCTAGACATAGGCACCTCCATAGTTGAGCCAAGATAAATAAAAAATGCAGTAAAACTAAAAATATAATCCAGATGAAAGATGAGCATCTTCATTGATAGGTTATATTATTCGCTTCCTTGATAAACCCTGAAAAAGTAAACCTAAATCTAGAATAGATTTGTGATACCAACTGAGATAGCAAAAGCTGGAGCAATGCCTTCATAGAAAAGAATGGTTAGAAATCCACGCACAAAAATAACATCAACTTGGCATGTTCTTGATCTATAATCATTACACTTGTCTTATTTATCATTGCAGGCATTGAATAAGAAAGATATTTTCTGAAAAATTTTGTTTACTATCGACATCACAGCATGTCGATCAAGATCACGCCGCACCGCAAAAATATAAACGTGTGAGTACTTACTGGAGTTGGTGTTGGCGATTTCATTGATCTCATTTGGATCCAACCACACCTTCTTTTTACCACATCGCATAACAGAGGCTGCAAGCCTCTTCTGCAGCTTGAGGGAACTGAAAACGAACAAAAATCCTGTATGACCACATGGCTTCGACGCGGATAGATAAGACGTTAAAGTTGATGAAATGTTTATTTACGCAACACAAAAATATATTCAACATGATTCTAGACAGCTTTTACACTTAAAATAACAGTTATCAAAGCATTTAACACTTATAATTTAATTATTTATCAAAACTAACCTCATCTTGACTAGGTGAGCTCCAACGCATACAAGAAAGAAATATGGCCGACATTTTCAGTGGTGGGTAAAGGTTACTAAAATGAAATGTTATTTAGTTTTTAGTCGATTTCGCAAATGAAACTGAATTCATTAAAACTTTCATTTACTATTTCCTATTCAACTTAATTCTCAGCAATTACAATTTTAACCATAAAAAAAATCCTTTATAATTATAAATATAGAGGCCCACTGGTATCGAGAACACGGCCCAAGCTACTGGCGGCGGCGGTCAGGGCTCCAGAGAGAGGAACCTCATAACTCAACGAGCCGTGTCCAGAAGTACTGTTTGCTTTCTGAATCAAGCCTCATCTGAAACCGCCTAATGAGAGTCTGTTATGATGTTGGTCGAGGCTCGTGGCTAAAATATTATTCCATTGGCTGACACAACAATGGTACAATGATCAATGAATGATTTTTGCTGAGTTCACATCCCACATGTCGACAACATCGCGAACCAAAAAAATAAAATGTGTCTTTTTATTTCTTATATTTAGTCGATATTATATATGACTTAAAACCTTGGATTGCATGTATAAATAAAAAAAACACGGACTGGTACAGGTATAATTAAAAGTAGCGTGTCGCGCCAGAAGCCTATAGTCGGTTTATTTTTGGCGGGCTTTTTTCGAGTTTAGTTTAGCGGCTGTTATTATTATTATTTGCAAATTGATTCCTAGTGGATATTGCGATATAAAATTGGTGTAATTTTGTGTCTCAACTGTCCATGCAACTGGACAATATGTGAAATCATTGACAGAAGCGATCTCGGGATAGTGGAGCGGAGAATTTTATTGTAGTATTGACTACCTCTGCAAAGCTTACTGGGAAGGCTGATTCGATACAATTTGCTGCCAAATACTCCAAAAAAGCATTAGAATCTGTTACATCCGCATTCTAATGCATACTAAAGAATTCAAGTAGAGAAAAATACTGATGACTAGGCAGCATGGTCTCAGACCTTAGCCTGTTCCGTTAGGAACTTATATAAAAAAAAGCCTATAGTCGGAACCACACTTACGTGTCGGGGCGTGGCGTGGCGCGGTATCTACCAATCAAACGACTCTGTTCCAGTCTACGTCATAACGCAACGAGTTTTGTAGCCAATCAACTGCGTCGGAAGGCGCAACGACACGCCACGCCACGTAAGTATGGGTCCGTCTATTTCATACATTTAGTTTTAGTATGGTAAGAGGCAGATCTGAGTGTCGTGGCGCAGTGTGGCGCACACTGGCGTGGCGCCGACCGCCCGCGACCGATCACGCCATCGCCAGTGCGGTGGATATAGCGCGACACGACACGCCACTACGCCAGGCAAATGTATTTCCACAGCTACACCGCGTGGTTCGTGGCATAGACTATACACTTAAATACAGTGGCGCGCCATTCAACGACGCGAACTCGTAGCGGACGCTTTTATGCTGCGTGTTGAAAATGACCGACGAGCTTATTGAACTTGTACGTCAACGTGGAGTTTTTTGTGACACGAAGTCTATGGAGTATAAGGATCATTTTGGTACCCTAATTGTGTAATTTCAAAGAATAGCGCAAGATATGCTTTCCTTGCATTCATTGCTTCATAAATATATTCAAAAATCCGTCTACTCGACAACGTAAAACATGAAATAGTACTGTTGAGTTGTCAAAATGAAGGAGATGTAGTGTGCTTCATGATTTAAAACAGATACTCAATTGGGTGCTGAAATGGTGCCCTCTTGCTTCCATCCTTTTTTTGTTTTTGCTCTCAAGAAGTTTCATTGCTAAGAGAAATTTATTAATTAAAACTTCCTGCAACATAAAAGTACATACATAGGCGGATTTAAAGCCTGATGTATTATCTACCAGTCAACCATGGTGGTGCAAGGGTAGGTAGGGTAGATATAACATGGCAGGTATATAAAAATAAATTGAAGTTCTTCATCGAAAGCATCATCCGAATCGGAAGTTAATATTATGTATGTCTACGCGTTGCAAAGGTTCGATGTAATTGTATACTAATTCAGAAATAGCGCCAGAGCGCGCCACGCTACGCCACGCAAATGTGGTTCCACCTTAAATGTTAAGCTATAAAAAAATATGTTAACCTTAAAACTTAAGGTGCCTTTAAACGGCCTACAAAAATTGCATCTTGTCGGCAATTTTGTTGACCAATATAATTCAGTATATTTGCAACTTATACCCTTGCTGCATTTGCATACAAAATCGTAAAGATAAAAAAGCCAGAACGCTTCAGAATACGTAAAACGAGGTCTTGCTTCGCTTGCTCTTTCGTTTCAGTACATTCTCTTAATTCTTATGCTTTCGAAGTATTTCAACCAAATGATTGCTATTTCTGTTTGAATAATGAAAAATTTTCTAACCTACCTGAGAGTGTGTAAACATTTTCTATATGTAATCTGCTGCTACGTTGTGTGGAGCTAAAGATGCACTTCCACGAAAATAATCTTGCTGGCACCCACCGTGACCCCGATGACCGTGACCCCCGATCATGAGACTATGGGAGCAGACCATTATATAATAGTAATCTTTGGAGGAGACCATACATTTTTTGAAAAATGTGTACAGATGTATTCAAACTTGTCATTAAGTTTGAATCCACCTGTACACATTTTACACATCTGGCCGAGATGTTCGATTTTCGCTGCGCCGCCTATAAAGGTGCCTGTAAAGGGAGGGGCTACAAAAATTGCATCTTGTCGGCAATTTTGTTGACCAATATAGCTCAGTATATTTGCAACTTATACCCTTACTGCAATTTCATTGTGCAATACATTGCCGAGTGTAGTCCAGCAAGATTCTGCAACTGGATTGCCGAGGAATTTTGCTCATACACGCGGAGCAACTACTGAGGCTTGTCAATTTGACTTTGAAAGTTGTGTGAGTCACGTTGACGTAAAATACAAAAGAATGAAAGAAAAGTAAACAAAACATTAAAAAATGCAAGCAAAGTGCAAAGCGTAACATAATTTATATCAGATTAAATAATGTCGTGGCATTGACACTAATGAATATTAATGTGTACTGCCTAAATAATAATACAATGCAAAACAAAGATCTGCATGAAGACATAAAATATGAAACTTTAAAATTTAACGCAAAGATAAAGTTCAAATATTAATTCTAAACCAGTTTTTCCTCAGTTTGAGGTTTGATTGAGCAATACATAGCTGAATAAGGCTTATTTTCGTCGAGCTCAAAACTTGCTTAGCGATTACGTTGACCGCGGCAAGTGGTGTCTCTGTCTGCTGTGATAGTTAGTTATCCGTGCACCGTTAATCGAGGACGTCGTGCTTTTTTCCAGTGCGTTATCTTACGACACAAAATGAACAAATCCGCGAAAATTAACCCAGATTTACAAAGAGAAAGGGAGAAATGTTCTTTCAATTTAACAGAACTTACAAATTTGTTGGATGGCGGCCCTCAGATGACAGAGGAGAGGAGGAGACGAGGTAATTAGAGTGTGATGTTTTTAATCACATAGAATGTGGTTTTTTGCAGGTAAATATCATGTATGATCAGATTTTTTTGCAAACTACCATCATCTGATACTTCTTAAACTTTGGACATTATACCCAAGATATCAACAGCAAAGTAAACCTTACAAAATGTTAATAAATGATGATGTTTGTTATTGTTCTTAATGAATACTCATTTCCTTTGTCCGAGGTTGTGTAATTTTTTACTTGACTTAGATTCTTAATAATTGAGTGGATAAATCATTTATTAGGAAAATGTTTATGAATAAGAAATAGCCCTATGTATTTCAACATTATTTAGACCTAGATTTAATCTTAAATGATGTTCTTACTAATCTATTTAAACAACTTAGGTATTGCTCTGAATTCTATTTCCTAGAACTAAACTTTTAAAGTAATTACCCGGATTACCCTCCATTTGGAGTCATTGTTATTGTGGGAATGATAATGCAAGTCCAAAGTATGTAATAAATACAGTTGCAACATTTGTTATCTAAACATACTTGTTCGTCAAACAATAATGTTTTAACATAATATATTGTTCATGTTAATTAATAAATATTTGCATGAACTTACCGTGGAATTATACAAAAGTTCTACCTATAGTAAGTTATACTAGTGAATTATTTTTCAAATAATTTCAATGTTTCTCATAAGATTTAAACTCAATTCTTGCTTGTTGATTTTTTTAATGGTCTGCCCTGTTATCTTGTGATATCTCTTGTTTTGTGTTTCTGCTATTAAAATATTGTAGGGTAGTTCACAAAAATTTAATCAAACATACCTTGATTAGATTACCTAATTAATTTTTTGATCCTTTTAATCATTGACCATATCAATAAATGAATGATTGATAGTTTTAGATACCTAATACTATTTGAGATAAACCTACTAACTTGTATTAATTTAAAATATTCAGAGTAGTTTCAATATACTAATGTAAATACCGTAAATACTAATATGTAGTTTTTTATTATTTATTTGTCTATGTGCAAATAAGTCTCAATGTCCTTCCTGGTTGTTCATTACAGCCACTTAAAATAACTGTAAATAGCAACAGGTATTACAACTAATGTTTACTAAATACTACACAATAGATGACAAATTACGGGAGTTCCTGCTGTAGATCAAAGTTCACTTAGCTTCATGTAGTAACATTATGTAATAACAACAAGTATTTACATGTAGTCAATTATTTGTTGTTCTTAACAGTAAGGTTTCACTACGTTTCCGTTTCCTCTTAGTTTTAAATCTATGAAGTACCAAAAGGTTTTGTTGAATGAAAATTTAAACTCTAACTTATACACCTACCTCAATAATTTTTAAATCAAGTTTAAAAATAATAGTTCTACCTGAATCTGAACTTGAAAATTTGTTATGCATGACATTGCAATGATTATTTGCAGCTTGTTTGTTTATTATGCATCTGATTGCAATCATACCTAAATCTTTTCTGGACTGTATATTTTATATCTTAGTACTAGCTTCTGCCAGCGGCTTCGCCCGCGTGGAAACTGTTATCTTATCCCAAGGGAACATTAAAACGGGATGAAAAGTAGCCTATGTGCTATTCCAGGCTATAATCTACCTCTGTGCCAAATTTCATACAGATTCGTTTAGCCGTTCTGGTGTGATTGAGTAACAAACAAACATACATCCATCCATCCAAACTTTCGCATTTATAATATACTAGCTTTTACCCGCGGCTTCGCTCGCAGTGAAGCCATTAATTTTTTTTTTTTTTTTAATAAGATTGCCCTATGTTACTTCTAATACCTCTAAGAATATACAAGTTTCATGATGATCGGTTCAGTGGTTTTTGCGTGAAAGCGTAACAAACAAACTTATATTCACATTTGTAATATTAAGTATATTTTAGATAGTAAGTATGATTAGTAAGATTTAGATCTGAAGATACAATAATTTATGTTGATCTTTAGAGACAATAAATATAATTACTTTTCATCTCTCCTTGTTTAACCCATAACATCACGCCTCTATTCTCGAAGAGAGAGGCAGAGACAGAATTCACCAGTTATATTTTTTTAATGTTTTATTTGTAATTAATGAGTGGGGGATTCACAGTATTTTACATAGGAGTGACACTTGACAGCCCCTGCTGAGCTACAGTTATGTAAAGTCGCATATGTAGCATTAACCAGCCTATCGCCTGGCACCCCTCCAATTATTGGGCTTTCTGAGTTTCTAGGATAAAGATAAGAAAACCAATGTTCTTTTTCGTGTAATGTAATGTTTGTATATCGTTTTGTGGCAATTAAATACTTTTTCTTTCATAGATTACGCAATGTTGGAATTTCTATGAAAATATAAGGATTTTAGATAGCTTTTTATAATTTAGTGAAATCTATGTACATATAATTACTATTTCACTGGATTAAACATCATTAGAATATTTCTTTATATGTAAGGCATTTAAAAAAAAATTAGTGGAGGTACTCTTAAAGCTGCAATAACTCTTATCTTACCCTACCTACAAGGTCAAAAATAAAGTTAACAAACGAAACATGACTCGCGCCGTCAATGACGTCAGGGACCAAAGGTCAATGTGTCTACTAATATCAGACCCATTTGAGTAAATTATCCATACTAATATTATAAATTCGAAAGTATCCCAAGTTATCCCAAGGGATCATTATACCGAGATGAAAAGTAGCCTATTTGCTATACCTGATTATAAACTATCTCTGTGCCAAATTTCATCCAGATCCGTTCAGACGGTTTTGGAGTGTTTCACTCACAAACTTTCGCCTTTATAATTTTATTGTGATTATCCCCTTATATCGTGCTCTAACAATCAAATCAATCAGTGATTGTAACTCTTGCAATCATTCTGTCTAGCCGTCTCCCAACTATGTTGGAGTCGGGTCCCAGTCCAACCGGATTCAGCTGAGCACCAGCTGAGTGTCGAAAATTATCCCAAGGGAACATATTCCCGGGATAAAAAGTATCCAATGTGCTATTCCTGACTATAATCTGTTTGAGCCAAATTTCATCTAGACCCGTCCAGACGTTTGAGCGTGAAGAAGTAACAAACATACAAACACACACCCACTCACAAAATTTCGCTTTTTTTGTTTTGTTTTTTATATATGATGGGTTTGCTCTTGACTCTAGTCTAGGTATGCCAGAGATGACAGAGACAAAGCTTTTATAATATTAGTGTGAAGTGTGATGACTGATGTGATAGTGTGATGTTTGTTTGTTCCTAAGTGGCGTTCTAGAGACCAAACGCGTTGGCCGATTTTGATGAGTCTTACGTCAATCGATTCATCTTAACCCTGCGAGTGTCACTGGCTACATTAAAATTGGAAAATAGATAAATGGCAGATTTTGGGAGCCCAATTTTTTTTCTTCCTGCCCCATAAAGTAGCAAAATAATAATTTTATGAGGTGATTTAAAAATATCAAATATTTATAAAATATGTTTAAATGTACCTAATTCGAAAAAAAAATGTTACTTAAAGTTGTACTATAAAGTTACAAATAAAAAAAGTTAATTCAAAAACCCGACTGCAGAAGCGAACTAAAAAGACGTAATCAAGAAAACCATGCTGTGCAGTCGAAGGATACATCTGGTTAGCTTCTCAAGAAGTCGGGTTTTTTTATTTTTTTCATTAACTTTTTTTATTTACATGGAGCGATTGCCTATCTGACCTCCACAACCCAATAACTGGGTGACACGATGCCCTGGAAGACTGGTACCAGATTTTATGGCATCTGACTACCGTAACGACTGTCAAACATCTTCAAATCTTTCTGAGGCACGGAGAATTCTCGATATGTACCTGATGGATGCTCACCCGTCCACCAACCGACCTCGGCAAACGATGTTTAACTTTGAAGATCGACCCGTGTGGCTATTATTATTTAACTAATTTTAATGAGCACAACAAAATGTTAATTTTCCTTATAAAATATTAGTCATGAATGCAATTAGCAATAAAGTTATTCGTGTGCTTAGTTACTTAACAACAACTTTAACAAGTTTGTCTTGAAAAGATCGCTTTTAGCGATAAGGCCGCCCATTGTGTCACCCAGTGTAATGTTTCTTCTTCTATACTTTCTGTTACATAAATGGTGTACATAACAAAGAGTATTCTAATTTATTCTTAACGAATGTTAATAAGTCTACTCATACTCATAAATAAAGCCGCAAATATTTTATCGTTTTAGCAAAGAACTACGTAAATTGTTTACTAGCGTACACGACCAGAACCATTTAAAGTCTGAAGCAAAATCGGAGGTAAAAATATAGAAAACCTGTTAGCCTATTTTCGTACGGGCGTTTTTTGAACGCAGCGTCAGATAAATACCTCAGAGTAGTGCTATTCTCTAAGGATTGAAACTACTAGATAGTTTTGTACTAGTTTAATCACTGTAGTGCTGTAACAAAACTAGTATTTTAGTAGTTGGCACAGCGCTGCGCTCAAGGCTGTATCCTTAGAGAATAACACTACTGACCAAATTATAAAAAAAGTCCAAAAGAATTTTCAACTCTCGGCGTTGAGAATCCAACGGTAAGCTTTAAGGTATTAAAATCTTTCTTCCTTTGCAGAGGCCATAGTTCTGAATGAAGGCATCCACATCGAGGAAGTACCGTCGGAATACCTCAGTCATAAGGAGAAGTACGAGTTGGCTGTGAAGAAAGCATGTTTGCTGTTCAAGCTGATTCGCCGACTGCAGGAGGAGGAGAACAATGGGATGGAGAGCTTCAGGTAAGGATTCCGCTTTAAGAGCTAGAAGAATTATTTGTGAGGATACTCGCTCAGAAAGAACTTAGGTAATAGGTATTGACGGTAACCACTTACCTATAGTCAGGTGGGTAGCCAGCTCATCTATCACCATTAAACACTGGTGAAGAGACAATGAGCTGGGAATCATACAAAGCAAATATTTACTAGCCCACAGATACCCTGATCTCGTGGATTATCTTGGTAAAAACCTTGAAGAAACTGCTATTAATTTATCTGATATCTGCCTAGCCTTTTCGCAACTATTTTGGGGTGGGCTCATAGATCGTGGGCTCATAGATCGACTGCCTATTTGACCTTCAAATCCCAGTAACTGGGTAACACGGCAACACTAATGTCAGATTTCCGCCTCCATTTCTGTCAAAGATATCGAAATGAAAGCCGGGACCATCGGCTTAAGAGGAAATGCGGTCGCAGACATCCGACTGAATTGCCTAAGTTAAAATTCATAATTCGAGGTTTGGCTCTCGTCTACTTCCTCCTCCAATATTGGACCAATTTAAAAGATATTCCATAAACTGAAAAATAAAGATTTATACTGTGCCCCTATGTTTTTATTTTTTTTCATTTATAGTTGAACCTACACTAGGCCTCTGTCAGTTGACAGCGCATATTTGGGCATATTTTAAGAGTTCTAGTGCTTCTAAAGATAATGTATCATCAAAAAGGAGAACATAGGGGCAAAGTATATATCTTTCTTATTCAGTTTATGGGATATATTTTAAATTGGTCCAATATTGGAGAAGGAAATAGGCGAGAGCCAAACCTCAAATTATGAGTTTTTACTTAGGAGATTCAGTCGAATGTCAGCCACCGCATTTACACTTAACGTGGTTTCCGAGGCACGAATGAGTCTCGCTATGCAATGGATCCTCACCCATCCAAGGACCAACATCAGCAAGCATTGCTTAACTTTGATGATCGACCTTTGCGGCTGTTATCAGATCGAATGATGATGAATTATTTATCCATTGCACCTACAGGGCAATCCTAGGCGGTGCTCTCGGCTCAGCTATCCTCCAGGACGGGTCTCCACTCACGCTTCACTATGTTATGTTCATACCCACGCTGATGGGACAGGCGTCCGTGGAGCAGCAAGCCCACTGGATCGGCAGGGCATTCAACCTGGACATCATTGGTACTTATGCACAGGTTCGTTATTTCTTTGGATGATTTTTTTTATAAGAAAGGAGGTAATCAATTTGACACGAATGTATGTAATATTGTTAGAATTGCCCAATATTCACATATATGTTACTCTAATTGGGCTTCTAAACATGTGTGCCAAATTTCATAGTGTATGTATGTATGTTTGTCCACGCATTTCTCCGAAACTACTTATCGGATCGTGACCATTTTTTTATTGAATTAGGTATCTCTCAACTTAGGGAATAGTGCAAGTTTCATTCAAATCTGGAATATGGAACATACAACCGAATATATAAATTGAGTTATCATTGGGTATTTTATCAATCCTTTGGGTACCTTACCATAGAACTTGTTCACTTTTTAGTGATAGTGGTCTAAAATTAAAAAGAGAAAAATAAAAATGCTTTTTAAGTCGGTTTATTTTTTTATGAAAAACTCTTTATCTTGCCCGGCTCTTCAAGTTAAAAAGAATTAAAACGTTTTCACAAAAAATTAACCGGCTTCAAGAACAAGAGGAGAAAAAGTCTTGTGAAAAAATACGTCAAAAAGAAGTTTTCGAAAATGATATTTTTCAACCAATCTGAAGGAATTGGTGGTAGTTATTTTAATTCAATCTGAGATTACGTGCTACCAATTGCGTCAGACTGATGGAAAATTGAAGTCAAAGAGACAGTTATTGGACGTAAATACCGTCGCCGCCGTCGCCTTGTTTTTTTCTATACTCCATTTGAAACAACATAATTCCTTTTTACAGCCTGTCCAACCTGTCATCATTTTTACTTAAATTGCGTTTTCGTGATAATAATGTGACAAATGGCAGCTATATTATAGTAATAAAACTAAAAATCGGTTAAACGGATATTACAAAGGCTTTTCAAAATTTCTTGTTATTTCAAATGAAGTAAAGAGAGTAGGTAGTGGTGTTATTTGATTTTGAGCCATCACAACATCGATCAATAGGAAAAAAATAGGGGAATTCCATAAAAATACTAATGGCTCATTTACATTAGGTCGTTTTGGCCGATTCGGTTGCGGCCCGTATTCGGTCACCGACTAGTGTAAACAGGTATGCAGTTCGGCTGTATGCGGTCGCCGAATCCGGTAAACCGATAACTTAAACGAATGCGGTCGCCGTATACGGTGGCCGATCTAATGTAAACGCGCCATAACAAATTATTTCGAAGAAGTCCAAAAGTTTTTTAATAAGTTAGCCCTATTTTTAGGGCAGCCATGGTAGATGTTTTTGACATGATTTTGAATTCCATACATTTCTGGAGCATCTCCTTTGTGACGGTATAACTCAGTCCTTTTCTCTTCATGTCTATGGATCAAACTTAGTTAACCTGCTTTGTGTCTACTGGTTGTAGACTGAGCTTGGCCACGGCACGTTCATCCGAGGCCTGGAGACGACTGCTACCTACGACCCTACGACCAAGGAGTTCGTATTGCACAGTCCTACCCTCACCGCATACAAATGGTGGCCTGGAGGATGTAAGTATCAGGATTTCGTCGATATTTTTTTTAACTGAAAACAAATCGGTGAACTATGTAATTTACTAATCCATCCAAATGAATATAATAAATACGCACGCCTAACAAGTTATCAGTCTTTGTATGTATGTATGCATGTTTCTTTGTTCCTATGTGGCGCTCTAGAGACCAAACTCGTTGTTCGATTTTGATGATTCTTACCCCGAGTTTCCCAGCTCAAAATTAATATTAAGAACGCAAAAATTAAGTACGCGTTATCTGCTGTGATTGACTGTTGAAAATTCATCCAACCAATCACAGCAGATAACGCGTGTGACATTTTGTCACATCAATTCTGCGATAATTTTGAGCCGGGCAACTCGGGGTTAGTCTTCTAGTCGGAGGATACATCTGGTTTTGGTCAGCCAGCTCGCAAATATGTATCCTCCGACTGCACAGCATGATTTTCTTCTTGTTTACGTCTTTTTAGTTCGCTAAAATGTATGTAGACACGTACATACGTAAGTTATCAGTATAAGAATACATTACATTTATGTTATCTGTGCCCTAAGGTCGATCACATGAATAATTCCGAATATCAACGAAATCACTACTTTTCGAAGACACGTCGAGTTTATCTTTTTATTTTTTATGTATTATTATTATGTATAACGATGTGCTCAATAAGGAATGTGATAATAACATTATTTCGATAAAGTTTGTTTTGATTGTGTTACTAAGGACAAACAATAATTATTCTCACGGATTAATAATTCATGATAAATTCTCGAATATTCTAATTAGACAATCAATTTTTAAGGTGATTAAAATACACATTTAATTTACTATTCATTGATACTTACTATGATTTTCCTTATATTTTTTTTTATTTTTAAACACGCGTCGCTTTTTAGATACGATACAATTTGAATACCCGAAGAAGGCATTTGAAAACGATGTGGAATAACTGGCGAGTTAACTAAAGCTCGATGAACAACAGTGTGTAAGTCAGTTGATCATAGTAACGAAAAAGTAATGGAATAGTCCTAGTAGGCGTATCCCTTCTATAATACAATGCAGTAGCGTAGCCTTAGCAGTAGAAGTATTAATGAAACAAAATCTATAAAGTTGTTTTACTAGGGAACCTTAAAAATTACTACTGTAAAAACTTTAGATAAGTCTCAGTTTTGAGATGATCACTGCGATGCTTCTGGTATTCCAGATGGCCTGTGTTAATTTAAAATGTATATTTTAAAACAAGCTCCCCGCCCCGATGACCCCTCAGGCCCGAGATTTGGATGCAGTGATCCAAAATGCAGGCGTACTCACCCCTACTTCATGCAGCGTCCTCTTCTCGAGGTACGAAAGCATAACTAGGGAACTAGACAGCCTTGTCTACAAGGACGGTCAATGGGTTCGTAAATACGAACCCTCCCGATCCCGATACAATTAGCATACAAAACGACCGCATTCGTTCCGCCCTCGCCGCCGCCGAGACCCGTCGCGCTTTCAAGACAGCTCGCGAAATGCTGAGCTATAGTTAAGATACTAGCTAAAAAATCCGGCCAAGTGCGAGTCGGACTCGCGCACGGAGGGTTCCGTACCCAGGGTGGTGTCAACTATGTATGGGGAACGACGGCCCCTTTAATATTCAAATTTTTTATTTTTTTTTGAATTTTTCCTTTATGTTATAAGGTCTACGTCAACGTTGTCTAGGTCAACGGGAACAACCATGTAGGTTTTGCACCCAAAACCTATAGGGTACTGCCGGTTGAGCTAGAATTGTCAATTTTGGTTAAAAGCAAGGTCTTACATTGTAAGTAAAGGGAAAAGGCAGAAAAAAAAATTGAAAATTATGGTAAATTTTGGTACTTACAAGTTTAAATATAAAATTGCCCATATCTCCTTATCGTGTTGACTCAGGACCTTGATTTTTATACACCTAATAGGGACTATAGACCTCAGTATCTGTGATAAATTTCAACTTGCTAGGGCCACCCGTGCCTGAGAAAATCGGTGGTGACATACGGACAGACAGACAGACAAGAGAGTAATCTTGTATCCATTTTACCTTTTGAGGTACGGAACCCTTAAAAGAGAGTTTCTTGTCCGTTCTTTTCCACGTAGGTATTTTCCGAACGGATGGTATAAATCATTTAATGAAGATCCAGCTTTTGTAGTCTACCCAACGACACCCTAAGCCAAGGTTCGACCCCATAGAGGGTAGCCCTCAGCGTGGTCGCTTAGAGTGCCTGGCTGGAGGCTATAGTTTAGTCTCCACAAAGAAGACCGATTAAGCAGTGAGTAAATCGTATGATTTAACTGTGAAACGCCACGTAGTATTAATGAAAATCTGTCATAAAGTCGCATGAGCTTGAATTTATTTTTGCGCGCGTAAGTTTTTATTTTGCAACAACTCCTAAGACATTAATTTAAATTATTTTCAATTTCGATTTATTCATCAACAAAATTTGATTACAATGATCATCCTTAAAACTACCACTTAAATATAGCAGATGATTGAGGTGCGTTACAGCAGAAGGCAAAGCAAGCCCCAGTCCCGCGCTAGGAATTAACCGGTGTTACAGGCACTGGACACCTACTCCACCATCACACTTGCAACACACTTACAAAAACGATAGTAGCAGGAGGATTTTGACTCTCTGATTTCCCATTTTAGGCAAGCCTGTATATAGGGAATCAGTATAATAAAAAACTAATAATAATAATATCTTTATTTATCCAAAAACATACAGAGTTTCAAATACAGTTTGATATTTGGTATAAAACAAAAGCTTATAGTCTTAGAATAATTTTATAGTTTAAATTGCAAATTCTGTACAAAAATAATACTCTACCTCTTAAACTAGAATATGCCTGTATTTTTTAATAGTAAATAAATGGATGTATGAATGAAACAAACAGCAAAGGAGTGGATTTCTCTGCCGGAGTCTGTATTTCCTGATAGCTACAACATGGGAGTCTTCAAGTCAAGAGTGAATAGGTAATTTTTAGGCAAGCGTGCTTCATCGTCGACCACATCATCGCTTACCTATCAATAAAAAAAAATATATATAAATATATAAAATGTTCCACATTTTCATGTATAGGAGTGTGTGTGTAATGTATGTATTATGTTCGTGTGATGTATGAATGTGGAAGAGAAAGAATATGGTGTAAAGGATTATCATAATGTCCATGAAATGCTTAAAGTAACTTAAGTATTTAAGTTGATAATTATTAATACTGTATCCGTTTAAATAGATTTCTAATTACCGCATTTACGTGACCATTTTATTTAAGATTTTTTTCTTTTTCAAAAAACCTTTGCCCCACACTAGGAATTCCTTCCTGTGTCGTAGGTGCGTTTATAAACATATAAACTCAGATACACAACACCCAGAGCTGGAACAACAATCTGTAGGTCATACAAACATTTGTTTAGTGCGGGAATCGAACCCGCGACACGCAGCGCAGTAGGCAATCGCTCAACCACCTTATAAGATAGATAAATGCCATCGCGAACTTTTTTGTAGGCCTATAAATAAAAGAGGAATAGCCCACCCTACCTACCAAGAATAACCTACCCTACCTACCCTACCTGCCCTACCTACCCTACCTACCCTACTAACCCTACCAACCCTACCAACCCTACTAATCATAACAACCCTACCAACCCTACCTACCCTACCTAGTCTCTCGCGATCCCCCTCGCGAAAAATGATTAAATTACTAAAATGGCTATTAAAAATTAGGGGTTGGTGATAAAAGGGTGAAAATTGAGGATTGTATGTATTTTTGTATGTTGTATCATAAAAAAATAGAAATTAAAAATTTTGTCTAAAAAATAAATAAAAAAATTTTGGGGTGGACTACCCCTAACATTTAGGGGAATGAAAAATAGATGTTGGCCGATTCTCATAGATACCGGATAAGCACAAAAAATTTCATCAAAATCGGTCAAGCCGTTTCGGAGGAGTATGGCAACGAAAACTGTGACACGAGAATTTTATATATTAGATTATAAATGTGAATGTAAGTTTGTTTGTTACGCTTTCACGCAAAAACTACTGAACCGATCATCATGAAACTTTGTACATATATTCTTGGAGGTATTAGAATTAACATAGGATAGTGTTTCTTAAAAAAAAAAAAATGGTTTCACTGCGAGCGAAGCCGCGGGTAAAAACTAGTATTTATATATATATTCAACCAATTTACACAAAACCAAAACAAAACCTTAACAAACTATACACCTAAACCTAACCTAAGGAATTATGAATCACTCAGATTATTGAGGTAAACCGCATGAAAGTCCGTTCAGTTGGTTTTGAGTTTATCGCGAACATATAGACAGACGCGGCAGGGTACTTTGTTTTATAATATGTAGTAATATATAAAAATCGTAGCAGGTTTTATTCCGTAGTTTCTACCTAACTCCATGGTAAAAAGGCGTGACTTTATTTATGTGTGTTTATTAAAACATCTTACAATTATTTGTTCTCAGTGGCCCACACAGCCAATTATTGCATAGTAATGGCCCAACTGTATTCCAACGGCCAATGCTACGGTATCCACCCGTTCATCGTCCAACTTCGCGACGAAGAGACCCACATGCCTCTAGCTGGTATCAAGGTTGGCGAGATTGGCGCCAAGCTTGGTATGAACGGCACCAACAATGGCTTCCTTGGATTCGAACACGTCAGGATACCCAGGGAACACATGCTGATGAAGAATTGTCAGGTTTTGGAAGTGAGTATGAGTTTTTACATTAAGAAATTTACATTTGTGTACTCAACCATGAAGTCCCAGTCCACTTCTAGACGTTGGCCTCACATATTTTTGCCACATCGCTGGACTTGTTGCATTTCACGTCTGGTCTGTCCCAGCCGCCTAAATTTGTCAAAACTGTAAGGTCTCTATGGAGAAGAACTGGCATGAAACTCCACGGGCACTCTTTTCCATCAATAAGTTTTTAAGTCAAAGTCAAATGTATTTATTTCGACTAGGCCATTAAGCGGCACTTTCGAACGTTAACAATTAAAATTAACAAGTAATAAAATTTGATTCTACCGTGCATTCGAAAAAGTAGATTGTTATGGAGAAGAACGCACAAGAAACTCCATACCTACTATTTAAAAAAAATTAAAGTATATACATTAATAAATTTATATACGTGAGGACGATGCACCTAACACTACTATACTACATATAAGTATTAGGTACAGTAGTACATATAGTAGTGAAGGAATTCACCTGTTAGTGCTACAGGTGAATTCCTTCACTTGAAAAATAGGAACATGGTTCTCACATACTTACAAATATTGCAAACATAGGTAAATTATCTAATTCAACAACAACAAACACCAACAACGAACAGTGTGCGAGTCATATTTTTTTTATTAAACAAAAAGTGTAGATAAATATAAAATAAAGTGTTAGTATAATTATGAATATAATACAAATCAACCAGTTTGACTTTGTCCACACTAAAGATTGCTCTATGGAGCAGGACCAGCATGTTTACATCATTCTTGTTGGAAATTTATAATTATGTGAGAACGCTGTAAAAAGATCTACGTAAAAGCGTTTAGAGCAAAATAAAATAAGGCAGAATTTAGTCGATTCGCGATCTCAACTCGGCGATCGCAAATTTGGCATCGTCGGCCATATTCACATTTTGGTTTGTCCCTAGATAGCCTAGAATAGCCTTAAGTATTTATTATCTATACTATATAATATTGTAAAGCTGAAGAGTTTGTTTGTTTGTTTGTTTCAATGCGCTAATCTCAGGAACTACTGGCTGGAATTGAAAAAATATTTTTGTGTTGGATAGTCCATTTATCGAGGAAGGTTATAGGCTATATAACATCACGCTACGACCAATAGGAGTGGAACATAAATGAAAAATGTTGCAATAACGGGCAAAAATTATTCCTTTTTGAGAGCTTCCGTTGCGTGCGCTGCGTAAGCGGTTAAAGTTACGCAACAATCATGACTGTAGTGTAGGTACGGTAGGGTAGGTAGGGTAAATGGCTAGGTAGGTAGCCAGTTGACGGAAGCGAAGCCGCGTGGGACAGCTAGTATTTCATATTTTTGTTGCACGAATAAGAATACTAAGTAGTGGATATTTACTTTGTCAATAGCACAAACCCTCTTTCCTTTTCGCTCAAATTGGTGGTACTTTCTATAATAACCTTTTACCTCCTCTCTTTCCAGGATGGCACATACGTAAGAGCTCCTAGCTCAAAACTAACGTACGGCACTATGATGTTCGTCCGCGTGGTCATAGTGAAGGACATGGTCAACTACATTGCAAAGGCCGTCACCATAGCAACTAGGTACTCTGCTGTCAGGAGGCAGTCACAGCCGAAACCAGAGTAAGTTATTAGTTTAAGAAGACTTTTATAGTTTATTTTTTAATTTACTCCTCAAGAAAATAAATGGTGGGCCAGTTGTAACGGCCCCGACTTACGTGTCGTAGGTTCGGACCCAGGTAGGCGCATTACTTTTTGTAAATTATTTCATCACCACTGCTCTAAAAACAGTGAGGGAAAGCTTCGTGAGGACACCGGTCCTAGAACCATACATTCGAAAACATGTGATATCCCTAGAAAGCCATACATAGACCTTATAGGTGATGTTCTTCAGAACGGCCAGCTGCACAGTACTCATAACCGGCGTGCGTATATGACTAGATGTATGAATGTGAGTGAAGCAAAAGAAGTATGTAACGATCGTACGTAGCAGGTGACGTTCTGTAGTTTCTGCCTACCCACATAGGAAAAAGGCGTGAGTTTATGTATGTATGGACGTGATATCCCCTTGATGGATTAAGGCCCAGTACCTCTCTCACATAGAGGAGGCCTGTGTCCCAGCAGTGGGGACATTAAAAAGACTGATGTTGATGACTCGTCGGGGCAGAAGGTATCCACAGTAACCCTCCATCAGGAACGGTTTTGAGGTTCAAACTTCAGAAAGTCAGAAGTGTGAAGCTCAAAACCGTGATAGCTGCAAAACAGACAATATATTTAACGGGTGCATTTTTCGCGCGACTGGAAGAGATTTCCATCATTTTGGGGCTCCAATGGCATCATATTCCGTCACCCCTGGAACCTGCAGCAAAACTCATTACTTTATTAAAAAATCTACAATATCAGACACTTTAAGCATAAAATAAAAGGATATCACACACACAAAACAACAAATGAAAATGGCAATTAAAGATAACACTAAGTCATCGACCTATGAGTAACCGGTGCTTCAAAGGTCATTAGAACTTCAAGCTGATCATAACAATTATAATGTTAACATTGTTTTTTTTGAACTACTGGTGTTCCCATTAAGGCGATATATACGCCCCAAAGTAAACGCAGTACTGGCCATGCGCCCGCTCGATGCCTATTGTATTGAACCTCTTTTTGAACAGTTTTGGTTGCAAAATATTATTTGATTTACATATGCTATGTCACTTATGAAGAGATTCCAGCCATCATTTTTTTTGCGTAAAAATATTTTTAACCATCCAAGTCGTTTTGGAGGAGTATCCAAAAGTTGCGAAAAATATCGTGTTGCTAATTATTTTTTTAAAGCAAAACTATTTGTTATACGAAAAAAACTTGTTTAAAAAATAATGTACATAAAACAATAATAAATATATATTTTTTTCAAACCTTAAAAGGTTTGAAGAAAATATATACTAAGGAGTATGCTTAAGAAAGTAACCGCTTTACGGCATTAAAGCGGATGTAGGCCATTAATACCTTTTGAGTGCCAAGCGGTACCGAATGTCATGTGTCCCGTCCCCAAGCGCCAAGCTTTAAACGTATTACGAATATATAGTAAACAGTAGTGATGAGGGTAATTATATTATTGATAAATGTTACTTACATGTTTTTTTTTATAAATATACCAGATAAATAGAATAATAAATAAAAATAATGACATATTTCGATATCTGGTTTTATTAACAATAGTTGTAAATGTTGTGATAAGAAAAAGCAAAATACTCTATAGATAATGACAAAACAGATACATAACTCAATTCAGCCATAAGAAGTTGGCTACATCCCTATTGCCTTCTGACATCATCCAGTTGTCTTCATATCAAGACTGTGGCGCCCGTAGCACGTAAAAGTTCAATTGTTATAAGGGATGTGTATGTTCAATTTTCTCACATTTTGTTGTATATGTTTAAGCTAAACACGCATTAATATTACGATCGATTTTGCTTGGCCACATTATTCGCTTCGTTTCTATATACGGCGCATCGTATTCAAAGTAAGAACGAAGTTTTTGGTATGTTCTGAATTCTGAGATATACTAATTTCGCAAATCTAATTAGGTTATTGAGCGAAAATATATATATAAATTTTTGTTACCGTTAAATTATTTACACTAACCTCAAAATTTTCGTCTGATGTACGTTCCTTTAAAGGATCGCAATTTTTACAAAACTCAACATTTCGATTCGAAATAAAAGTGTTTTTTAAACTTTTAATGTATATCTAGACACTTTAGAATCTTAATCAAGTAACCACAACAGTAGACGTCTTACACAAAGACAAATTTTACACAAAGCATTTGTTCATGTAATAAACGTTATGATTAGATAGTCTTTTTATATAGACGTGGCGTGGAGGGCACGGAAACGATTGTCTTCTATAGAAGACCGAGGCGCTCAAAAGGTTAATGCAGTTTTATTCTTCAATAAAATGAAACAAAAGTATTTTTCAATTAAAACAACTAACCGGGAATATGAACGTGTGTGCGCTCCCATCTACCTGCCCGTGCCTGTGTCTTAGAATTGGCCCATTTATTTCCGCCATTGTAGCATCTTCTTTTTGTATTAATTAACTCAAACCTTGTCACAGCCATTCAAATTTCAAATTCTGTCCGACAACTCTGTCATTCGCCAGTGTAAAACTTCATCCAATTCTGTTCAGACATATAACTTTAAAAAATAATAAAAATCTAAACTTGATGATATCTTACTAATATTATAAATGCGAAATTTTGGATGGGATGGATGAATGTATGTTTGTTACTCAGTCACTCCAGAACGGCTGAACAGATCAGGATGAAATTGGGCACAGAGAGCACAGGACTTTTTATCCCGGTATACATTCCCTTGACATAATAAATCATATTTCACGCGGGCGAAGCCGCGGGTAGAAGCCAGTTGATATATTATGTTCAATCTCAATTTCCAGCGAGCCCGAACCCCAGATCATAGACTACCTGACGCAACAGCACAAGCTGATGGTGGGCATCTCCACCGCGCACGCCTTCCAGCTGAGCGCCAACTGGATCTGGAACATGTACAACAACGTCACCGCCGAGCTGGATGCTGGAGACATGGAGAGACTGCCTGAGGTCAATATATTATTATCACTTAAATTTTATTTATTGGTTGGCTAGGGTACAGTATAACAACTTCTTTTTACTAAAGGTTGAATAAAAAAAATAGTTCCCCAAAAAATTATTTCTTGGTTCGTTTGAATCTTTTCTCAACATAGTTTCGGCATTCCATAAAATTTCATCGGAGTAATTATGCCATTGCGCATTTTTCCAACGCGTTGTGTCAAATTGAAGCGATTGTAATTAATGACATGTTTGCATATACTTTAAATAACTAATCTGATTGTTTCTGCGATATTCATGCCGAACCATCAAATTCAAAAGAAAGTTCATGCATCAACCTCCATGCAGTGAATGCGAAGGCATAGCAAGCCTTCAACAATTCTTTGTTTAACAGTTTTCAACAACATTTTTGTTGACTGCCCGCAGTTGCACGCCCTATCGTGTTGCCTCAAGGCTGTGACGACTGCGGACGCGGCGGAGTGCGTGGAGCGCTGCCGGCTCGCGTGCGGCGGCCACGGCTACATGCTGGCGTCCAACCTGCCCACCACGTACGGACACGTCACCGCCGCCTGCACCTACGAGGGAGAGAACACTGTGCTGCTCCTGCAGACTGCCAGGTGATGTGACGTAGAGTTAGAGTAAATTGAAACAACAGTCGAGTACTGTAGCTATCTCTGGTAATATTGAGACGCTCGCCTGACCAGCTGTGCCGCGAGGACTGCCTCGGTCGAGGGTCCGCGGGACCGCCGCCGCCGCCGCCGCCGCGCTCTCCAGTCGCTCCACGCATGGCGTTTTATTTAGCATACTTTGATTTTCTTGGTGTCTAAATCCATAAATTTCGTTACATTTCTACTGTCCCTAGCGCTTTTATTTCACTCCTTAAAACCTATCGTCCCGATTGGGTACTCAATAATCTTTTTCAAGATGGCCGCTTGTATTCAAAATTCAGTTAAATTAATTTCTAATAGTAACATTACTTATGTTCTGGTCGACTGTTTTTTTTTAATTTTTACGCAGTGTGCTCTTGTCTATGGAAAGTAATTGACTAGGTGTCCAATGTTGTATGCCCAGAAAATGCCATATGCATCGTAAAATTTTGGTCGTTTAAATCCCGTGGAGGGTCGATCCGGTACATGGAACAGTATCGATTTGTAAAGATAAAATTTTAAAATAATAATAAAAATATAAACCGATATTCAAAGCAAAACACATAAAAGTGCAATAATAACTTTCGTTTAGGTAATCGGTGTTGCAAAATGATAAAACAAGAGGTACCAAAGACACCAACTTTATCTTAACAAATCGATACTGTTTCATGTACCGGATCGACACACCACAAAATTTAACGGTATATAATAAAATAATTAATATACAAATATTTTGTTTGCAGATACCTAGTAAAGTCCTGGCAGCAAGCATCAGGCGGCAACAGTCTGCCGCCCACAGTGGCGTACCTCAACCGAGTGGGCGCGGGCCGAAGGTCTCCGCCCTGGGACAACACTATCGAAGGTATCATCAAAGGATTCGAGGTCGTGGCCGCTGGGTAAGCTCCCTTTATTATTCGTCTTGAAAATAATGACCATCATTTTGAACATAAATGACGGTCATTATTTTCCTAGTGAAAAAAAAGTATTTTGTTAATAATTTAGTATATTCTTAAGTTTACCGTGTGGCATTAATACGCAAAATTTGATCCTTAGTAGGACACTCCCGGATGGTGTAATAATATAGCGTGTTTTTTTTTCAACATTATCTGTTTTGATTCGTGGAAGTGTTAGTTTTCATCAAAATCGGCCCCGTCGGACGCCTTTGAGTGTTTTTCGCTATTCCTCATAGTTTCGGATTTGGCTTTCCACGTCCACTTGCAAAACTTACCCTGTATACTATCTGATAAAACAAGGAATCGAAAAAGAATAGTAAAAAAGTATAGTATATTATGCAACTAGTGAATAAAGGACGGTTTTAAAGCGAGGGCCATAGATGAATCACGAACAAGTGAAGGATTCTAACAACTGAATCACGACCGTAGGGAGTGATTCATGATGATTGAATCACGAGCATAGCGAGTGATTCAAGCGTGAGAATCCTGAGCGACGCGAGTGATTCATGGCCCTCGATATAAAACAGTTTTATTCAAGAGTTGCATACTATATTTTATACCATGACTACGAGAAAAAGCGGGATTTTAGCCGAAAGCACAAGGAATAATAATAAATAAATAAATGGTTTATTACCTTCAAAATTTACAAAAAATGAGAAACCTCAGGGCTTCACATTTTTTGTAAATTGAAGCTGAGCTAGATAACAGCACCTGTGTTTCAGGGGACAGTGACCATCTCCGTGACGTTACATAATTATAATTAATTAAAACCAATGCAATTAATATTAGAATTACAATCCAAATAAGTATTCACTGAACATCCTAGACCAAAATCAAAATCATAATTAAAATCCTAAATATAAACAAACTCAAAATTTAATCGACGAAAGAGTTTGAAATTCTAATAGGTATTCTTTGTACAAAAAGTTTGTATCGAGTATTTTATGCGCAAGTAGGTTGTATTGCATTGAGATGGAGATCAAATATATATTGATGTGTTCTAAATTCAAACACCAAAACAGTGATTAAAAGTGCTTTTTATTCACTGTTTTCAGTGAATAAAATAAGCTTTTTAGAGGGGGAATGGTATAAAATAATTATCATTACAGTAAGATTGGTCTGTGCGTGGCCAACATCGAGCGGCGACAGAAGAGCGGCCTGGCTTACGAGGACGCGTGGAACATGACCTCCGTGCAACTCACGCAGGCTTCAGAGGTATGCTCAACAGATCACATTATATTTTTCTTAGACTACGCTTTAATTCCACGGTGGGGTATAACACACCCCAAGTTAAGTCCCATATAAGAAGGCTAGCCTGTTGATGGAAAACCGAATAACTTGAGGAAATGGGGAATTCAATTGAGACTGCAGTACAGCCCAAGTCTCGATTGAATCGAAGGCTTTCTCGTAGTCCATAAATGCTAAGCAGAGAGGCAGGTCTCTTCGGTCTTCTGTATAACCTACCGCAGCGTATATATGTGGTCCACGGTGTTAAAGCCTCTACGGAATTCGGCTTATTCGTGGTTTTTGCATTAGAGCAACAAGGCGGGCAATTTCAACGTAGCTGGAATTGAAATTTTGTTTTATTCATCGAATATTGCCGGCACGTAAGTTAGTAAGAGTCGTTAGATGCGCACAAGTCGTTTTTTACCCGACTGCCGAAGGAGGGTAATGTGTTTATCAGTCTTTGTATGTATGTTTGTTCCTATGTGGCATTCTAGAGACCAAACGCGTTGGCCGATTTTCATGATTCTTACGTCAATCGATTCGTCTTAACCCTGCCAGTGTCACTGGCTGCATTAAAATTGGATAATAGAAAAGCTGATTTTAGGCGTCATATTGTGGAGTCCCAATTTTTTTTCTGCCAAACCAATCGTGTGGGGTATCAAAATAAAGGGTTTTAAGAGGTGATTTCAAAAATATACAACTCTTATATGTTTAAATGTACCTAAATCTAAAAAAAAAGAACTAAAAACAACTTTTCAGTTCTTTTTTTTTAATTTTAACATAAACTTAAATAAAAAAGTTTATTCAAAAAATCTAAAAACCCGACTGCTTAAAAAGCGAACTAAAAAGACGTAAACAAGATGAAAATTTTGCAGTGCAGTCGGAGGGTACATCTAGTTTTGGTCAGCCAGATCGTGAATATGTATCCTCCGACTGCACAGCATGACGTTCATCTTGTTTACGTCTTTTTAGTTCGCTTTTTAAAGAGTCGGGCTTTTAGATTTTTTGAATTAACTTTTTTAGATCTCTTTGGTTAACAGCGCGGGACGCGGAACGTTTAGCACAGTTCCGAGCGCGCGATTGGCTATCCTGTCCCACGTCACGCTATCACTGACTCCCTTTTAATTCATCACATGACCATACCAGGTCAAATGGATTCATCGAATGTTCCCTTTTTCTTCCAGGCTCACTGCCGCGTGTTCATCCTAAGTTCATACTTCGAGGAAACAGAGCGTCAAGTGAAGAACTGTTCGCCAGAGCTACGCGAAGTGTTGCTGACCCTTGTCGACTTATATGTGGTATACTGGGCGCTGCAGCGAGTCGGAGACTTGCTCAGGGTAACTAGACCTTTGATAATAGTCCTCCGAACTAATCGCAGCTGAGATTAGACTATCAATTCGGGAAATATTTTTTATTTATTCGTTTATCCTTAAACTGGATCACCTTGCAGCAATGGTTTGTGCGCCGTTGGTATAATTGCTGCATTATGATCAACTAATATTATGTTTTCAACAGTTAGGTACCTAGTAATAACTATCACGTCGTCATAATCATCCACTGTTTCTTCGTCATTAATTTTCATATTTAATATTCCATTCCGAGTGACTCAGGACCTGAATATTAACCTATGAAAAAAAACGGCCAAGTGCGAGTCGGATTCGCGCACGAAGGGTTCCGTACTTGATAAATTACGATTTACAATTTATGACGTATTAAAAAAACTACTTACTAGATCTCTTTCAAACCAAATTCCGGTGGAAGTATACATGGTAATATACATCATATATTTTTTTTAGTTTTATCATTCTCTTATTTTAGAAGTTACAGGGGTGGGGGGGGACACATTTTACCACTTTGGAAGTGTCTCTCGCGCAAACTATTCAGTTTAGAAAAAAATGATATTAGAAACCTCAATATCATTTTTGAAGATCTATCCATAGATACCCGACACGTATGGGTTCGATGAAAAATAAAATGAGTTTCAGTTCTAAGTATGGGGAACCCCTAACATATAGTATCGTAACCCCTAAATAATAATATAATAACCATAAAAAGTGGCAGTGACATACGGACGGACAGACAGACATGACGAATCCATAAGGGTTCCGTTTTTTGCCATTTGGCTACGGAATCCTAAAAAAGGTCTATTGTCACAATGCGTTGGTTTGAGTTCCTAGAATTTACATCATTAGAAGTCAACAAACGCACAAGTGTAAATATTTAGGACAGAAAGCGGTACTAAGCGGAACTTTTTTTGAAAGTCTAAGGATTTTTTGTTTTAAGGGAAAATAGGAGTGTAATGACATGTTTATTTATTATTGCATATAGTATATAACTAGAGTAAAAAAAAATGTTATTGATAAAAACACCTGCGGCTTCTATGACCATAATAAATATTTAGATTTTTGCACGAGGTGAACGAAAATAACACGTTATAATGATTTCGGGTTTCGAATACAACTCACCGTACACTGCACAGCGCTTATCTGTCGGAGGCTGGGCGCCTTTGTAATAAACATAAAGGATATTTATGGCCAGCACGATGGACCAAGTACTTAACTCGAAGAATTCAAGCAATTTAAGACCTTATATTAAAGTGGAAAACATTATTTTTGACCACCTAAAGTGATCATTTTGCCATATGTGCGATGTCGAGGATAAACTTAGAATGTACTGTCGACATGATTATTTCGTGACCCACCATAAACAATATTTTCCACAGACATTACAGTACAATATGGTTGAATTTTGCTTTAATCTATATTTCTTAATAAAGGGAGGCGTTTGTCCTGCATCGGGACGCAACAAGCTCATAATAATAAAATAATATTGTTAATGCCACAGTTCACATCAATATCGGAGCGCGACATTGAGAAGCTACAACATAACTATGAGGAGCTGCTGACGAGGCTGCGACCCAACGCAGTCGGCCTGGTCGACGCCTTCGATCTACGAGACGAGGTACGTAGCCCACTTATAACATTGAGAAGCTACAACATAACTATGAGGAGCTGCTGACGAGGCTGCGACCCAACGCAGTCGGCCTGGTCGTGGTAAGAAGTGGTTGACCGCCAATGATCCTGAGAATGTGGTTTTAATTTATATTTATGACATTGCTTAAGTTATAATTTTTAATATATGAAATGTTTCAATTTTAATTTAAAACATTTATTTAAGGATCACCAACGTTTTTGCATTTGTGGCAGAGATTATTCGATCACTAATTGAGATTAGATAATTACAAAAGAATATATTTATTTTTCAGATTCTCCATTCTGCGCTGGGCGCATACGACGGCCAAGTTTACGACCGGCTGATGGAGGAAGCGCTCAAGAGCCCCCTCAACGCGGAGCCCGTCAACCAGAGCTTCCACAAGTATCTTAAACCCTTCATGCAGGGGAAACTGTGATACGACACATTAGAAAATATATCTATGCTAGCTCTTTAGACCGTACGCTAAAGAAAATAATGTGATATATGTATTTTTAATGTGAGATAAATGGAGTTAATCATGTGCATTTTTAGGGTCAGCTCACTACGAAGATAGACTCTACGCATATTAAAAAAATAGCAATGCTATAAAGAATTTTATTTACTATACAAAATGGTAAACAAAAAAAATATTGGTAATCCAAATAAATTCTAATTTTAAATTCAGCTTGACAACGTCGCGTCCTGGTTGCTGGCTGACCTTAACGTGACACTACACTTGGCCTATTTAAACTAATATTCACTATCATAAAATAAACTGTATATTATCCATTATTATAGCATACATTTTCAAATAACACCAATGTTTGGATAAATACGCCAAGTGTAACGAATAACTACTTATGTATAAATGTGAATCAACTTTTGGTGTCTATGGGTGAGGCTACTTATTAAGAATAAAATTTTAAATCAAATATTTTTATACATTGTTTATTGATAGGTGGTGGATGTAAATCATTCCTTATGTTATGAATATATTGCATGTAGATGTTACAGTATTACAGTCCTAACTGGAGATTTTAATAATGAGATTGATGTTAGAAATCATTTACAATAAAGTTTTATGCATTTTTATAGCTGCGTTTTTATCTATAAGGTTACTTACTTCTGAGGTAGAATACAACAAACTGCGATCGCCAATCCGGGCGATTACGCCAAGCGTGGCGATTACGGTAAATCCCCGAGACGATCAAGTGCTTTGACAAGTCTCACGTGAGCGACGGTTTCACTTGATGGGGTACTTGACGCCCATTGAAGGTGCCGTCAATTGCGCACGCCACAGTCGCCTACCGATCTGTACATTAATTATCTCAAATTATCAGCTTATTACATTTTTCTTATATTTTTCCTACCCTTATTATAGGCCTCTAATCGGGTATCATTTTGATGTTTTATTTAGATGAAATGTCTTGCGACCTAAAAGCAGCAATCTACCTTTTATTTTTATCAGCATAATCTTTACTTTTAACTTTCCATACTCAGATTAGTAACTTTTATCTAATCTGAGTTTCTATAGTGCAGAGAAATCCCTGTAGAGAGATATTAGCAGTAGGACAACTCACACTCGGTATTTTCCTGGCCAAAGCCACGTCTAGGTCCTGTTTGTCGTCTACCATAGAGATGAAGCGCATATACTAGAACAGATCCAGGGTATTTAACGAGACTAGGCTGCACCTATTCTAACTTTTAGAATACTCGATCCACCTAGTCTCACTGTGCCAAAGAGAATATAATCACTAGACAGCTTATAGGCCGAATTCTTTTAAGCACACGATTCACTACTGCGGGCCGGGGGACGAGGAAGAACGCGCGGCTGCAATTGGTCAGTTCAAAGTAAGTTGCGTAGGTATGGCTATCGTTAGGGTTGATCAACTCGATTAAGGGAAAATTGTCGATATCGATAAAATGGATTTTAACATTATTAAAAATACTCAATTAAAATCATATAAATATGACTTAATCAAAATCAATCAATTACAAAAATAAATATGTATGTCGGGGACATAGAGAAACAAAAAGTATTTTTCCAAATCGGTCAAGCCGTCTACGAGTAATCCAGGAACATAATACATAAGAAAAAATCGACGAACTGAGAACCCCCTCCTTTTTTAAGTCGGTTAAAAGTAGATAGATATTTTTTAATACATTTTTTTATTAAGTTTAATTTTATTAACATCGATATCGACTTCAGCTATTAAAAGTAACAGCACAGATATTTTCGATAAAAATACAAAGGGAGAGAAAGGGATAGAAGCATTAGAATTGTCTAGTGAAAGAGCGAGACTTTTCCAAAAGACATCAACGCGGGTCTCAAAAGTGTGCTCGTTTACCCCATCCACCATTTTAACTAGATCCCTGCGGTGTCTCATAATTTGATAAAATTAAAAATAATTTTCCTACTGTTTACTTACCGATGAAAAGTTATGCCATCCTTTTTGTAACTAGATGTCTTGGCATGTTTCCCATACCCCTTTACCGCGCATGAGGACATTTTGATGAGTTATAATTGCAATAAAAAGATAAAACAATTTGTATTTATTTAGCGTGCATACAGGTCTAATAACTGGACACAACTAAAATGGTTACTAGTACCGAAGCCTTTACATAGGCGACAAAATACTAATAGTTTTCGTGCGTCGGGGCACTGTATGCGCCGTCAAGTGGTTAGTTATATCGTCGTTGCACTGTGCCTACGCAGTGTACGGCACCCGCGGCCCGCGCGAATCAAAGTACAGACTCCGACGACGCGGCGAAGCGAGATAGCAGCATAGTTAATAATAGCTCATTCATAATTGCCAAAATCATATGTGTGTCAGTCACTTGAATTCGAACCCTCATTCAAAGTGTATAAAAGTAACGCGACGCGCATTATCCCACCGCACTATTCCCAAACCACTGCAACGCCTGAAATCCAGAATCAACAGTGGCGACCACCAGAAAAGCGCCGGGGCAATGAAGCTCGACGAAGTTCCGGCGAATGAATTTAACTGTCTTGGATCCCGCAACGAAATTAATCAGAAAAGAATAATAATATTAATAAATCATTTATTTCAGATTATATCTAACGATTACATAGAAGTAGGAAAAATTCAAATTTCCACTTCTCTCCACATCAAGCAGGAGACAGAACAAACAAGACCATTAGGCACAAAGGGTCGTTTACAACTGGGATAAACCCAGTTGCTTAGCACCACGGATAAAAATTAGCATTAATAAAGGGTCCTAATATTGTGAGCTGTTATATTTGATTCCTATAATAGGTATGGCAAAAACGCTTGAACGCACGGAAATTTGTTCTAGTTTCCACAAGGTCCGTAGGTATAGTAAACAGCTCCTGACACCGCCTGTACATTATTCAACATAGTATTGCGTTCATTCTGCCAAAGAATACCTACACTCCAATAAGATATGATGTGCAGGTTGTACATATTCGCAGTCAGATGTAGAACACTGACATAAAGGCGAGGCAACAAGCTTGAAGGAAAATAATTTACTTTTAAAGCTACCATGCCCTGTGAGAAATTGGGCAACACAGTGATCCACCTCCAGCCACGTCCTGGCCAGCCGCACGCGAACGGATGGAAAGAATTGGTGGAGGTGTCGGCCCTTGATGGAATTATCCCACCTACATTGCCATTCGGATAAAAGTTCCTCTCAGACGTCAATATGTGGTTTAAACAATCTAGAGATTTTAGTCTTCAATCTCGAGACTAGTCGGGACTAGGCAGACTTTATAGAATAGGTACTTTGACAATACTCGATGCGAATGAAGACTTTATGATGGAGTCTAGTATCAATCAAGTACGGACTCATGCGAATGTGATCTCGCTTGACGTATTGATACCTACTAGACGTCGTAAACACGTACGCACACGCACGGACTTATTTAGTGTGATCGGTTTTCGTGACAGACAACAAACACAGTATTGACTTAGACAATAGTAAAAAAAAAAAAAAAAAAAAAATGTTTATTGCATCAATTAGAATAATTAATTATTCTAATTACAATGGGGAGAATCCTTTTAAGCAAATAGTTTGCTTGTGTTAGGATCTCCGCCCCAAACGGACTTGTAACGACTCTTTTTTTTTTTTTTTTTTTAATACTTGGCGTCTCACAGATAGACCAAAGTGGCCTGCGTCTGTTTAACCGGGCTTCCCTGTGGAGACTAATCTAGTTAGCCTCCAGCCAGGCTTCAAATTTACTAAACCTAAGCGATAACGCCTGAGGGCTACCCCAGTTGGGGTCGAACCTCGGCTCAGGGCTTCGCTGGGGGGGACAACAACTAAGGCTGGATCTTAATAAGGGTGATTCTACCATCCGTTCGGAAAAGCCTACGTGGAGAAGAACGGACAAGATATAACGACTCTAACCAAGTTTCGTTTATATACGACCGCTCACAAGTCTGTGCCTGGCTGGAGGCTTAGTTTAGTCTCCACAGGATAGTCCGGTTAAACAGTAACCAATCACTTTGATTGAACTGTGAGATGTCACTTATAAAAAAAAAGCTTACAAGTCATTCATTCTAAGTCGAGTCGTCGGACGGTACGGAGCTCCGGAATATTGTGAGTCATTCTTTATTGTTGATCATAATTTATTGTATGCCATTGTGTGTCATTATTGTGTGCTATTTACTAGGAAGAATATAAGTTGAAACTCTTGAAGTCTCGTCTTTCATTTTCAACATGAGTAACCATCACCACCACCAACACCATTGTAGCAGCGACATAAGACGTAGTGATGAAATAAAACACGAGTAGTAGTGTAGGAATAGGAGCGTATATTTTCTGTTCATACAACAAGCTTAAGTGTAAAATCTCGGGGCTGAAGTAGTGCCAGTGGTACGATGAAAGCGTCGCGCGATCGTCCAATAAGAACGCGCCTAACCAGACTCTGCAAGCATAGACTATACACTTAAATACAGAGATAGATGCGCATCTCTAGGTACGAAAAAAGGTGTGTTGTTTGATGACCCTAACCATCAGGGGCGCTTTTAGTTCCAAAAGAATTCATCAGGGGGCGCTTTTAGTTCCAAAAAAAATCCTGCAGGTCGCGCTAGTGTTCTTTTCTTTATTACGTACTGTATGAAAATAGTAAAATTAGGAATTTGATAAATAAAAGAGATATTTATATGAAAACATTTATTGCATCGAATACATACAATTCTTTCTTAAGTTTTATGCACACAATTAGATACAAAGAAAGAAGAAACCGCACCCTCGGAATAAAGGGACTGAACTCAAAAATATTCATTATACAAAAATGTATTCAGTCTTGAAAAAAGTATAGGTACACTGTGTATATTTTTATGACTGACCCTTTCTTACACATAATTCGGGCTCTATTTCGCCACAAGGTATTGGAGTAGGCTTTTTAAGGTCAGTTTATAGCAAAATCATAAATAACAGGAATTATATTATTTAATTTTATTATTATTATTTTATTCTAAGGAATTTTGGTAATTTTTTCATTTTTTTCTTTTTTTAAATAAAAGTCTAAAGCCTGTTGCTTGACCTGGTCATTCTTATCAAATTTTGATAGCTTCCCGTTTAATATTCTATTGACCCCTTTACACCAACTGTGAATAATTAAATTAACAGCGAGATTATTAATTAAATCAATCAAATCATCTTTATGTTTTTTACATGTAATAATTTGATAATCACATGCACAATTTAGTATCAGCTTAATTTTTTTCTTAATAAATTTTGATTCAGGGAAATCACGTAAACATGCAACAGTAACATAAAAAATATCTGTCATTAAATGAATGAATCTTGCACTTGGGTGAAATAGAGATCTTTTAGTATAATCAATTTCGTAATTAAAAGATTGCAAATCAACTTCAGATCTACATAAATCACGCATGCAAAATTTACAATTCCTAAAAATCTTTGTTTTGCATTTCTTAATCACATACCCAATAACATACTTTTTTGCCTCGGCATACACCAATTTATCATTATTTTTAATTTGACCCATCACCTTTAATAAACAATCAATATCACATGCAAAATCATCAGTATTTGAATCAGTAGATTTTTTATCATTTAATAGATTCGCCATTGATTTAAATGCATTATTATCATCATTTTCACAATTGGCTCGCGGAGAATGTGATGAGTTAAAATTGTTAATAATCAGTGTTTTAAATGCATTACAAAATTGATTACAAGTAGGATTAACATTTCTAATTCCATTACTTCTAATACCACTAAAGAAATTTTCTAAAGGATCTTGATTGAAACTGCGTGTTATTAAATTTTTGATATCATGCTCAGTAATCAAATAATGCCATAATTCCTTAAACATTTTCATATTATGGATCCAATTTTTAACAGAAGGAATTGTTTCATACTTAATTGATTCACGTCCATTTTTTTTAACTACTGATTTGAATTTAATTGATTCTAAAATCGGAATCAAATCATCCCACAGTTTGAAGTGAGGGGAGTTATTTTTTAAGCATTGCTTGTATGGCTTTTCTGATAATTTGTAAGAATGACCATTGAATGTATCAAATAATTTATCAAAAATTAATAGAAAATCTGCAGTCCCCTGGCATTCTTCTGGAAGCACTTTATGCCCTGAAAAAAAAAACAATATTTAATGATTGTGGTGACTATAAAATTGTTGTTGCTGTTATCATAGTTAATTTTAACATTATCATATTCAACTCCTTTGTACGAATAATGAACACACTAGATGCAGGCTACATCTGTAGTGATAATGATGACATGTTGCAGTCAATTACAGATAGACAATGTTACATAAACACTGTGCCCTGCCCACTGCCACTTAAGTTTGGTAATTCTTCGGGCCATGTCGGTAAACTTGGTTCTCTTGCGGATATCTTCGTTTCTGATTCGATCACGCAAGGACACTTCGAGCATAGCTCTCTTTTCATCAGTATAATCAGATGAAAATACTTACTTGCTAGAAATCTCATCGCACTTGACACCCTTTGACTGAAAACTTGTGCAGCATATTTGACTTTCATTTTTGGTATTTTTCTTTAATTACATGCATTTCTGTTAGCTTATTCAGTAGCCTTATTTCATCGTCTCCATCATCAAGATCAAGCAAAAGCTTTAAATGTTCCCATTTAGCACATTTGGTTTCTCCATTTTGCACAAATTCAGCATCTTTAATTAACAAGTTATTGCGAACTCCCTTCAACAAATGTGGTGTATCAAACAGAGGAAAAACTTTGACATTTTCAATTTCAAACGCATTTGAATCAAAAATTATCCCTTGTTGTCTATATTTATTTTTAGTTTCTTCTTGCAGAATTTTTATAACTTTTACGTTAGTTGCTGCTTGGTCACATATGGTGGCCACAACCCTAAACCCAATATTATGGAGTTGCTTTATAGCTTCTGTTAACATTTCTTTTAAATCTGATGCTTTTGTACAACTTTTGCAAAATGTGAAACTAATGGCTTGTTTGCTTTTACTTTTTATGCCTTTTATCATCAAGACTAGTGCATGATCAGCCAGAGTTTTGTTTCTTCTGTCATTCCCCTTGTCCTCAAATCCTACGATTTGGCCAGTTGTAATATTATACTCTGTTGCTGGTGCCAAAGAGATTTCGTCAAATAAAAGCGTGACAAGCTTTTTTTCTGGAGGTAATCTTTGAACAACGCTTTTAAGCTCTGTTAATATGGCTTCATTCAGACCAGGTTGCACAGTAAAGTTACTTAGCATATTTTGAAGACAACGTTTTGATGGAAGCACAAACAATTTCTTCATTAGTTTGTAAGCTTTTGGACTTTGCTTCAAAATTGTCAGAGACAGAATTTTCTCTTCTAAAGTAAATCTTCTACCCTTTGATTTTTTGAAGAATTTGAGCTGCAGTTTAGTAAAAGTTTGTATTTCTTTTGGTAATTTTTCTATTACAGACAAAAATGACTTTGAAAGTGACAAATTTTTTGCAGCGCGTATTTTCTTTTTTTGCGAGTTGAATTTTTTGGATATCTTTTCCAATTTGTTTGTGAGCTTAATAATAAGCTTGTTTTCCGGATTCGTTTTTGGCCTCCAACGTTTCCGGGTACCTGAAATTAATATTTTCTGTTTTTATTAACCATTTCAATAATTATCTTACTTTCCTATAGACATTTATCTATAACTACAATTTGATTGAGCTACAATCATATTCTGGAGCTGTAGTATATTTCTGAGTAATTATGTTATTATCAAGGTGCTCCGTCTGCACCCAATCTATGTTAACCTTTTAGACCTTCCACCCTTGTTAACTGCTTTAATATACAATGTGCAAAGTCAACTAGTGGGCCATCTAGTAGTAAAAACATAAACACATTGTTATGGTAATACTTAGGTATCAAATTAAACAAAAATATTAGTCAATGTGACCTGAACCAACAAAAAATTATGTAAATCAGTCCAGCCGTTCTCGAGTTATAAAATTGGTGTAACTAACCCGACTTTGTTTTATATGTAAAGATGCTATACACTGAGTTTTTTGTGTATTTCATAACACAATTCGTGAAGGAAAAAGGGGAGCCAACTGAGCAGAAATATTAAACACTATCCCCAGCCACTGATGGCTGTCGGTGGACAAGCCCAAACACGTTGGCAGGCCACCTCATTGCCTGAGTCATTGTGGTTGAGGGACATTAATAAATGTATGGTAACTAAAATATTATTTAACTAACCAGAAGCAAATCCTGATGTGATGATCGCAGCAGATGGTGATGGTTGTACACAATCTGGATTGGTTGTTGGTATAAGTTCATCACTGGACTGCTGGTTGGTTGGTTGGTTGACTGGTTGTGGTTCTGTATAATAACGATATAATTACCTACATATTATTGTTACTGAAACATGAGATTCGTGGACCATCATAATCATCACTGTGCTTACTATTATCGCTATGTGGCTTTAGTAATCTTATTATACCTATGTGATTTATAACATTTAGTGTAGTTATACGGAACTTTCAATGTATGAATGGCACATAGCTACATTCCTTAACCCATTAAATATTCCATATTATAACATAGTTGTTTTACAGTATGATTGTTTTAAAATAGAAGTTATTCTTCTTCTTCTTTTGATACAATGGCACATTTAATTAAATTGTTTGGTCCCAGTAGGTGGCCAAGCTTATTGCAGTATCAGAAGCACTATACAGGTCATCCAGGGTGCAAGTGAATGGACAGCCAGGACACTTCAGCAAGTGGGACATAGTCTGTACAGGTGCACCACATTCGCACCAGGTGTTGGACAGATCAATAAGTCTGGTTGGATCAGGTCTGCAAGTACCAAAAAGAAACGAGACAGATGCGCGCGCGAGCGAGATAGCACTAACGTAAATATAACGCGTTCGCGAGGCGCGCGGTCTTCATTTCTATGCGATGCGTGGCTTGAAGATGATGTAGCGATGCGTACCTCACAGTACCCCCTCCTTAGCGAAGCGTACGTTTGGCTTGCATACTCTGCCGGTCCTGGTGATGTATGGTTGGTGTAAAGGTACAGGATTCACGATGCTCGGCGTGCTTGCTGTGTTTGTAGGGCTTATAGTGTTTGGTGTTTCATTGCAGATGTATGCCGGTTTTAGTCTATCCAGCGATACAACTGTCTCTCGATGTGGTAGCTGAATTTTGAAGAATTTTTCGTGTCTCTGTAGCACTGGATACGGTCCATCGTAGGGTGGTGTCAGCGGCGCTCGCACGGTATCGTTCCTCACAAAGACGTGTGTGCACGTACCGAGGTCCTTGTGTATGAAGGGACTGGCTGTTGTTCTAGCGGTAGTGCATGAAGGTGAGAGTGACGTCATCGTTTGTGTGAGGCGGCGTACGTAATCTTCGTCCGACATGTTAGTCGTATTAGCCGGAGCGAAGAAATCCGATGGCACACGTAGTGTAGAACCGTAGGTCATTAGCGCGGGACTTAGGTTGTTGTCTTCACGCAGCGCTGTTCGGAGGCCAAGCAGTACGGTGGGAAGTTCGTCCGTCCAGTTGGTAGTTGCGCTTCTAGCCATTAACGCAGCTTTTAGGGTACGATGCCAGCGTTCTATTTGCCCATTTGATTGTGGATGGTATGCGGTCGTGCGTATGCGTGTAATGCCGAACTTTTTCATTAGCGCGTTGAACACCGACGATTCAAACTGCCTGCCTTGATCGGTCGATATACGTAGTGAGCAGCCGAATCTAGCGATCCAGTTTTCATACAGTGCTTTTGCGACGATCTCAGCTGTTATCTCGCGCACTGGTACGGCTTCAGGCCATTTAGTTAATCTGTCCATGATAGTAACACAATATCGATAATCGTAAGATAGTCGAAGTGGGCCGACTATATCGATATACGTATGTGTTCGAAGCGTTGCGATAGCGGGAAACTTCCTAGCGGCGTGACGACGTGACGATGTACTTTTGCTCGCTGACAGCCGACGCAGTTTCTTGTCCACGTTGTTACATCTTTGTTCATAGATGACCAGAAGAACTTCGATGTTACTTGCTTTCTGGTCGTCTTGATACCAGAGTGGCAGAGATCATGTTGCGCTTTGAATGCTGCAAAACGATGTGCCGGTGGTAGATATGGGCGGGGCGTAGATGTTGATATCTCGCACGTGATTGGTCGCTGCATGCCGGGCAAAGTAACGGTGATGAATTTTAAGTTTGGCTGTAGTTTTAATTGTTTCAGTTCTTCGTCTTGTTCTTGATCACGTGATAATTTGTCGTAGTCAATGTTTGAGGGACAGTGTATTTCCTCAATGCGAGATAAGGCGTCAGCGACTGAGTTTTCGTCTCCCTTTACGTACGCGATGTTATTGCAGAATTGACTGATAAAGTGGAGTTGCCGTTCGCGTCGCGGAGTGTCGCTGCTACTTTGCGGCCTTGAGAGCGCGTAGGACAGCGGTTTGTGATCAGTGTAGACGGTGACGTCACAGCCCTCGATGAGTCTTCTAAAATGCTTCACAGACATGTAGATCGCTAGTAGTTCGCGATCATACGTGCTGTATCGAGATTGTGTAGCACTCATTGTTTTAGAAAAGAATGCTAGCGGTTTCCAAGCTCCGTTGTCGCGTTGTTGCAGCACCGCGCCGATGCCGTGGTCTGAGGCGTCCGTCATGATGCAGAGTGGGGTTCCGGCGATAGGGTGCGTTAGCGTCACACATTCCAATATGCTTTGGCGGCATTTTTGAAATGCTTGTTCGGCGGTCGGCGTCCACGTGATAGGCGTCTTGTCATTCTTTTTACCATTGTGCAGATATTTGTTGAGTTCACTCTGCATGTCGGCTTGATTTGGTAAACAATCTCTATAGAAGTTCAACATGCCCAGAAAACGACGAAGCTCGATGATAGTTTTAGGTTGAGGGTAACTGGATATGACTTTTATTCGTTCTTCAGTTGGTTTTATGCCGTTCGCTGTTACTTCGTAGCCGAGAAAGTTGATTTTCGTCTGTGCAAATTCACATTTGTCGACGTTGAGTGTTACGCCGTATTTGTTCAGGCGCTCGAGAACTTGGTGTAGTAATATCTTGTGTTCTTGTTCGTTTTCTGAGTATAACAAGATATCGTCGACGAATGAAAAACAGCCCTCGATGCCGCGCAGTACCTCGTGCATAAAACGTTGGAAGGTTTGACTTGCATTTCGTAGACCAAACGTCATGCAGTTGAATTCAAATAACCCAAAGGGTGTGATGATAGCAGTTTTCTGTGCGTCTTCTTTGTTTATAGGTATTCTGTAGTAGGCCATTTTCATGTCGAGTTTTGAGAAGATCTTCTTATTGTGTAGTTGATAGGTGAAATCTTGTATGCGCGGAATCGGGTACTTATCGGGTAGCGTGACTGAATTTAGACGCCTGTAGTCGCCGCACACTCGTAGACTGCCATCTTTTTTCTTTACCACATGGAGTGGGCTGGCCCACGGGCTCTTGGAAGGTTGACATATTCCCATTTCCATCATCCGTTCAAACTCTTCTTTAGCCGCTTTGTATTTGTCGGGTGGTAGGGGGCGAGCACGAGCGAAGAGAGGTGGTCCCGTTGTCTCGATGTGATGGGCGACGTTGTGTTTAGCTGGAGTTTTCAAGGACATAGGTCGGAGTAGATCTGGATACTGTTTGAGTATGTCTTGATATGTCTGCTTGTTGCTGAGTACGTAGACGGCTTGTTGCATTGACGAGATTTCTAAGGCGTTGATTGAGAATTCTGTCACCTTGTCGATTAGCTTCTTCTGATGCAGGTCGACGAGGAGTTTGAAGTGGCGAAGGAAGTCAGCTCCGAGTATTGATGTTTTGACGTCTGCGACTACAAATGTCCAACGAAATCGTCTTCTGAGGCCTAGGTCAATTTGCAGGTCTTTCTCTCCGTAGGTATTGATTGGTGAACTGTTCGCGGCGTATAGTTTGTACGAAGTTGGTGAACATTTCTTCTTATGTATCGGGGTGGCGGCTAGGACGGAGATGTCCGCACCGGTGTCAACGAGGAAACGGTGATTAGTGTTGCGATCGAAGACACATAGGCGGTTACTTGCCGTAGTTACACCGACGTCCGCCACGGTTGGTGCCTCTTCTAGTTTTCCGCCTTGTTTTGATTACGCCGCGCGCAAGGTGACACGCAGCGTCTCGCATGATCCCCAAATCGGTAGTGATAGTAGCATACTCGATTGGGATCGTTTTGATACTTTGCGGTAGACTTCGATCTTGAGCGGGAGCGCTGATGACGGCGATGGTGTGGTCTTCCACGGCTGCGAAGTTCGGAGATTTCGAGTGTCAGCTTCTCAAGTTGTTTTGAAAGAACTTGTATTTGCGCGGACATGACTTGTTGGTTGACAGCTGCAGAATCTGGTTGTGACGAGGAGACAGCTGCGATATTGCTCGACTCGGAATATTCAATCATCTTGTCTGCCATTGCCGCGAGCATGTCAAGTGACGAGTCTGTGTTCACTGACAGCACAACTCGAACTTGAGCCGGAAGGTGGTTCATCCACTCTATCTTGATGCCATCTTCGGTGATCATGTTGCCGCCGAGTTCGCGCATGCGCCGTAGCAACTGAGACGGTTTTTGGTTGCCAAGCTCCAATCCGCTAATGAGGTTCTTGAAATTTTTCGTTCGTACTTCTTAGTTTCTGGTGGCTTGATCACGATGTCTGTGATATGTTGAAGGTCTGTCGGTTGTAGTTGGCCGAGGACGTAACGATATTTGTTTTCGTCGCTGGTCTTCTGAGGTTCGACGACGGCTTCAAATTGAATAAACCACATGCGTGGATATTCGCGCCAGAAGGGAAGCAGACGTGACTGCACGGAGATGGCAGCGAGGTCTGTAGGCTCACTAATTTCTTGCTTGTGTTCCATTTTCTTCTCGGGGTCACCAAGATGTAGCAGCGACATAAGACGTAGTGATGAAATAAAACACGAGTAGTAGTGTAGGAATAGGAGCGTATATTTTCTGTTCATACAACAAGCTTAAGTGTAAAATCTCGGGGCTGAAGTAGTGCCAGTGGTACGATGAAAGCGTCGCGCGATCGTCCAATAAGAACGCGCCTAACCAGACTCTGCAAGTACCAAAAAGAAACGAGACAGATGCGCGCGCGAGCGAGATAGCACTAACGTAAATATAACGCGTTCGCGAGGCGCGCGGTCTTCATTTCTATGCGATGCGTACCTCACACCATGATGATAATGGAGATAGTGACGTCAGCAATGCGACGTCACTCTTTTTAAAAATAACCAGGGGGCCCGTCCTGTTGGGTAATCCAGACTATGGACATCGGCAACACTGACGACTAGTCGTAGTTGGTACGGCCAAACCAGCCGACAACCCTACACACGTCCGGATTTGGTTTGGTGCAGACCATATCCGATGGGAAAACAAACGGACCGAGACGGAGTCAATTAATAATCGCTCGGATATGGTACGGCCGGACTAACTCCGCCCACAAATCCGTTCTCGCTTACACACGGTCGAACCTGGTTCGGCGGACCGACCGGGCGGCAGTTGCTTCACGCAGGCTTGCCAACTTAGGGCTTGTAGCCCCAAATTTAGGGTAAAAATAGCGTTGGACGGCAAGGCGGAAGGCGCTCGGTGAGCGCCCCACCACGGAGGAGCGGGAGGCCGTGCGGCGGGATGCGAGGGACGCAATCGTCCTCCATTGGACGGAGGGCCTCGCCACCGCCGCCTTTAGCCGCCGGACGCTGGACGCGCTCGGTCCAGTCCTGCGGGACTGGCTCTAGCGGCCTCACGGTTTCCTCTCATTCCGTTTGGTGCAGGTGTTGTCCGGACATGGTTGTTTCGGAACGCACCTGCACCGGATCCGGAGGGAGGAAACCCCAGCGTGCCACCACTGCGGTGCGGCAGAGGACACAGCGCAGCACACACTTGAGGTGTGCCCAGCCTGGGCTGAGCTGCGCCGTGCCCTGAATCAAGTGGTCGGGCAGGACCTCTCACTTCCCAGCGTAGTCAACTCCATGCTGGGGAGTGAGGATGCCTGGGCGAAGGTTGCCTCCTTTTGCGAGGAAGTGATGTCGCAAAAGGAGGCGGCGGAGCTGGCGCGGGAGGACGATCCTCTCGCGCCGCCGTACCGCAGGCGAAGAATGGGTGAGAGAAGGCGGTTGTTTGATCGTCTCGTCCCACCTCCTGGTGGTGATTAGCGGACGAAAGTTGCGGGGGTGCCTTAGTCCGCATTGCACTAATCACCACCCTCGTCGGGCGGGAACGGCCGAGCACTCGCGGTCGTTCCCGGGCCCCTCCACTGAGGGAGGGGCGTGAAAGCCCCGCTGTAGAGGCGGGCGGTCGTCGGCGGAGGACTGGACGTAAAGGCTGTGCAAGTTTCCCAGTCCTCCTCCATGAAAGACGATGCGGGAGTGCCGCTGGCTTATTTTAGTGGGTATACCGGTTTATCCGGGGAGTCCCACATAGCCCGCCATTCCCCCCCAACGCGATTCTTCCCAGCGCGATCAAAAAAAAAAACGGTAAAAATAGTCCTAATGAATTTGAAAACAGCATCGCAATCACAAAAAAGTAATCACACATCGACACTGTAGTAGCGCTTATGGCCACTAGAGAACTTATTAAGAAGAAAGAAGGGAGCTTAAAATTTGATCCTTCAAATGATAAGTCCACCAATAAAAATTGGCGTAATGAGAGTTGCTAAGTTTCTCTGTGCTATCAACATTCAACTGTCAATAGTGTCAAGTGTCAATCTTCTATAGAGTGTAAACGTAAACTTTACGTAAACACGGTAAACATAAAATGGTTTATTACAAATGGTGTGTAGTACCAAAATGTACGAGTACAACAATAAAAACTCCGGAAAAGCTTTTCGTAAATGTTCCGAGACATGCAAAAAAACGAAAAAAATGGATGCTACTGGCTCGTAGAAATCCGAATGACATTAGTGTTGAGTCTCAAGTATTTTTCTGTGAGGATCATTTTGAGGTAAGTAAACAAATTATTGCTAATTCACTTCAAAAGCCATGCTATCCAGCAGCAAATATGTTGATACTTTATATAGATAGACGTAAAATTACGGTTTTAGGTTAGACTGATAGTGATACCCTACCTACCTACCCACATAACGTACCTACCTACCCACCTATCCTACCCACCTGGCCTAGCTACCTTACCCTACCTTCCTACCTACCTACCAATTTGTTAAACTATTTATTAGAAAAAGAATTAAATTAATACCATACTAAAATATGAATGCTGTAACCAACTTTTGTTTGTAGTGTACTTTCAATCTAATTAAATTTTAGAACACAAATGCTGCTATTGTAACTGAACTATGATAGTAGATATATTTTCTCTCAGTCTTTTTTGTAGGTAATAATGAATACTTTATTCATGTAGTACATAATTTTTATGTATCATCAATAGTTTTCTCTTTTTATAGACAAAATTTTGCTACTTTGGGTTACATTATTGCAGTTTTCATAAGGAACTCTAATACTTTTGAAAATAAATTATAGCCTAATTTATTCGAGAATAGGTGCAGGTGGTGGGTTTTCCATAGGTGAAAGAGTTTTTAAAATCGGTGCAGTAGTTTCGGAGCCTGTTTGGTACAAAAAAACTAAATTTTTAAAATAAAAAATGCACTGAATTTCGAAAGTCAATTCATGTGTAAACGCCGTTTACACTGCACCCAGTGCTGCCAACTTGTCTAAGCAAGAATGCGCTTTTAGCTCTTTAAATAAGTGCTAGAAAGCGCTTAATGGTCACTGCCAAAAAATCGCTGTATGCGGCGCCAAATGCAAACAAAACGCCCAATTATTTGAGACTGGGGATGTTTTTCCTCAACAGGTCGTTTGGAAGATGATAGTTTGCGGAGTAATTTTTTTTTATAAGAATGTCGAAAGTTTCAAAAAGCGCTAGAATTAGCGTTAGGCGCTAGAACGCGCTATTGAAAAAATAAAGTGCTAGATCTGGCTCTGAAAGCGCTAAGTTGGCAGCACTAACTGTACCTTGAAATCCCTTTAACATAAGGATGTCAAAACATTGAGACCAATCACAGTGCAATCATAGTCAAGTGCTTCTTTTTATAATTTTTCAATTCAGTCCACTGCTGGACATATGCCTATATTTCCTATTTTTCAATTGTTTATAATTACTTATTTTAATAAAAATCTAAAAGATTTTCAGATCCACTAATCCACTATTGATGTAGTATAATTAATAATAAAGTTTTAAAATTCATCTATACTTCTATATCTATACTAATATTATAAAGAGGAAAGATTTATATTTTTGTATGTAACGAATAAACTTAAAAACTACTGGACCAATTTCTTTCACGTTTGGGAAGCTAACACTATCCCTGGGTGACATAGGCTACTTTTTATCCCTGTATTTCCACGGGAACAGGAACTACGCGGGTGAAACCGCAAGTCGTCCGCTAGTATTTAATAAAAAAAAACAATATCTTTTTCAAACATCCTATCTCTGTAACATTCTTAAGGATATTTTGTCATGTCATTTAATTGAAGTTCATTTCAAAACGCACTAACTAACAATGTTTTTACAGATGGAGAAGGATATCGCAAACTATTATCAGTACAAAATGGGGTTTAGCAAGAGATTACTTGTAGCGGATGGAGCTTTGCCATCAAAGTTTCACTGTCAAGTTAGCCGGAAAAGATGTAAAAGTATGTAAATGTTTTTGTACTTGTAGTTTAGCTTGTTTCCTATCACAGATCCTTACTAACTGGACTAGCACTATCCTTTTGAATTGCGCTGGGCTTGAGTGAACGATATTGATATATCAAAACACCAACATGTTTATTATTTAGGTGGCCCAGTACCTAAAAAACCCGCCTATTGTGGGTTCAAATCTGGGTAAGTACCACTGTGCCTTGTCAAATATTAATTATGCTCTTTCAAAGATTATCTTTGTGATGAATCTGAAATTTAAAAATACTATATATATATAATATAGCATTGATTAGGGCATGCATTCCGAAATTCGGGAATTTCGTATCAATTTTTCTGATATTTCAATTCCGGAATTGAGAGGAGTAATATCGGAATTCCAATTTTCATAAATTTTTGATATTTTGATTATTATTTATGAAAATGTTAAGACTGGAAGGAGACCATGTAGTATGAAATGTAAGTGACACGTGATACATACTACGATTCAAATATCGTGTGTTTTTATTCATGTTATTAATGTTTAATTCTATTGTGTAATAAATCGGGTTCCGCAACAATTTACTCAGACGCCTAACATCAACCAACTGGGGACCCTCACCTCACGTTCTCCGGATTACTGGCCTAGAACTCTGCTTCTCGGACGACGAATATGCATGTCCAATTTAGCGCCGTTCCGCCCACGCCAAGGAAGTAGATGTTGCTCTTAACGACACATGCCGTACAATTACCTGCTGCCTCAAACCAACCCCGGTCAGCGTACTATGCCCCCCAGCCGGGATAGCACCTCCATACGTCCGAAGGGAAGTTGGGAGTGCAGTTGAGAAACAAAAGCAGGAGCGTGACTTCAGACACCCACTATTCGGTGCACAACTACCGATACAACGGCTGAAAGCAGACCTGTGTCTGCTTTCAGCTGTTTTCCTGAAAACGGTGGTTCCTCTGGAGACCCAGGCGACGCCCATTGCAGTCTGTGACAGAATACTTTTCCCCCATCAACACATTATTTACCTCTAAACGAGCATCCTCCCGCGGGAAAAAAAACAAGTTTGTTGTATGGGAGCCCCACTTAAATATTTATTTTATTCTGTTTTTAGTACTTACTTGCTGTTATAGCGGCAACAGAAAATATACATCTGTGAAAATTTCAACTGTCTAGATATCACGGTTCATAAGATACAGCCTGGTGACAGACGGACAGACAGACAGACGCGACGGGTCGTGTAGTCTTAGTAAGTTTAGTTAAGTTTTTTTAGGCCCCGTTTTTATCCTTTGGGTACGGAACCCTAAAAAAACCGTTCTAGTGCGAGTCGGACTCGCGCCCCAAGGATTCCGTACAAACAGCTACATTCACCAACATAATTAGGTAACTAGGTCAACGGGAACGAACATATAGGTTTTCGACCCAAAACTTATAGGATACTTCCAGTTGACCTGGAATTGTCAATTTTGGTTAAAAGCAAGGGAAAATTTAGAAATTTAAAAATGTTGAAAATTAAGGTAAATGGTACTTACAAATTTTCGCGAAAATCTAAATTTGCCCATATCTTTTATCGTGTTGACTCAGGACTTGATTTTTATACACCTAATAGGGACTATAGACCTCAGTATCTGGTATAAATTTCGACTTGCTAGGTCCACCCGTTCCTGAGAAAATCGGTGGTGACACACGGACAGACGGGCAAGAAAGTGAACTTAAAAGGGCTCCTTTTTTACCTTTTTAGGTACGGAACCCTAAAAAGAACAATCAATCATAGGAAAAAAATAAAATATTTATTTGGCACACGTAACGAGATAATAAATAGCACTAGCAGCAAAAAGAACAAGATAATCGGTAATTTCTAAATATTATTTTATTAAATATTAAGATTTATTCATTTTTCTATATCCACCTCCTCCTCCACCTTTTCCGGATTTAGGCTATCATTTGGTCCGTTGTGCGTGCAGGGCTCCTCTCGGTGAGAGGGGATTGGCCGTAATCCACCACGCGGGCCCAGTGCAGGTTGGTGGATGTCACATGTCGAATGTTTGGTTCTAAGACGTAACCGTTTCCTTACCATGTTTTCCTTCACCATTGTGATTGTGAGAGCAGTGGTTATGAAATAATTAACACAAAGGGAATCACTGCAGTACCCATCCACAAGTAATTATATTGTAGATATTTTTTTTTTAATTACCTAACCGGTAAAAATCTAGTGTCATTTGGCAGGAGCAGGGGGGGGGGTTTATGGTTGTGGCCCCCCGCCCCTTCAGGCTCCACTTCTAAGGGTAGCAGCCAAAAGTCTACGTGAACTCAGGGTTCATTCTTATTATACAGGGTGTTTGGAAGGGAGCTGTACATACGCCTAGGGTAGAAACTAGGGATAGTCTGCTACCTACCCCCGCCCATTATATTGACCTTGGCCTCAAGGTTTTTTTTTAATTTATTATTATTTTTTATTTGACTTTTTTATGATTTTTTGACTAAAACTACCTGTAGCTCAAAATCTATCCATGGGACCGGTCGGCTAATGGTCTTGTTTTAATCGTTAGAGTCTTAGGGTCCTGCAAAAAATTATTTTACACCAGAAAATTGTGGAGAAGAAAAGTTATGGGGCCTGAAGTACCGTAGTAAGGTAAAGAAATAATTTTAAGGGCAACTTTCTATGGGGTTTAAAAAAAAACTAACAGGGTTGGAGTTCTTCTGATTTTTTTAAAACATCCTCAGTCCATGCCCTTTTTAACGATATGCTAAAAGTGTATTTATCACTTTTAGTTTTAAAGTTATTAATTAATTTCCGCAACTAGGGCACTTCAAGCAAAAATTTCAACTAATGAAAATTAAATGTGTTCGATCGTAAAAGGATGGCAAATGAAACAAAAAATTTGGTAATGACTAATGTCATTAAATTACAAATTTTAATTAATTACTAATTTTAATTAATTACAAATTTTGTTCAAATTGATGACCATTGACCTGTAAACATGCTCGGCACCTCTTCCTCATCTCCACGGTCACCGTTCTAAGCAGCAGTTCCTCGCGCATTGTATCGAATGCGGCGTGGATCCTGTTAATTAGAACCTCCCTTGTTGGTACTTCTTCTGCGTACACCAACTCTTTCGCCCTTCCCCAGACGTAGAAGTCGAGTGGGGTAAGGTCAGGCGACCTTGGGGGCCAGGGAATTGGCCCACCCCGACCAATCCAAGAATTAGGAAAGCAGTTGTCCAGAAGCTCCCTCACTGCTAGGCTCCAATGAGCAGGACAGCCGTCGTGCTGGAAGACTATGGGCCGATCTTCGTCAAACACTTCTTCCGCTAAATCAGGCAAATCGTTTTCGAGGAAATCTAAGTAGTTTTGCCCGTTTAGGTTGTCTGGCAAAAAGTGCGGCCCTATCAACCGATTACCGATGACGCCTGCCCATACGTTCACGGAGAACCTTCGTTGAAAACCTCTGTGCCTCTTGACTCTCGGGTTTTGATCTCTGGGTGCCCAGTGATGGAGATTGTGGTAATTTACAATTCCTTCCTTGTCAAACTTGGACTCGTCAGTCCAGAGAATACTCCGTAAAAAATTAATATCTTCCACGTCCGTATGGAGCAAGTGGCGGCAAAACTCCACCCTTCTTGCATAGTCGTTATCCTCTAAGCCTAAAACAATAAAAATATTTGAAATTACATTTGTCTTACAAATGTCGACTCGTGGTGGTAAAAGTGCCCTAGTTGCGGAAATTAATTAATAACTTTAAAACTAAAAGTGATAAATACACTTTTAGCATATCGTTAGAAAGGGCATGGACTGAGGATGTTTTAAAAAAATCAGAAGAACTCCAACCCTGTTAGTTTTTTTTTAAACCCCATAGAAAGTTGCCCTTAAAATTATTTCTTTACCTTACTACGGTACTTCAGGCCCCATAACTTTTCTTCTCCACAATTTTCTGGTGTAAAATAATTTTTTGCAGGACCCTAAGACTCTAACGATTAAAACAAGACCATTAGCCGACCGGTCCCATGGATAGATTTTGAGCTACAGGTAGTTTTAGTCAAAAAATCATAAAAAAGTCAAATAAAAAATAATAATAAATTAAAAAAAAACCTTGAGGCCAAGGTCAATATAATGGGCGGGGGTAGGTAGCAGACTATCCCTAGTTTCTACCCTAGGCGTATGTACAGCTCCCTTCCAAACACCCTGTATATCTTATTTATTGATCGCAAAACATAAAATGAGACTACAAATACAATGGAAAGCTTATAAATTTGGGTTCTCTTACAGAAAACCTCGTGCATTTGTGCAGGGTGCATTCATTTTTGGAACAGATTCGTTTTTGTCGTGAGTTCCGAGGTGGAAAGCACCGCTCTACGTCTAAGTTGACCTAAATTATTAAAACTAGACGACTTGAAACTCTGTGAAAGTGTTCTCCAAGAAGAGTTATATATGTTAAAAAAAGATGAAGGTCCTAGCAGTCGGGCTGCGAACTGCAGTTGAGCCCTAAAAGTTCATTCCTCAAAGTTAATTCCTTCTGCCTTTTGTGGGTCTTGGCCTCCTCAACAATCTTCTTCCATTTCTCTGTCTGGCCCCGTTCGCCAAGATGTTTTCCTTCAAATCCTCCACAAATCTTCCTCTACATAATCTTGCCAATGTTTCCAGGGCTAAAAAATAAGAAAATATCGAAAAAAATACAGATACTCTCTGGTAATATTGGTTCGATATTTTTTCAGAACCTCATTTGTTAATCAGTACTCTAAACTTGGGCAGCCAGGCTTTTTCATTGAGGGTTTTTAAGAAAATTCACGTCACTAGTTGGCGCCACATTGGTGAGAGGTCTTTTACTTGGAAAATTTAACTTATGACATCAACTTGCTTGACGTCAATTTGACTAATGTCAAAAAACATAAGCATTTGACAGCAGCTTGGACCTCACGTCTCAGTGATGCCACCTAGTGTACATGATTTCAGAATACCCTCTTTGCTTGGGCTTCCCTCAGGGGATTCCAAACCGGAAACAGCCTAACTCTGAACGCGACCATAAATTCAATCCACGAATTGACAATGACCATGACAATTGACAGTAGGTATTGCTATTAGGTTGACATTGACAGATAGCTAGTATCTCTGAGCCGAAATTGTTGTTGACTTGTTGGTAAAAAAATAATATAAACAATTACAACAATGAATTAGTTTTTACGTGCTGGTTACCACATGTCGCCATATTTCTGTTTTTAAGGGAGCCGTGTGCGTCTGCGCGATATAATGGCACGAGATGTAGTCCGAAAAAAGTGTGCTAAGTGTAACATTACTGCTGCAGAGGATAAGAACCTGATTTTCCACAGATTTCCTTTACCCGGTAAACATGGGATATCAAGGTACATAAAAGAATTTTTTATAAACATAACATAAAAAACCAGAAGCCTATAAGCCCCGAAGAACAGGTTAGAAGTTTTCTTATAGTAACTCCATAAATCGCCAGTTATATTTGTCGCATAAAATGAGATTAAATTATTTCATCAATTCCCAACTAGGTATCCCATTATTAAATTTTTTTGTTGGTGGAAGATTTAAGAAACTAATTCAAGCTTCGCTTTCACATTGCCCTTTTCTCTTCTTTGGCAGCTGAGTTAAGCCTCATGCAACTGGAACATCTTAGCCACACCAGCCTTGAAGTTACACTCACAATGAACTTGACAAAAACTTAGCTAATGAATAACAGAGAGGCTAAATTGAGGGTGTGGAGGTAGAATTTGTCCATATGTACATACATATACCATAGCCAAATAGTGTGTTTCCAGGCAAGACAATAAGAAGTGGCTGGATGCACTGAAAATGTCAGGAAGAGCTATTGGTAGGTGGAACATTATGAAAATATTCCAGCTTCAATCAAATGGAAAGACATCTGATATTCAACTTTTTAGCAAATTTTTTTAAAAACATTTATGAGACCTTTAAGTAATAGAACAAACAAAGTTTTCTTGGAGTCACAATTACAGAAACAGGCAACTTTGCTCTAAAAGGCAAATCTGCAGTTCTCTTGGGATGCAATTGAAACTGCAAGCAACATCTCAATCCAGTCAAAATTTCTTTTTCATTCAATAATTCCAGAACACGTGCTTGGGCTATATACTGCTACCCTGATGGTGACTGGTCAACTGAGAATTCATTGAAAAACTTGCATTTTCAACACAAGATGATATGCAGTAAGCACTTCGATCAATCCTGCTATACAACTGGTTCCAAGAAGAGGTTAAACATTTTTGCTATACCCAATGACTCAGATGACTTATTAAAGTTACACATAGAACAAAGCTTGAGCAAGACAAGACATGACACTGACATCTCGGTTGAAAAACCTCAAGTAAGTTAAAAATTACTTACTGTGTTTGCATTTTAATAAGTGAAAACCAACATTACACAGCAATAAAATGAGTGGGTATGCTACTATCCGAGTTCATTGATATTCATTGAGTAAGTATCAAGTTCAAAAAAGAACAGCTGAGTAGTGTTTTGAACCAATGAGATTATGAAAACTATAATTTACTATAAGCTTTTTCGTCTTAAAAAAAAGCGCGGTGCGAGGCCGTGCGTAGAAACCATCAGAGTTGGGTCACTGTTAGAGAATACAATCCCAAGCCTGTTGGATTTCTGATGCGTCATCTCGAGGTCCCGGTACAGTCCTGGGATTAGACTATGTGGTTTCTAATTTGTGCTTATGAAACAAATCACTAATTGTTCATCATTATTGTTGCACAACACAATATACTAAAATAAGGAACAAAAAAGACAAAACCAAAAACTTTTTAGTACTTCGAAAATACAATCACAGAAATATCAAAGCATCCAATGTTTGACTTTAACGCTTGCTTCGTAGTTTATTGTGAATACAAGAAGCAGCAATTAAAACTCGCTCAGGTTCTACACTGATTGGAGGTATAGATATATTTATATGCTAATTGTAATTGATATCCAGGCACTCCCCAATTTTCAATCAGGCTCATTAAACATCTAATAGTTTTTACCAACCTAGATTAATTTTGTACCTCAGGATCTGGGGATTCCATGCTCTTATCAATTTCCAGCAGTAACTTTTCCTTTAATGTCAATTGGGGTTGGTACCCTTAATTTTATCTAGGCAAGATCATTTATAATTCGCAACAGATTACTGAATGCAAATTAGACATGTTTGTGGCATGCCGAAAATACCGAGAGTATCCAAACACAGTCCAGGGATTTTCGGTGTCATAAATCGGCCGGCTTGTTGACACCTATGGTGTTTACGGAGCTGTGCCACGGTAATGATATCTAATTACCGTGGCTGTGCAGTCGCCGCACCGTATTTTTACGGCGAAAAATGTTGTGTGAACAACAGGCCTTAAGTGTACAATTAGTATGTGTAGACAGCAGGCTATAACCCCGCATTTCAGTTCTCTGTATCGTTATACTTTCATAAAATTGTTATATTTTATTTTGATTTGTTTCAGTTAGAAAGCAATATGGAACATAATACAAACTCGGTGAAAAGAACTAGTTTGGAACCAGACTCTCCAACATTAAAACAAGAAGCTGAAATGGATATTACTGAAACTTCTGTTGCATCTACGAGTATGAGTACCATAGATTCAATAATGGGTGAGTAATTATTTTATAACATTTCTAGATATATCTTTTATGGACTTGTAAGACGGACCCATAACGTTAGGCGATTATGCGAATTTAATCCGCGTTATTTTTTTTATCGTTTAGTAACTAAGACATTTTACAAACACTTATTGAATGTATTAACATACCAACACAAACCATTGCGGTTTTTCAGAACCAAGGAGAAAAGTAATAACAGCGGAACAAACCAGCATTCTTTGCAATTTTTTTGAAGAGAATCCTGAAGTTATAAGAGGGTATAAGCGCACGCCAAAATGTATGGATGAAGTTCAGGTCAAATGGAAAAATATTACACCGCATCTCAACGCTGTTGGACCACCAAGAGATCACAGGGCTTGGTCAAAGGTAAAGATTTTAAAAGCACTTTCTACACAATATAAATTTGTTAACATACTAAGAAATTTGTTTTCTTCATTTAAAGATCATTAGGCATAATCTGACCCGCTTTGCGAAGAATGGTAGACATTGACCAAAATAGTTATAAACTAAAGAGAATAATGTGATCTTTCGTTACATATATTTGATTTATAATCGATGGAGAAAAATGTACAGAATAGTTAAAAAAAAAAACTTTCGGAGGACTTGATTTTTCGTCCGTACGGTACGTACTTTAAGGAAATACCTCATTATTAGCACAATGCTAAAAATGAGGTATTTCCTTAAGTTTTCCGTGTGTCATTTTTCCAGAATTTGATCGTTATTAGCGATACTATAAGATCGTGTAATAATCAACATCTGATAATAATCATCTGATGTATTTCTCCGAAGTTCTTCATCAGATGTTGATGAAAATTAAATGGGACCACATGACAAGCACCCGCTTTCAAATTAAAAAAGAATCATCAAAATTAGTTCGCCCAATAAAAAGTTCTGAGGTAACAAACATAAAAAAAAAAAATACAGTCGAATTGAGAACCTCCTTCTTTTTGCGAAGTCGGTTAAAAAATAGTGTTTATTTTTAGATGTTGATGAAAATTAAATGGGATTGATGATTCTTTTTTAATTTGAAAGCGGGTGCTTGTCATGTGGTCCCATTTAATTTTCATCAACATCTGATGAAGAACTTCGGAGAAATACATCAGAACTCTTCAATAAATGACGGCAAATCACTCTGGATAGGTCCAATCGCATGTCTGTTTATTGTTTACACCATTTCATAACATAAAATCACACTGGTACGTTCTTAAGGGGTACGCAGGTGTGAACAGTTCATCCTGGCATACTCTCATTGCACTGGTTTCGTTTAAGTTTCATGTTATTGGGGTAATCTATTCTAGCTTCACTTTGGGCGCTATACGCGTAGTTACCTAGCCTATAGAACTGGTCCATTATGTACCACAACTAAAAAGTGAAAAATAAAAAACATTTTTACAAAAATTACAACCGACTTCCAAACAAAAACACTACAAACTAAAAAAATAACTTCAATTTCGGAAGTCGGTTTCAAAAAACGAAGAAACGAAAACAGAAACACCAACTTCCGAAACTGAAGTTATTTTTTTACTTTGTAGTGTTTTTGTTTGGAAGTCGGTTGTAATTTTTGTAAAAAAGTTTTTCAAAATCAACAAGTTCGATTTCTGACTAAGAATATTGAGTTTAAAAAAATCCCATAACGCAGTTTTTGTTTTCGTCAAAACGGCCCCGAGACACCTTTCTGTATTTATAGGTACCATCACAGTTTCGAATTTGACCCACTTATAAAACTCATGTGTATACATTTTTTTCGACATTCCCATGACTCACATTAATGTGATTAATGCCATAGTAGTCAGAACCATATATTTTTACTATAATTGTTTGTGTACGCCATTGCTATGGTTCCCATACTAAGATGCCCAATGACCTTTGCTGTTGATCCTGTATCAATTTATTAATTGGAAGAGGATTTTCACATGTCTAATAAAATCAAATAATCTCTATGTATTACAATGGGGATATGAACGCAAAGCTGAGCGCAGATGTCGCTGGCGGCGCAATAGCAATAGCATCACGTTATTTTCTGTGTTTAAACCAGTCTCCCATCGGTATTGATAATATTATTGTGCCTGGAAGCTTAAGGAATTTAAAGACGAACTAAATAAATGAGTAGCAAGGATAACTGGAACAAAAACAGATCTTATTGAGAGGCAGACTTAAATATTTTTCATCGGTGACATGTTCTAGATTTGGCTATTTTTTTAGTTGCAACAAGTTATTTCTTACTTGACTCATGGTCAAAAATCCAAAAAATGAGAGAACATTACTTTAATGTGTTGGTATTCTTTACCTTTTTGGGTTAGAAGTTTTATTTTATTTTTGACAATCAAAGCCCTCAAGCTTCTGAAGGCAAGCAAATGACATTCCTGCTGTAAAACCTTATTAATACGTTAATAGCTCCATTATATCGCCGAAGATTACCAAGCAACTTAATCAGAGTTACTTTGATAGGTACATAACATAACCTATAAATATATATAGCCCTTTCTGAGTTTTTTTTAGCGTTGTATCTTTGGATTAAATATGAACACCGGGGTTGGTACATCCTGGTACAGCACACAGAGACATATTTCGATAAAATTAAAATTTACTGAATGATAGGTTACAAAATGTATGGATTTGACAGCTTTCAATAGCCATAGCGACGATGCGCTACCTATCGTGAAAAAATGGCAGTTTACATCCCCATTAGACGAGTTTTAATGAGTTCTGTGTTTGTAGAGCGTATATTTTCGGCCATCACCTTTGATCTTTAAATATTGTTTTTTATTTATTTTACAGTATCTTAGTGACATAAAAGGAAAATTAAAAAGGAAAAGTATAAAATGGAAGGTAAGCTGTGATGGGAAGGATCCTATAATGTGCAATACTGATGATTTCGATGAAATCAAGTTAAGAATATTACAAGTACTACATACAGATGTATCAAATTCACAGGAGTCACAGGTAATGTATAATTTTATAAAAAATTAAAACTTTAAGTGTGCACTTTTTTCTGCATATAGCATCTCTGTTACTATGAAGTCCTAAGGATACCTACTAATGTAAATTGTTATTGTGAGCTTGCTTTAGTTCATGGACAAGAAAAGCATAATTCTTACAAAATTAACATGAAATAAATTTCAGGACTCCCGTACATCAGACTTGGAGACAGAAGCTGCCAACAATTATCACGATAATCATATTGAAGGAGAAAATGACGAAATGGCCACACTATCAGAAAAAATACTCGACATAAAACCTAAACTAGAATATCTAGAACAAAATAATTTAAATAATGTAGTTATACATTATAATGTACGGACCCCATCGCCAGAATTGCAACCACGGGAGTTGGCCGTTGTAGACGAATTTGATTATTTCGGAAAAAATGTAGCTGAACAACTAAGAACCTTGCCCTTATTGGTTGCATTAGAAACACAAGAAATGCTTCTGTCAGTATTAAAAAAACAACGGTTAAAAGTGCAGAGTAGCTCAGATCCGTTAATTAGTAATAATTAAATAATGTAATTCAGTGGCGTATTCAAAGAGTAGGCACTCGGGCCATATGGGATTTGCCGCTCCATGATAAAAATAAATGAGCAAACGAAATGAGCTCGAAACTTTTTGTACTTTGGATAGGTCACGTTTATAACTTGTGAAGAAAAGCTTCAGCTACAAGAGCAATTAAGTTGCATAGAAAAAAAATGCAAAACTTAATGCAATTACCTCTGGTAGCTTAGATTTTCTTATTGTATTCATCTGTAGTGCTGATTTTAGACTTCCTCTCTCATATTCATTTCTTATTCTATTAAGTTCGGGAACATTACAAATAGGTCACGTTTATAACTTGTGAAGAAAAGCTTCAGCTACAAGAGCAATTAAGTTGCATAGAAAAAAAATGCAAAACTTAATGCAATTACCTCTGGTAGCTTAGATTTTCTTATTGTATTCATCTGTAGTGCTGATTTTAGACTTCCTCTCTCATATTCGTTTCTTATTCTATTAAGTTCGGGAACATTACAAATGTGACCTCTTAAAATTCTCATCTCTTCTACATGCAATTACTCTCTTTTATAACCCAACATTCACACAATATGTACATTCATTAAATCAATATAGAAGTTATTTTGTCGAATTACGAGTATGTATATATTTCTTGTCAGATTAAAAGTAGTAGGGCTGTAGACTAGGACAACGTTCTGGTTGTTCCAAAAAAACTACTCTGGGTTGGAAGGGGTGGCTTCCGCTGCTCACAGTCTGCCGCCCTAAGAGGCACAATGGGGGAGGCCAAGAGGCCCAAGTGTATATAAATACGCCACTCATGTAATTTTAATTGTAGTAATTTAATTACTATTTTTGTAAGAATAATACAAATTCCATTGTAAGTAGAATTTACCTTATTTTATGAAACTGAATATAAATATTTAACTCCTAAACATTATTTTATTTCTAGTAAAAATAATAAAATCTTAGCTATATAAGACAGCTAAAATAAGTCTTGAAGGATCACTTGGAGAAACTGGAAAAGCTTTATATCAAAGTTGGTAAGCATGTCTGCTAGTATGCGGCCAAGCAACTCGGCAGCAATTTATTCTACTATCAAGTATCTATTCTGAAAATTAAGTTTATCAAAAAAAATGGAGGAAAAGAAAAAATGTGGTGAGAATGAATCACGAGTGATGACTCATAGTCACACCAGTATGAAAAACAGGATATTTTTTCTCGTTTGTCACACCACTGATTTTTCTACACCATGTATACGATAATTGCTAGTGCAGTACCTATATATTCTAATAAAGTCGATCTACTGATCGGCATTTGCCAACTTTCGTACTGACAATTAATAAATAATATTATCTATCTATTAAATAATATTTCTGACAATTTTTCATAATAAGGTACAAATTGTTTTCATTTCTTAGTAAAAATAAAACAAATACAAATGGAATTATATATCATATTTCGTGGTAAGTAGTGCAAGCTATAGCCTATGTTCAGTTGTGGATGTCGAGTAGTTCAAATGATAAATGCAATTGACAGATCGATTTGAGCGTATGGTTATATCTCGCAGGGGTGATGTGAATTGGCCACCAAGGTCATGCGATTTGACGCCGCTAGACCTTTTCTTGTAGGGTTTTTTTGAAGTCGCAGGTCTATGCAAAAAAAACACAATCGTCCGATGCCCTAAAAGTCCACAAAGGCCATTGCTCAAATTCAGGCGGATCTATGCAGAAGAGTCATTGACCACTCGGACCCGTGCCACTGTAAATAGCCGAGGCGGGCATTTATATTCCACACTTAATGGCACAAGTGGGCCTTTCTAAGGAATATAAAAGAATTTTGTTAATACCTTACAAACAGCTTCTTATATTTCATTTCAACATCTATCCGCACTTATTGAAAAAAAAAAATGGTTGCCTGTAAAGTCGGTTTTACGGGCGAAGATTTTACGTGACAACGTCTTTTTCTCGGTAGAATATTTATTGATATGAATATAATTAAATTGCAAATACAAATACATAATGAATTGCAAAATTATGTAAAATTATATTCATTTAATCGTCCGTTCACTCTCTCTCGTTCGGTGACTCATCGTAACGTTACCGAGCGTTACACTTTTTCATAAGTGCCTCCCAGCCACAACCTAATTTAAGACGTTGTCACGTCAAAAAAAAACGAAACGAAAAAAAATATCCTGTTTGTCATACTGATGTTATAATCTGGTGTGACTGCGATTGGGCAAGGTTGAAAAATTCTTTAGTACAACTAGGACAGCACTAGTTAGGAATATATGGTGTGGAAAAATCAGTGGTGTGACAAACGAGAAAAAAATCCTGTTTGTCATACTGGTGTGACTACGAGTTATCACTCTGAATCACAAACAAATGCAAATGGTAATGATGACAACTCGTCACTAGCTATTTCATCGCTAAATTAGGTCACTTTGACTAATACATAATTTGGCGATGAAACATGGTCACTTTGAACATGTAGTCAGTTTCTCAACTCGTTTCCATATTTTGCTTCCTTCCCAGCCGTATTTTGTCTCTTTCCCAACTCCTCCGATGCATATGTTCAATGTACAGTCAGGTACAAAAGTATAAAGTGCATAGGTACCCGATGCACTACGAGGTACAAATAAAAGTAGATTTCTATTATTAACCACTGCACCAGTCCTCAGAATTTTTGTTCCATCGACCATGTCCTCAGTGGTCGTTGAGTATATCTGGTCCCCTCCCGAGAAAACTGGGTGGGAGACGCTGACGGTCTAGTGACTATCATCGGCCGGAACAGGTCACGAAGTCGGCAACCTAGCAGGTTGCCGACTTCGTGGATGCAGTCAACATACTTCTTGCCCAAAATGAGTTTCGCCGACTTTGAGAGTTTCCATGTTCAGTCAGGAGCCGTCTTGGGCCGGTATAAACCTCGCCCACGCTTTTACTCGGGGATTTTAACGCTAAATCTGCGACCTGGGGATCCCCGGTATATGGGGATACCAGAGGTGAAGTGTTGGAGGATGGGGCTCGGCTATTACGACGGGTCCAGCCGACTTAAATCGGGGCTCGGCCAAAACGTTTGTGCGACACCCGACATAGGGCTACTGATCACACACCCGAGACACTATCAGACCACCGATACTTACGTTTTTACGTGTCCACCAAGACTACTAGTGGCCTTAGCCAATCAGTCCCGCAAAGAGACGCTTGCTGCTTAAGTGCATTGACAGGGAAACTCTCGAGGAGGCCGCTAGCTTACATGAACCCATCGACGTCAAAGAGGAGGCGCAGTTGTTCAGCGAGGCGATGATGCAAATCTGCGATGCATCCATTCCTCGCGTCTACGCACAGTTCATAAGGCGCCCTATGTAGGCAGCTGCGCATTACATGAGTGGCTGCTAGACGCCCGTACACACGATACCTGAGAAGACGTCGAAATGATTCTGATGAGGAACCCGCGCTGTTTGAGATATACCGCGCGGTGAATAAGGTTCTGTAGTTGGTCATCAGTGATTCAAAGTCGTGATTCAGGACAGGGCTGCTGGTGACCGTAGACGGGTATCCCACCGTGAGTATTAACGGCAGAGCCGCCGTACTTCGAACATGAGAAGGCGCAAGAATATCGACACAGGTTGCGTCCCATACCAGAAGTCTACTTCACCCTTCACGACAACAAAGTCATGCCATCTAGTTTTTTTTTAAACATTGTACAATAAGATTAAGCTTTGTTTTTTTAATGATATTTTCCTAAATATTTTATTTCCACTAAAATAAAATTATAAACTAAAACTTAACATAATATAATATATTTTGTTTAGATATTTTGTGCTTAATTGTACATAAACGTCGGACGAGTTGGGAAAGAGACGAAATATGGCTGGAGACGAGTTGGGAAACTGACTACATGTACAAAGTGGCGCATTAGTGAAAGTGAACTATTAAGGATAGCGACGAAATAGCTAGTGTGACGAGTTTTAATCACAACCATGCAAATGGCTACGCAGGTCACCATGCTGCAGGTCTCATGCAATCTGTGCAAGGGCAGGAGTTTGATGTCGGACACCGTGCCACTTCACCCAATCAAATTTAAATTCACGGTTGCCGTGCTATGCGATACTTAAGATAATATTATTTACCTTTTGGCGGTCCGTCTCGCTGACCCAAGTTAGTGTTTTGGTTTTCCTGTGCAACTTCAAAGTAAATTATGCATTGCATTCTTCATAAACGCTAAAGTAATGTCAAAATAATTGAAGAAAATGTCTTTGACTGTTTTGTCCTTTTCTACTGTACATAAATTCAATCATCTGAAAGAGATAAATGTTATCGGATCACATTAATGCACCATTAATGGCATGACGTACAATCATCGGCACGGTTCTTGAGCGCTGAGCTTCACGTGCGCAAAAGTGAATTATTGGGTCCCTCTGGTGGTATGAAGTGTGGCGCGGGGGCGGGGAAAGTGCAGTGATTGGCCCGTAGCGTATCGCGTCATAGCCGTCAGTCGTGATTCGTTCTTTACTCTTGTTGCATGTACCTCACGACGACGAGTACAATGCCGGCCAATTTAATTGCTACAAATTTTTAAACTGCATCATTTTAAATTATCTGGTGAGTTAGAACTCAAATATGTTATGTGATTTTTTTATTAATTAGACCTTTGTTATAATAATAAAAGGTGAAATTTATCGAAAATATAGCAGGAAAAAAATTAATGTCAGTTTGTAATTATAGCAAAACTATTATTTTTCATTACTAACTATACTACTATACTTACAAACTATATTGTTTTTCATTTCATTAATGAACAAATGAAATTAGAGGTCAAAAATGTAAAAAAATGTAAAAAGTATGTAGGTATGTTGTAGATTTTTTAGTAATTTTTGACAAACTATAAGAACTAAGTTATAATTTTAAATTAGAAATACTTTTGTTAGTTACCTTTTTTTTGATCTCAATTTCCATTTCTCAATTTAATAAATCATTATTTAATCTTATAAGTAAGAAATTACGTAGACCGTAACTTAGAAAAAATAAATAATAAACGGGTGTGCGTTTTATTTGTCATAAGTGTACGATGCGCAAAGCGATCCCCACTCTTCCGCCGAGCGCTCAAGAACCGTGCCGGTATCTGTACACCAAACAAATGTGTCAGGTTGACCATGTCTATGGGTTGACCAAGTTGTCAAGTCAACTGGCATGTCAATATTGTTTGTTTGTTGTGCTGTACTGTAATGTAAACTTACAGCGTAATGTTTTTCAGGCATTAAATAATATTGATTGTACTATTTTGTCAATAACACTAGCTTATAAAAATGGCGTTTAATAACGATATGTATAACCGTGTATGCCGTGCATGTCTCACGACACAAGCATCTTTTACTTATTTAATATTTGAGAACGTTTCTCCTGCTTCTTATTATTTTTGTACCTCTGTCCAGGTAGGTTATGATTAAAGACTAAGTATAGTGTAGTTAAATTAATTTATAATAATAAATAAGTACAAAATAACCTGATTTAAAAAAAAATCGGCGAATATTGTCCACCCGTCTCTACATTAGAAAGTTTCTAAGACCACTTGAAAAAATCTCATTTCAGGTATCCAAAGATGAACAATTGCCCCGAGGTGTCTGCAACCCATGTTATGAGCTTCTCAAGAAGTACTCTGAGTTCAAACAGACATGTTTACAGTCTCAGGCTGCTCTTCTTGATCTTGCAAAGGACTTTAAAATTGAAATAAATATTAAAGCTGACGAACCAGATGAAAGGCAGGAAGACAGAATAAAGACAGAGATACTTGCAGATGTTGTGAAAGTAGAAGATGACGAAACTGAGCACGGTAAAGTTGTATGTTATATGAAAATAAGCATGGCTTCCAGTTTGAATTATTTGTCATTAATGTAGTATCAATATTGTTAAATATATATCCAAAATTTGTTTTCAGATTACATTGATGCAGTTGATGATCACAATAGTCCAGAAATACCTGAAGAAAAATGTATAAAAAGGTTGTATGAACTTTCTAACATGATAACAAGCCCAATGTTTTTGTACACAGTATAGTATAGCATACTAAAACAATAGCATTGAAATTTCCAGAAAACCAAAAAAGTTGGTAAAATTAAAACGGCATAAAGGAATAAAGCCAAAAGTGAAGAAGAAATTCATCTACACCTGTGACATTTGCCAAAAGAAGTTCAACTTTAAGGAAAGATTTGAAGCACATAAGCTGGAGCATGAAGGTAAAATTGTAAGTACCATCATCACCAGAGATTAGAATAGGTTGAGTATATTTACCTATGGTTCGAGGAAGTAAGTTTCATAGAGTTGATAATACCTCCTCTAAAATCATCTCTTCAATCCCAGGATTTAAGAAATTGCAAATTACTTATTGCTCTTTGAATACATTTGAATTAAATTATTATATTGAAGAATCCTATTATGATTAAAGAGCTTTGTTTTACATAAAAAAATAATTCTTCTAAAGTCTAAACATCACCTTCTCTTCCAGCTGTGTAAAGGTTGACTTCCAGAATAATAGGATCCAGCTGCATACCAGGTTTTAACATGAAGATACTACCTATCTGACCTCAACATCCAAGATACTGGCTTACTAGTATCTCTGGAAAAAAAGTTGTTGCTCATCTTTATTTGTTTTTTATATATACTTTATTGTATACCAGAATAAAGAAGAAGAAAAAGAAACTTAAAAAAAAAACAAAAAGATATACAACGAGTGGCCTTATCGCATTCCAGACAACCTGGAATGGACAGATATTACCTGGATTACCTCAGATTTTATTTTATTATTCAAATTGGTCATGTCCCTAAAATGTTGATTTTTTTTCTCCTTTCAGGCAACAATCCACTGTTCACCCTGCAACAAAACGTTTGTGACTTGGAGTGGTCTGAAACGGCACAAAGAGAGCGAACATACTCAAGTAAGCCTAGAAAGCCTGAAGTGCCCTACTTGTGGGAAGATATTAAAAAGCCGGCAGACACTGAAGATGCATGAGAAGATGCATGGGAACCGTAGGCTGATCATGTGCGATGTCTGCGGGAGAGGTCTCACTTCCGCTGTTGTTTTGAGGGTAATAGCTGTTTATCATACAAACCTACATATATAAACTCACGCCCACTCTTTTCCCATGGGGTAAGCCTACTGCAGAATATCACCTAAATTGCCATTTTCTGAAGAACTATTATTTTGCGTCATATTTTTTTTTTAACTAATTCTTGCCCCACTCTAGGTATTTCTCCTGTATTTTGGCTTATACAAACATTTAAACTCGCGTACAAACACCCAGATCTGGAACAACTATACAGATAGCTGGCAATACAAATATTTGTTCCGTGCAGGAATGGAACCCGCGACACGCAGCGCAGCCATCGATCGCTCAACCACTGCGCCCATCGTGTCGTGTCGTTCAGTATTTTGTAAAAATTTTAGCCCTTTTAAGCGAATATATATGATGACCTAAATGATAGAATAAACCATTATCGTTCTTATTCTGAACGTAATTTTCTTAGCATTCAACAAATTTATTTAAAATGTTATTTTTTCTAATTTCCAGGCTCATTTAGAAACACACAAAGAGCACAGAGAACGAAAGTTCACGTGCGATCAATGTGGAAAGAAGTTTTTCACGAAAACAATACTACGGTCACATGTAACGCGACGACATTCAGGCCGTAAGTTCATATGCCAAGTTTGTTCATATACCTTCACTGACAAATACAACTTGGCCAAACATTTGCTTATACATGAGGGGAGTAAGTTGTACAAGTGTGACATTTGCAACAATTCCTATACCACACACGCAAGTTTAACAGAACATAAAAGATTACATTCCGGAGAGAGGCCATTTGTATGCAGTTACTGTCTAAAGGCATTTGTGTCGAGAAAAAGACTGACAGATCATGTTAGGATACATACTGGTGATAAGCCACATAAATGCACGATGTGTGATCAGAGGTTTACGCAAAGAGGGACACTCAAGAGGCATATGAAGGTGCATGATAGGGCTGCGCCGACAATCAACTGAAAATTGAACTTACAAAATTAAAATATTTAGGTGACCATGTTGGACATTTTATTAATGAACTCCATCCAAGATAGTGATGTGTATGAAAGGATTATATGCCGTGTAGAGAGAAAAAGCAAATAAATGGTAATTTATTCAATTTTTCGTTTTCTTTAAACATACTTACTTTGGGCACACGGTTGGTGCAGTGGTTGAACGACTGACTGCTTCGCTGCATGTCGGTGGGTTCGATTACGGCTCTGGGTGTTTGTTAAGTGAGTTTATGTTTGTAAACGCACCCACGATACAGGCGAGAAATACCCAGTGTGGGACAAAGTTTTAACTTGAAATAAAATTTTTCTTAAAATTTTATATGATTTCAGTTAAACAGGAATTTTGAAATGTAACAACCAGATATTCACGTGCATATTTTTATTTGAAAATATTTGCGACGCATTTTACATTAAATCATATTAAATTCAATAATAATACTTCGATTAAATTTAGGTAGGTATACCGATTTTGTGATTTCACAAATACACAATGACATTGTACAATTACACAGACAGAGGTAACATTTATATTGATATAAAATCGATTCAGTGAATCTTAAGTTATTTCTAGGTGCTGTTTTAACTGATCTAGATAAGTTTTAATACTCTCTGGTATCCTCCTCCGAATTACAGGTATTCATAAAATATCCTTCAAATTGAATGGTTTTTTCGGCGAAACATACTTGACGTCTCCCGATCCTTTTCCAATTTACAAGTATTTAGGTATAGGTACTATAAAATTAAATTAAAATATTAGAAGAAAACAATATTTCTTCCTAACAATATCGAAAAGACAATACAAAACGTAATAGTACAGAATTGAATTTCCCAGGTACTTGTAGCATTACCTATTTTTTCACACCACTACCCGACTGCCAAGAAGGGTTACTTCTCATGAATTTTATCAGACATCAGTATTCCACTGAGAGTACTCTGCCACACTTTCTTGTAACCTAGCCCTTAGAAGTATATTCTGTGGTTTCTCCGCATTATCTACTTCCTTCTGCATATGTCCTTTCATGTGCCTGTTTAGAGCACATTTTTGTATGAACGCTTGGTCGCACAGCACACATTTATGGGGTTTTTCACCCGTGTGAATCATTCTGTGGTTCCGCAAGTCTTTGCGTGACATGAAGCGTTTGGGACAGAGGTCGCAGCCGTATGGACGTTCTCCTGAAATTAAATAAAAGTTTCAGTAGTCTTTAAAGGACAATATTCGCTTTGAACCACAGGCGTTCCTAGCGTTTGCTTTAGGAGGGCCAAAAGTAAGGAAACTCGGTAAGTAGTTATTAAAATTTCGATGACATAGTCTTTTGGGGGCTCGGGACGTTTGCTGCCACTAAGTACCCCTTGCCCCAGTATGCAAGAAAGCATATTATACAAATTTTTAGGGCTTCGTCGCGTTAGTTGTTCAAGTAAGTTGAGCTTAATATAAACAATATCCGTATTAAGTAAAAAAAACTGTTTTGTTTATTTGATTTATAATGGGAAATAATTAACCGGGTGAAAAATATACTGAATGGGCGACTATTATACTAAGTAAGCAACTATTTATCCGGTTTGTTTTAGGAGGTTTTTGTGAGCTGCAGTAATAATATTGTGACATACTATAATTGTATTTGGGGTTCTATTTTTTCTATATTAGCATATTATTCTTCATCGTAAATGAAGGCGACATCGCTGTGCAGCGCGGGAATTCGGGTATAATTGTGTTTTCAACGAATTGGTACAAGAGCAAGCGGAGCGAGTTCGGGAGCTTAGGGCACCCCGACACGGACAGGTTAGGTTCGAACGAGATGACGGTCATCTCGTTCGTGTTAGGTTACTTTAGACCCTGCGGACGGAAATAGGAGCCCCGCACAGCGGGGCTCCGTCGACTATGTTGCCAAAGTACTAATCAAGTCGCTGTTTTAAACATTTGTATTCGCCCACTGTTTGTCGCCCACTTAGTATTTCAGTAAGCCATATTCAGTATTTTTTACATCTTTAACTTGAATTTATTGTCGCTCGTTTAAATACTACCCATTTATAATTACTTAATACAAATAGGAAAACTTACCGATTTTTTGTGGTCAATATGAACAATTTGAACAAAGTTATGAACAGTTACCATAAAGTCGAGGTAATAAGAAACGATAATAACACTAAATACATATTTGACTAAAATTTTGTGACTTATAAAACATAACACAAAATCGAAATTCTGCGAAAGGAACGTTTAGCGACTAGGGATCATTTTGCCAAAGGGACATTCTGCGACGAAGCCATTTTTAGATTCGAGTCAGGGTAGAGTGTGGTTCTGGCTGCCAAACCGTTTATTGGTCAGTCTTTTGAAAAAAATGTTTTATAAGAATTACTTTGGCGGGAATGTCCAATATTCGACCTATCCATGAAGAAAAGTTCCGTTTGCTCCAAAAAAAATTGAAATGTATCTTTACCTGACGCAATCGAGTGTAAAAATTAAACAAACCTGTGTGAGTTCTCAAATGCTGCACTTTGAAACTCTGGCTTTTGAACTTCTTATCACAGTATGGGCACGAATATGGTTTCTCTTCAGAATGAGACCGCATGTGTTTGAAGAGGTCACCCTGGAACAAAAAAAAAACTATTTCAACCAGAACGCTCGAAAACACTTTAGCAAACATTTCTGCATTGTTCTTGCTTCAGTCATATATAAGTACGCATGAATAGTTTGCCGATCAGAGCTGTTATTGTATGACTTAATATTCTCCAAAGCTTTAGAACATATATAAAAAAAAACAAAAATAGAATTTTGAGAGTGTTTAACAATAATATACCTTGATATAAAACCTCATATCACAAACTTGGCAGGCTATATTCTTGATGCCTGTATGCCTAATCAGGTGGGTCTTGAGGTTGCCTTGCTGTGCAAACTTCTTGCCGCATTGTCCACAAATGTAGTTCTTTTGGTTACTATGTGTTTCTAGATGAGTCTGGAATATTAAATTAATGATTTAGTTTATGACATGGATTTGGCAGAACTGGTGTGAGATTTTTCGGAATGAATATTACTGAAAACATATCAAACTCAGGGAAATTGGAAATAAAAACTTGTTGCCCCAAGGCCAAATAATATGGAACAAGGGCAGGGAGATGTCCGTGATGAATGAACACAAATCTGGTGCGATTCAAGCAAAACGTTATTTGTTTATAAAGAAGACTCACAGGAACAACACACTCTTATTCTTAATTGCACACAAAACATAAAATGAAGATACAAATACAATAGGCAGCTTATGTACAAAGGCGAGCTTAACCCATAATTGGATTCTCAAAATCAAAAATCAAAATAGTTTATTTCAAATAAACCTTAAAGGTACTTTTGAATTGTCAAACAAAAAAAAAATATGACTCTAGTTGCAAATTCGCAAACGTCAGTAGATCTCAATGGAGAAGAATTTGCAAGAAACTCCACGGACACTCTTTTCCATCAGTTTCAATTACAAGTTTTTGGTTACATCATTCTTGTTAAAAAATAAATACATATATGTGAGAACGATGCAAAAAGACGTGCACGTAAAAGCGTCTAGAGTAAAAAACAATTTCAACATAAAAATGCAATAACAGGCCGAGGCAGCTAAGTTATGACCAATCCCAACTGATGGCGCCCGTTCACGAACATGACGCATGGATCGGCACCACTCAGCTCAACCATTATGGAGGGAACCGAATGATCCAACACATGTGCCACCATCAGAGATAAATTAGAGAGAGCATGACCCACTCAAATGCCAGGGCACACAAAAGTCAACCAACAACACATAGGTAGATTTACAGTCGGAACATAGTACTCACATATGTGCTGTGCAGTTATATAATACTAAAAGAAATTGAGTTTATACAATACAAATATATTCATACAGTCTTCAGCAGCTCCAACAATACTTCAAAACTATTCTGCCCATCACTAATTGTTCTTGCGCCCTAATGGCTGCGGAGCGGGACCAGCATTTAGCCAAGCATTTTTATCAGCGATGTAATCCCCCAACTTATAATATGCTTGCCTGCATAGTGTGCTTTTTATACAAGTTTTAAATTTCGTCTCATTCAGTTCTAGAATGTGGGGAGGTATTTTATTGTAACATTTTATACAGTACCCCATAAACGATGATGCTACTTTAGCCAGCCTGAAACCTGGTTGGATTAATTGGTCCCTATTTCTAGTAACATAATTATGTCTGTCGCCGTTTTTACTGAAAAGATGTAAATTTTTTCTAACGTACATGATGTTTTCATAAATTTATTGACAAGGTACCGTCATGATGTTAATGTCCTTAAACAGTTCCCTAACCTGTCGCAAGACGTCATTACGTCGTCAACGTTACTCGTACGTCTATTTATCTTAAAAATCAAAGAAGTGTCATCAGCAAATAACACCATGTTTAAATTGTTATTCAATAGATGGGGTAAATCGTTAATGTAGACTAGGAATAAGAAAGGACCCAAAATTGAACCCTGGGGTACCCCCATTTTCACGGTTAACCCGGACGAATTGACACCGTTTATTTGAACTAATTGCTGTCTATCATTTAAATAAGATTTTACTAAACTCAACGCTGATTGGCCTAGCCCGTAATGCTCAAGTTTCAAAAGTAATGTTTCATGATTAACGCAATCAAACGCTTTCGACAGGTCGCAGAAAACACCTATAGCATCTTGTGCCTCTTCCCACGCATCAAAGATGTGTTTTAATAAGGTGACACCAGCGTCGGTCGTACAACGTCCTTTGGAAAAACCATACTGTTTATCGTGTAGGATGTTATTCGTATTAAAATGAATGAGCATTTGATTTAGCATTATCTTTTCAAATATCTTGCTGAAAACCGGCAGCACCGATACTGGTCTATAATTATTCGTGTCTTTACTGTCCGGACCGGATTTAAAATTATTCATAACATTCTCTAACAGCAACCTCAGTTGTGTGCAAACAAAATTCCAAGTTCAACAACATTTAATATTTAAAATTCATCATAGTTTATTCCTTTTTTTTCTTCTGTTTTTATTTTCTTTAAAAAAGAGTTAAATTCTCTGATCTTACCTTTAAATTATAACTCTGCACAAATCTAGCATCACATATGTGACACACATGCTTTTTGATACCCGCATGTATCATCTCATGGTTCTTCAGGACATTCAAATACGCAAAGTTCTTGCCGCAAGTCAGACACTGGTATTTACGGACTCCTGTATGAGTGCGGATGTGGCTGTGAAGATTGCGGACTGTAGGAAAAGCTTTGTCACAGTACTGGCACTTAATATCTGGCTGGAAAGCAAGTAGATATTTGTCAAGTTAATTTTACTTGTGCTTGGAATCAAACTAGTGTTCTCAGCGCCGGGGTGCCAGCTGTTTTAGAACCCGAATTCTTGGCACGCGACGGTGGAAAGAGACCAGACGGGATGACCATAATGCCTTGGATGGTGGGTAGGCTCTTGGTGTGAGATGCAACATGTTTCGAAACTCTTGCGCCATCCCATCTTCTTAGCACGGCGGGTTCTGCTGGAGCGGCTGCTGCTGGTGCAGAAAACCTTTGAGGTTTTCGGCGCAAATACAACAACCTTATTGGAAGCTATATATTTGGGCTGTTTGGGGTTGTAACATTGGGTCCATGAGGTCCGACTGCTCATCGAGTTTTTCGAGATGTAAACAAAAGGTTTAAGTCGACTCTTCACATGACTAGATGGCTGGGCTTTTCCTTGGCCTCAAGACTTCAAAACATAAGTTGCAATATTTAAGTTGCATGCAAGCATGAAGCAATTCACATAATACTTTTAGCTAGTTTTTCATTATTTTCCTGAAATTTTTGTTTAGTGAAAGCAATACCTTTTTACCAAAATGAATTCTCATGTGTGCTTCAAAGTTTTCATACTTCTGAAATGATTTTTCACATTTAGGGCACTTCATTCTAGTTCTTTTTTTGAGATGCTTTACCATTTCCCTTCTTTTTCTTATTCGCCTGAAACATATTTTTAAAAGTATTGTTCTTAATCATTTATTGTACACCAAAACAACGAATTTACGCAACAAAATTCATGTCACATGACCCAAAGGTTGTTCCGTATGGTGTCGGACGTAAAGCATCTCAACATCCCATATCATCCCGTGGGTGTCGTAAAAGGCGACTAAGGGACACACCAGAGAATGGGCAGCAGCGTTCTTTGTGCACTTGACCAACAAACTGCGATAGCCAACCCGCCTGCCAAGCGTGGCGATTAAGGCAAATCCCCTCAAACCAAAATGAATAGCACAAAAAAACGGCCTCGAGTGTCCGGCAGCACGTCTACCCTCGACTACGGTAGCGGTCGAGGCGATGGCGTGGCAAGGGTGCGAAGAATCCACGGAGTGGACCCGGCTACCCCAATAAACACTGACGACAGGATCTGGAAGATAGCCGAAGTCGAGGCAGAATTGAGCAGGTTACGATGGAATATTATAGGTTTATCTGAATTCCGAAGAGAGGGTGACCGACAGTCCCAGGGTGGTGTTGAGTTTATCGTCCACAAGTCCTTTGTGAACAACGTGGTAAAGATCAAGAGCGTGTCGACCAGGGTGGCGTACCTTATACTCAGAATATCTTCGAGATATTCGCTGAAGGTCATACAGGTTTACGTCCCGACCACGGTACACCGGGACGACGAGATAGAGACCATGTATGAGGATATCTCTAGAGGCATGCATGGTTACAAAACTCACTTCACCGTTGTCATGAGGGACTTCAACGCGGAACTGGGCAAACGATACGAGGATGTGCTGCATTTTGGAGTTGGACGTCGGAACTACCGGGGTCACCTACTGGCCAGTTTTATGGAGAAGGAGGGCCTCTATATGATGAACTCCTTCTTTAGAAAGCGTGAGCACAGGAAGCTGGCAGGGCTCCGATGGTGCAAGGAAAAAGTAGATAGACTTCATCATGTCGACGAAGAAGCACATATTCAATGATGTCTCTGTGATCAACGCGGTAAAAACCGGAAGTGATCACCGTATGATAAGATGCACATTAAACTTAAATGTTAAGCTGGAAAGGTCTCGGCTGATGAAGTCTACGCTCCGTCCAGCACATCCAAAACCCCGAAAGCTTTCAGCTCGAACTCCAGAATCGTTTCGAGTGCCTAGGGTTCTCCGTGGACGATTAAAATGATGGATTCGTGGAAATTGTCCATATGGTCGGGTCTAAGTTTGTTTTCAGGACCCGTCGCCGTCGTGCAAATAGGAACAAGAAGCTATCCGATCCTATTCTCATGCTCATGAAGGAGAGGCGTGAAATGATCCTGCAGATAGACAGATCTCGAAGTCCTTGAAAAGCGACTTCCGCCGCTTTAATACTGAGCGTAATAACAAGCCGGACAAGCCAGTTTCCAAAATTTAGCACCGTAGACAACATACATACGCTACGGCAGATTATACAGAAAACCGAAGAGTATACCAGTTACCACAGTATCTCAAGACGGAAGTCTATGACCAGTGTGTGTTGTCAGTGATTACTTAAGGGACAGAAACGTGGCCACAGAAGGCTTAAAGTCACTCAAGGGCAATGGAGAGAGCTATGCTCGGAGTTTCCTTGCATGATCGAATCAGGAAATGAAGACATCCGCAATAGAACCAAGGTTACCGACAAAGCCCGAAGAATTGCCAAACTTAAGTGGCAGAAGGCAGGGCACAATGCTCGCAGAACGGATGGCCGTTGGGACCGAAAAGTTCTGGAGTGGCGACCGCGTACCGGAAGACGCAGCGTTGGAAGGCCGCCCTCTAGGTGGAGCGATGACCTGGTCAAAGCTGCGGGCGTCCGGTGGTTGCGAAAAGCACAGGGCCGATCATTGTGGCGACACTTGGGGGAGGCCTCTGTCCAGCAGTGGACGTCTTTCGGCTGATATGATGATGATGTCACAAAGGCGAGCTTAACTCCAGTTATTGTTTATAATTTGAAGATTTTCATGAAAACAGAATATTTATCCCACACATAATTAACCTACCTTATTATTTCAGCTGGATCCATTGAGCGATCTGCCACCATATCATTGTCGGGTGTAAGATTCTCATTCTGACCAAGTATATCATCAGCTGTAATTTCTGCTACATTTACTTCAAGGATTTCATGGTCATTGGAACGATGCTCCGCTTTCACTTGTTCTTGCTGAAAAAAAAAAACATTTATTTGGTGTAAATGGGTAATACTGGTAGACCCCAACTAAGGACGGAAACACAATTACGCGTCGTGGCGTGGCGTGGCGCCTTTTGACGCAGTTGATTGGCTATAAAACTCATTGTGTTATGACATAGGCTGAAACAGAGTCATTTGATTGGTGGATCCCGCGCCACGCCACGACACGTGTGGTTCCGTCTTTAGAGAAATGTTAGGCCATTTGATTTGGTTTGAGTGAGTAGTAAAAGATGGTGAAAAAGGTAAAGAAATTTGAAATGCCTTTTTAAATAGGAACGTTTCCTGGATAGATAAATGATAATTTTATTTAGTCCGTCAGTGAAATTATCAAATAATATTGGACCTGTATTTTTTGCTTTGTCAATTAAATAAAAACGCACTGTATCGTCGTCATTATGTTTAGCTGTCATAAGAAAAAATACATGTCCAATATTTTTTATTAATCTATCCGACGGACAAAAAATAATTTTAAGTTAACTACCCTATTGATTCCTGGTTACTGGTCACTAACAGCTTGTATAATAATAGCTTTAACAATAAATATCATAAAAGAATCATCACATTGTTGAGGAAATTTCTGATGTTTTCGTTCAGGTGTTTTGTGTAGTTAATAGTTTTGTCAAGCTTGTACCATCATCTTCTGCATAAAATTTATGCCTAAAAACTTTTAAAATCCTTACCTCATCCAAAACCTGCTGTTTTAAAATAAGATTGGAACGTACAGCAGCTTGTTTGAAATAATACGACTTGTTCAACATATCAAGACATGATTGACATATTTGGTGCGGTAAGTTATCCCCTTCTTTCACCTGAAACGTATACAGTTTCATAAATAGCCTGTTTTAATATAGAGGGTGTACAATAAATAATAATAAATAGTTATGTGTATTACACATAGTTCTCAGTATAATTGGCAGTTGGTATGTCTGGCATCCACGAGACACGCTAGATTGGCATAAATAATTAAATATATCTGATCATCCTATATATATATAAGTCTATGTAATAACCCTCTGACGGGCCATAACTACGCGCCTTCGTGAGAGATCAGTGGCTTGGAACTCCACATCCTTTCGTTTTATTTATTTATTTCATGTATTAACATTAAGCTTGATATAAAAAAACTACTCACCTCAACAGACGTGCAAAATTTAAACATCTCAGATGTGCAAACCATGAACAGCTCTTTCATGGGTCCAATATCCGACAAGCATGTACGACAAATTCTTTTAAAATCCAGAACACTAGCCATTTCCGTAGACATTATGACAGTATAGCTTTAATTTCATTTCCTAGTAGGTAGGTAAATAAAATAAATATTGCTAAACAAAAACACGACCTTGGTTTGATGATATGGTCATCTTGACATTGACTTTGACAATTTGACATTTTGTTTGTTAGTCACAGTATAGTGACGGGCAACACGACTAAAGACGGAACCGCACTTACGTAGCGTGGCGTGTCGTGGCGCCTTCCGACGAACTTGATTGGCTACAAAGATCGTAGCGTTAGCGTTGTTAGCGACGTAGGCTGGAACAGAGTCGTTGATTGGTGGATCCCGCGCCACGCCACGCCACGACACGTAAGTGTTGTTCTGTTATATTAACAAGAGTTAACCTGAGTTGCGTCTGTCCGTTCTTCTCCACGTAGGCTTTTCTAAAAGGATGGTAGAATCACTTTATTAAAGACGGAAACACACGTGGCGTGGCCTGTCGTGGCGCCTTCCGTCGCAGTTGATTGGCTACAAAACTCGTTGCGTTATGACGTAGGCTGGCACAGAGTCGTTTGATTGGTGGTTCCCGCGCCACGCCACGACACGTATGTGTGGTTCTGACTTAAGATCCAGCCAATTAAGAACAAAATCCACCGCACTGCGGTACGGATTGAATTCGCACGAATATTTTGAGCTTTATGGACAGGCAGAAAGGGATAAAAATCGCGCGGAATTTTATCTGCAGTGTGTGTTGTAAAATTCGCGCGAATAAAGTTGTTAAGCTTTAGACAACAACAAGCAAACGAGCGAGAGCGTTCTTTATTGCGCGCCTTGTGTTCCCACCACAGTGTATCGCCCGTACAACACATTTAGGAACAAGTATGTAAAAAAGTATTTTGTTACAAATAAATTACTAATATTAATTAAGCTTTGTTCGGCTAACTTGAGTTCAATTCGAAGTGAGTTTCTACTCGGGCTCGACGTATTTTTCCGAGTTGGTACATCGCCATTTTAACACTAATTCCTATATTATAGTGATGGGATGTGAAACCAACAAAGGTCTCCAACATTGAAACGTGGGTTTTAGAAAAAAAAACATGACGATGATAAATGATGATGATGATGCTTCTATCATTTATTTCTTTTTATTTTATTTTATTTGTGATACAAACAGATGCATTATACTGTTTTATTTTTTATTTTATCCTCATCAAAGGCGTTTCGGTTAAACTGTTTACAAAACCCTTACAGATACAGCGCTCCATGTATTTTTTTTCTAATTTATGTCCTGCATTGTCACTTTTCTATGTGACGAAGTATATAATGCCAACATGTCACCTCTGCTCAGCGCAGCGACCGTATGTCACTGCACTGCAGCAAAGATTACCTACTATTATGTCATGGAATGCAGGGAACCAGGAGAATATCAGTGTCAGGAATATTTGCATGACACGTGCTGAGCTGGGCTCCCATTTGGTGCAACCTTGAGACGTACACTGCATGACCGCAATGTGTTTTAATTGTTATACCTAAATGTTACTGGTGTCACTTTTATGTCTTGCATGATTTCCTTTTTAGAGTTTCTTGCCAAAAAAAACGTATTTAAACCGGGTAAAAACGGGACCATATTAAGACTCCACGATCCGTTTGTCTCTCTACCAGGATAAATTTCATGAACCGTGATCATGACCGTGATAGATAGACAGTTGAAATTTTCACAGATGATGTATTAGGAGTTAAAGTATGAAATTTGTTTTTTTTTTAGTTAACGTTTTTAATCAAAATAATTACCATTATTACCTATACATTGCTGCCATCTAATATGAAGGTCATTTATGCCTTTGCGATAGAATAGGCTGGCCTATACCGCTTTTTAGAGGGAGAATGGTATAAACGTGACTTTTTGCCTTTTTTGTGATATTAGTACGGAACCCTTCGTGCGCGAGCCCGACTCGCACTTGGCCGGTTTTTTTCTTTTTATGTTGGGACCTTGTTTTTAAACTTAAATGAAAATTGAAATAATTTATTGGGATTTTGTGTGTTGTGCTGTGTCTTTTGTGTGCACTAAAATAAATGTTTTATCTATATATAATACATCCTTATTTCTGTCTATTCTGATATCTGAGGCTTCCGACTGGCTCTGACCACCAAGGCATCACGATTGTATTGTTTGAAGGGGTAGGTAGGTACAGGTAGAAGCGCCCACATTCCGCCATTTACGCTATGATTAAAGGATGCCTTGCCTGCAGCCTTACCTTTGATTAAAGAATGTTCCATATTTTTATTAGTTAAGCAATGGAAGTGTCATGAAACGGATAATAATGTAAAAAGTAAAGTTTGGCGGAAACGGAAACAGAAACGAATGCAGAAACGGAAGTGGAAATATTAAGAAATTATTTTTTTATTTATTCATCATTCTCGCGTTTGACCACTATCTCACCTGATGGTAAGCGATGATCTGGTCGACGGTGAAACACGCTTGTTAAGAAATAACCTAATCACTCTTGACTAAAATACCCCCAAATTGTTATTTCCAGAAAACAGACTCCGGCAGCTTACTAATTAAGGCTTTCGTGCCAGACCCTGTCGAAAGCCTTCGAGACGTCGAGGAAAACGGCTAGCATCTCTTCGTGCCTCTCGATGGCCTCACTCGTCAATGGAATACCTACGCTAAAGGATGCCCCAGTGAATAAATAATAAAAGTATATTTTTAAATAAATCATTATTCAAAGTTAATTGTAAGTAGATTTTATTTTATAAAGATCTGCAATCGCTTTGGTGCCCTTCATAATTTGCTAATCCACTGGTCAGCCCGAGCAACAGCCGGTCATAATGTTCCGTTTAAATGTCCGCTTTAAAAATTGCGAAAGCAGAAGCTGAAACGGATGTAAGAAAGCGTGCGGAACTGCTGCAGCTGGGGTAGCAGAAACAAAGGTTTTATCTTTGTTTACTGCAATGGTAACGTAACTTTCGATCGCTCTCACTTTCGTTTTTATAAAAATGTTGTGCTTTCCATAAATTCCATATTCATATGGCGTTGAACAGTGCCTGTCGCCGGGTCGCCAAAGCCTCGTTGGTTAAATGCAGGGAGTGCTACGAGCAGGTGAAGTTAGCATGAGTTTTTAAGCTGTTACGAGTATTGGGCATCCCTTGCAACCCCCCGACCTTCCCCCGCCTCCCCTTTACTAGATTGGCTGGAGAAGACAACACGGCGAGAAGAGTGGACAGCTATGGGTGAGACTTTTGTCCAACAGTGGGATATAATAGGTTGAATTTGAAAAAAACGTAAGCCTCCAAAACCATTACTCTTCGAGCTTGACTGCTTACCAGTGTTTTAAGCTAGGAGAAAGAAGTGTCCCAAAATGGAACTTCAAAATTCTACCTACCTAAATAGCTTAGGTCCATACGATCTTGAGGCGCGTGAAAAACAGTCTACTTTTTTTTTTTTTTACAAAACTGCGTGGATTATTTTAATAACATTTTTATGCTCTATCTTTAGCAACGTCTCGCCAATCCTTATAGGAGCTGTTTATCTTGTCACGCCATCTGTTCCAATTTATTTCCAATTTATATTTATTTCTAATTATTATTTTAAAACAAAAAACAAAAACCCACTTAGTTAAGTAGAACATTGTCGTAATTTTTACTTTAACCGTAACAAAAAAAACGTAAATACTTCTAACATTATGCTGCTGTGAAAAAAGGTTATCTATTTCAACATTTTGGAAGCTACACGATTTTACATCTCAGATAATAAAAGTTTTATGACTTGAGAGGTACATACTTAAACTAATTCTTAAATTATTGGCGCATCTGACACTCCCGTGGTAAATAATCGAACAACAAAACATGTTATAACAATTTATTTCTACACAAATATCATAGTTAAGTAATAATAATCCCCACAAATAACTTGTTTAAAAAAAAAACATCTTGTTTGTTTATTTTTATGGGCATTACAAATATGTCGGGTTTAGTCAATAGTACGGACGTCAAAACAAATCACGAGCACGCCACCTGTCGGCAAATCAAGAACAACTACGCTGTGACGCGCTTTCTCTAACGACCTGTGTGGTGGGGACACAGAATATAAGAGTTGAGTACTGACCGCCCTAGAGCTAAGACGTTGTAGAATCGGTATCGATCAGTAATATTAGTGAGCAAGATTGTAACTGTAAACTATTTAAATAAACCCAGTGTATCGAATAATTTATGTTATTTCATTTGCACGACTGTACCCACCGACCTGCCCATACACGATGTCTTAACCTAAAGGGAATACATCCTGACTTCCCGATGGTTTGCATCTATCGGCCAGCCATGATCCGACATCAGAATTGGGATTCGGTCGTGCTTATGAGATCACACGTAAAAACAATGCTAGTGAAAATGGCGGTTACATTCTTGCAAAAAAATGCGGTGTCAGTTGAGAAAAAAAAAACGTAGTGGTTCGTTTCTGCGACTACCCTCAGTCTAGAATAAAAAAAAAAAAAAAAAGTCTAGAACGGAGCAGCAAGGAAGCTAGCAACAACCAAGGAGCTGGACAGGTCAAGGAGGAGCGTGTGGACGTGTGGAAAGATCCATACACATGGATCTTTAAGCCAATCTGGTGAGTCGTTTTCATTTTGTTATTGACTATGGCCAAGAGTGTTCATTATTCAAAATTCTGGTTTTTTGGCGGTCAAGGGATCGTCGGGGTCGGCCTTATTGCCTAACACGGGCCCGTGTTAGGTTATAATTTCATGATCACTGGCGGTAGCCCTTGACTGGCCTTGGCTGACTATCATTGTTTGGAAGTTTGAATACCTACCTGGGCACTTGGGACATTGTAATGTGTGGTTCATGTTTTGGACAGGGTCTCTGCATTCACATTCAGTGTTCATAATAACCCATTTTGCCGTACCGGTTTAGGTTACTACACCGGTTAATTTCCATCAAAACTGTGTATGGTTAAGATAACCGTGTAAACAAGTACTCTCGTAGTGTTTTTCATGTTTCAGATACCATATTGTGTCGCAGTGGAGCCTCTGCTGCTGCTAGCAGTTCAGATGCTGTGTGCGAAGGCTGACCTGGCTGAGCATCTTAGAGGTTAGGAGGAACGGCAGACTAGCAGTTTGAGGTTGGGAGAGCGCAAGTTTGAAATGGAATTCTCGGTGAGTCGCTTCCATGTTATTTCGATAGTGAGGTGGAAAGTTCTCTTCTGAAGAGATGCTATTTCGAGTTTTAAGTGTTCATGTTTGATCACCGAATTGGTAGTGGTTATATCTAGCACTATCACTAGGTAATTAAGACACACTTGTAAAAAGCAATTAGTTAGGTAATGAGTTTCCTATTGGCAGTATAGTTTCAAGTTTTGGTTTAATACGAACTTTAGGATGAGATATCCCATAAGAAGGAGATTTTCAGTAACAAAGCCAGTTAGTAATGACGTAGGGCCATCGCAATTGTATCGAGTTAGTAACGGTACTGGTCGTGTATTCAGAACAAATCTTATGTTGCGTCACGATTTACGACCACCATCTTCAGATCTGAATTCACTTGCTTACTTTCAAAGTAACATTAGGATAGCAGTAGATCTCGCGATCGTTTTCCTTACATAAAAACTGAGGTAGTGAGCGATAGTAAATGGTTACTGTTGATATTTAATTTTAAAGATTTTGATCCGAATTAATTCGTGAAGCTCCTTAATATTATCAGGGTTAGTTGTTTCCCTTTTGTTAGCAGTCGGTATGTAAATCTTTGAGTAAAAAGTGCGAATCTTTTGGGAAGAATCCCCGATCACCAAGTTCCTTGAGAATTAGACATCATAGTTGATGACAGTGGTAGTGAAACCAAATCTGATTAACATGTCTACTCATGCGACAAATTCTGGACCGCCCCTCATGAGTAACATGTGGCGATGGGTCTACGAAGAGGTGTCGTTGAGTATGCATTGCCTTTGAATTATGGTAAAGATTAACGAAAATGTTACAATTACTTTATTTAGTTGTTGATCGTCGGATCTTTTTCTAATCAATAGTGTTGTGTGGGAAACTCTAGTGTGAAAACTAAATGGGCCCTTTATTAAGTCCGCGATAGGTTATTATGACAGTACAGTGATAGTTATACAATGAAAGCTTTAAATAGGAACGCTTAGGACCTACAAGTATGCACGCGGTAGGTTAGGGAAGATGCCAGCGGGTCATGTACCAGTCGATGTTGATGTTAAAGGAATTTTGATGATGATGAGCAAGCTTAAAGTGTCTATTAATTCAGTCTATCGAATGTATTATGATTGACCGTACCAGTGGATTCTGGTGGAGGTCGGGGTCTAGAGACCGTTGTGAGAGCAATACAATTGCTGGTCGGCTAGAGGGCCGTGGCGTTGAAGATTTTACTCGAGGGTTTCTTTAGGCTTGACAGTTTTTGCAGCAGCAGAATTTTTAAAGTTGGTTTGGATCGATTTGTGGTACATGGCCCAGGGTAATGATTTAGTTAAAGAGTAGAGTTCTAAAATTTCCCTATTTTCACGAACCCAATGATCTATTTTGGTCAGGAGTAGCCGAGCGTTGTGTGGCAGCTGTTGACCTGTGTGGCAACTGTGAGCCTGTGTGTCAACTGAAGGCCTGTATGGCACCTGCAAGTCTGTGTGACACTATGTCTGGTGTGAATGTTCATGTTTATGTTAGAGACCTTGCAGAAGGTTCATTTTGAGTTATGACGTTGAAAGAAGGTAAACTCACATAGTCACGCCAGAGGTGAGGTCACCATGTTAATGTTGATGACGTTCGAATCGTCAAGCCCTCATTACGAAAATTTAAATAATTTTGGTATTCTAATTTTGATTAACAGAATTTCTAAAATTGCTAATAAAAATTTAAGGGTAGTAAAATTTAAGTAAGTACCTAAAGGGCAAGAAGGTTATTTGGAAATTTGCGAAAATGATGGTGATGATGATAATGAATGGACCGTGACGACAGATGATGAGTTCGGTATGTCTTTTGTACCTGTAATTAATAATACGCCCTCGGAGTCAGAGGAAACATTTTCCATATTATGCTCTCGCACCTTAAGTGTAGATAATTCCGAAGCTATAATAGAATCTTTGGAATGATCAATTAGTATGTGGTCTTTTCTACTTTTGTGGAAGATGATCATTTTTGTAAATGGGATGTCAAGATCACTCCTGCTTTAGTGGGTGACGATTCAGACCAGCTTGATTGTAACTGCGCTGTAGGAGTCTCACCTGCTTTAGTGGGTGACGATTCAGACCAGCTTGACTGTGACTGCGCTGTAGGAGTCTCACCTGCTTTAGTGGGTGACGATTCAGACCAGCTTGACTGTAACTGTGCTGTAGGAGTCTCACCTGCTTTAGTGGGTGACGATTCAGACCAGCTTGACTGTGACTGTGCTGTAGGAGTCTCACCTGCTTTAGTGGGTGACGATTCAGACCAGCTTGACTGTGACTGCGCTGTAGGAGTCTCACCTGCTTTAGTGGGTGACGATTCAGACCAGCTTGACTGTGACTGCGCTGTAGGAGTCTCACCTGCTTTAGTGGGTGACGATTCAGACCAGCTTGACTGTGACTGCGCTGTAGGAGTCTCACCTGCTTTAGTGGGTGACGATTCAGACCAGCTTGACTGTAACTGCGCTGTAGGAGTCTCACCTGCTTTAGTGGGTGACGATTCAGACCAGCTTGACTGTAACTGCGCTGTAGGAGTCTCACCTGCTTTAGTGGGTGACGATTCAGACCAGCTTGATTGTAACTGTAGGGGTTTTCTGTTGTAAAGAAATACCTAGACCAGTGATCCTTTCGAGGTGCTGCAGGAATCTCACCTGCATTGGTGGGTGACGATTTAGACCAGCTTGATTGTAACTGTAGGGGTTTTCTGTTGTAAAGAAATACCTAGACCAGTAATCTTTTCGATATGTAACTATGCAAAATGTTTCCTCACTCACCTAGAGTATGAGTCAGGATTGGACGAGCGAATACTGTGTGGAGATTTTGTGTGTTTCAGAAAACTTCCCTTGTATGATGGGAGACTGGTAGAATGGAGTGGACTAAGAACGTGTAGCGCAACACGACATGAGATGGCATGGAGCAAGGACAAGAACATAATGCCTGCGGGTGATAGATTTGGGGAGTCTGTCACCTGAGAGAGGCCCGAGAAGGCGACGTGCTGTGTTCCACGCTCGCCTCTCAATAGGAATTACGGCCTAGAGAACACCATGTGGTTTTAGTCAGTAAGAGTCTGACAGACCCCTCAGCTTTCCCCAAGGGCTGAGGACATCCATTGAGGATTTCCACATGATTCGATACACTGTTAAAACCTGACAATGAGGAACAGACGAGGACGCCTGTATCGCAGGATGGCCGTGTCGGGTTTAGTCAATAGTACGGACGTCAAAACAAATCACGAGCACGCCACCTGTCGGCAAATCAAGAACAACTACGCTGTGACGCGCTTTCTCTAACGACCTGTGTGGTGGGGACACAGAATATAAGAGTTGAGTACTGACCGCCCTAGAGCTAAGACGTTGTAGAATCGGTATCGATCAGTAATATTAGTGAGCAAGATTGTAACTGTAAACTATTTAAATAAACCCAGTGTATCGAATAATTTATGTTATTTCATTTGCACGACTGTACCCACCGACCTGCCCATACACGATGTCTTAACCTAAAGGGAATACATCCTGACTTCCCGATGGTTTGCATCTATCGGCCAGCCATGATCCGACAAATACTTAGATAAAGACAGAATGTTGTGATATGTACCTATGTCACCTGATAAACTTTTTGATTGACACTGATAGTGATAAGTTATAATGTAGTTAGATACCTACCTAACTGCATTTTATTTACAATCTCAATCTGTAGTTACCTTCTGTATCAATCGATATACAACAATAATCACTTACCAGTACATTGTGCTGGTACTTAAATAAATTAAATAAATGTTAACGACATAAGTACTTAAACTTACATTACAGTTGCTATCATAAAATAAAATTATTTCGGTAACATTATCAGATTATTTTTTTGCCCTTTTTAATTACTATAAAGTATGCGTAAGTGTGTGTATTGAGAAAGTTTCTAAGTTTTATATAACATAGCTAAACCATTGAAAAAAACCAGTTTTTCCCTAACTGTAAATGACTTCGATCAGCAATACAAGCGCTTACGTTGTTTTTAAGTCAAAGGTAAATTCCGTATGTAACATGAACGATTGCAGATGTTCGCTACGTCATATCTTCATTCATATTCCACAAGAAGTAGTGCTGTTTGCATTAGAGGTTATATTTTGTTATATGAACCAATATAATTTTATTACATGAGAGTAATGTTGAAAGTTAATTTCTCACCATACAAAAATAATATTAAAACTGATTGAAGTGACTTTACGTATTTTCGTGACTTTTAAAATGATAAATTAGCACCTATATTTTGTTTATTGTGAACTTGGGAATATCAAATGAAAACGATATATTTTTGTTAAAGTGTAGCGAATCAGTATATACCTATGTAACTGTACATGTGTGATGTTTGTCGTCGTTGTTGATAAGAAAATCGTTCATTGTTCCATCCATCCACAGTCATAAGTTTTGAGTGTCGCGGTGTAGTCGTGTCAGTGCGTCGTTTTTGTTTACATAGTACCTACACGTAACAATACCAATTGAACATGAGTGCCAACGGTACAAGTGATGAAGTGCCCGTAAGAGGGATTCCGAACAATGAAAGAATAAGTCGTTTGAAACAGCACTTTTGTCAAGAATTCGGCAGTGAACCATTGTTTTTCGTCAGAGTGCCGGGCCGCGTAAATCTTATTGGTGAACACATCGATTATTGCGGCTATCCAGTGTTGCCCATGGCACTGGAACAGGATATACTGATTGCTGCTGCGATACTAAATAAGCCAGAGCTTCATGTACGAAATATAAATAATAAATATAGCAATTATAAAACAGAGATAAAGTCGTGTGAAGATATAAATATTAAATTAGACTCAAACGGTAAACCATTTTGGTATAATTACGTGATGTGTGGGATTAAAGGTGCGTTGGAGTTTTTAAACGATGAAATTACCAATGGATTACAACTTTGCGTGGATGGAATAATTCCTCCTGCGTCTGGATTGTCAAGCTCTTCAGCATTAGTGAGTGCAGCGTGTCTGGCTCTCCTTTATGCTCAAAATATTCCACTGAGTAAAACCGAAATCGCTTCGTTATGTGCAAAATGTGAAAGATATATTGGAACTCAAGGAGGCGGCATGGACCAAGCGATAGCATTTTTAGCGGAGAAGAATTGCGCCCAGTATATAACGTGGCAACCCTTGAAAGCTACGCCCGTGGTACTACCCGAAAATGCGGCATTTGTTGTGGCCCATTGTTTGGCGGAGGCTAACAAAGCGGCTACCAATGATTACAATAGGCGGGTGATAGAATGTAGGCTGGCAGCTAGAATTATAGCTACGTGTGCAGGTGCTGTTACTGATAACAAAATTATTACTCTTAGTCAAGTACAAAATAAACTTGATAACACTTTAAAAGAGATGGTAAACCTTGTTCATAAGTATTTGCCTAAAGATATGTATACAAAAGAAGAAGTATGTGTTATCTTGAACATCAATGAAGAAGAATTAGAACAGTTGTATTTTACGCCAAACACGAAGCATATAACTGAGTTTAAATTGAAACAGCGAGCTCTTCACGTCTACGAAGAAGCGATTCGAGTCGAAGATTTTCGGAAACATTGCTCGAAGACAGCGTCAAATGGAAACGGCGTGAACGAAAATAACGTTCCTATTGTATACCAAAATGGTAATGAAATAATAAACAGTCTTGGGAAACTGATGTTAAGCAGCCACGAGAGCCTGAAAGAACTCTTTGAGTGCTCTCATGACAATTTAGATCGTTTGGTCAACATATCAAAGGAAATGAACGTTAATTCTCGCCTAACTGGTGCCGGTTGGGGCGGATGTATCATCGCTTTGTGTCCGAAAGAGAAAGTCAATAAATATGTTGATATGTTAATAGAAAACTTTTACGTAAAACATTGTAAAATAGATAAATGTGAGGCTAGCTCTTATGTGTTTGCCACTATTCCGAACCACGGTGCAGAAATATATGTAAATAAATAAGGTTACTGTTTTATACAAATATTGTCGTAGTTACAATATTATAATTGCATCCACCGTTATTTCATGTTTTAATGATGCTTACTACTTTTACTAAATAATTTAAAAAAAATGTTTTTCTTGTGCATAATTATTAGTACCTAGATAACTTACTTTCCCATTAGGTAGTACCTACACTTCATGAGCAACCGTTTTCAGACTTTTACCGCAACATTGATGTCATTCCAAAGCAGTATACTTATATTGATATAGATAAATAAAAATCGTGTTTTAAAACTTACCAGTTAAACGGTTTATTAAAGATTTTATAATTTCAAAATACATTATAAATTAATTTAAATAAAATTAATTCATGATACGAATACAAGTTATCTGAAACAGAAAGTATCTAAAGTAGGTACCTATCTACCTGTTTGAACAGCATTTACTAGTATTAATCAGTCAGTGCCGTTCTTATCTAATTTAGATTAATATGTAATAAAATAAATAATTTTAACAGTGCTGATTCCATTTTATTTTTACGCACCAACCCACCTCACTTGTGCCCAACCCTTCGGGGAATGCTGGCGTGATGTTAGTTTTATTAAATATCTATGCCTAACACCACACCACACTGCACACATAAAATAGGGAACAATGCAGTCGTACCGTAAAACTCCTATCTACACGGTTGAACAAGTTTTCATAGCCTTTAGTTGGGCTGATAGAAAAAAAAAGAGATGGTTAGTAAAGTTAACGTCGACGTCGTCGGCGAAAAAAACTTAATGGCCCGTTTACAATACAATAGCTCGTCTGCCGGGGCCCCGAAAGCGGCATCAGCGTTCCAAAGGCGGCTCGGTCCAAGCTATGCTTGCCGCATGCTGTCTTCGGCTTCTAAGTGTCTGAGTTAAATATAGTCGTCGGCTTCGCTGTAGTCTGGTAATTTATATGCCTTTACACTGGGTGTTTAGATGAATTCGACTGTCCGCCGAAAGCGCATGGAGTTTTGGGGCAAATCCCTGTAGAGTCTGTGAAGCACTCCCCCGAGCGTGGGCGCCGGGATGGGTGTGAAAAGGGGTGCACTTGCACCCCCCTGGCTTTTTTTTTATTATCTAAAAGCTCAGACTTGACCACCATCTCACCCGATGGTAAGCGATGATGTGGTCGCCGGTGTGGCTCGCTTGCCTAGAAGAAACCTATTCACCTTTCAATAATATATACAAACACATAAAAAAAACCGAGGTGTGGTGCTAAAATTTTCGAGCTATTTTAGCTCTTGCATTCTCCTACTTTATTTATCAAACTCCTTTGCAATTTACAAATAATTATTTGTGCAAATGGGGAAAAGTAAACCCATCCTATTCGAGATAGGGACGTAGGGTGCTGAAAATGCATCCCCAGAAAACAGTTCTGCCGGCACAAATGCCTAGCTGTGCATGGCAGCACGTGATCACTGATTCACTGCCACCGTCTTTTTTGAGGCTGACAGACCGAAGGGCTGACAGAATCCCCACTCTGATCGCCCGCAGTGAGTAAGTTAATATGCTACTTTTATAGTTGGTATCAACCAACCCTGGTAGCCTTGTAACCTGACCTGTACTTCTTGCACAGTCTCATCCATTCTTATAATGTTCGTCTTGATCTGTGGTCTAAGTGGTCTTGATTCAAACGAAGAAGAAAGCAACATCATCAAATCAATCAATAACATTTACGAAGTTCGTTACATTATCTTCCCTCGTTCCCTCTCTCTGCTCACTCCAAAGACCTTATACTAAGAAATACGTATAAGGTCTTTGGCTCACTCACTCACTGATTGTCAACTTGTCAACCGCAGCCAGCCATCTGTCAGTTCTGTCACATCAAATGTCAAATTGTTTTTTTCCGATTTCATCAGATTTTTTGAGAAAAGTGAAAAATTAAATAAATCGGTTATTGTTGTACACAATTACTACATTTACAAGTCTTAAAGTCATCAATACCCATTCTCATCATCTTCGTTTCGTCGAAAGCTTTTAAAAACGTAAGTATTCGATTCAGTGACATACACAGTTTTATTGTGCTGTTTTTGTATTAAAAGGAAAAATTATTGCAATTTGTACATTCTTAAAATATGTTTATAGCTTACTAAGGAACAGCAGCCATGGTAATGCCTCAGGTATACGTGATTTACATATTGTTGCTATGATGTGTCACTTTATAATTTTGAGGTTATGTTCGAAACATATTTGTATCCAAAAGTTGATGAAATCCTATCCAATGCATATGTAATTGAGTTGCAAGCTAAAGGATTGCCTTACAATCCTACGCCAATTATGCAATAATTGTAATAATGCTGTTTACCTTTATTTTGATTGTTTGTTTATGTTTAGTCCTCATACACAGATCCAGTTTTATTTTATTTATTTTTGCATCTGTGTTTATTATAAAATATTTAGTGATGATAATAATACTTTTGTAATATTATGTTAGCCTTTACTATGACTTTAAAGATATCTTCGGAAAACTAATTGACTCTTACAGGAAAAGGAAAACTACCAAAAACTAACTTCAAGTACAAAGAGACGAATTAGACGACTTAAACTTAAATCTATTTTGTCAAACACTCACAAGCCTGCAGCAAATAGAAGTAATAAAATTGTAGACGAAACAAACCATCCTGGACTAACTGAAGATTCAAACAAGAACCTAATAGTTAACCTACACCCTGACCCAGGAGATGTGCAAGATAGTTTAGAAAACAACAAAGTAGAAGAAATAGTAAACATGTCTTCAAGAGAAGATGTTGTGGCTGCCAGACAGGCAAAAAAGCAGGCTAAATTAAAAGGTAAAAGCAAGGACACAGTACAAGCAGAAAAAAAAGAACAAGGGACTCCTGCACAGAATGCTGGTGTTAAAGATACTCCAGCCCCAACTCAGGTTCAAAAAGAAACAAAAGTTGAAACTTCTATTATAGAAACACCTAAAGTAAATTCACCAAAAGGTAAAGATGAAGTTGATAAAGCTGTAAAAGTAGACACTGTTATTGAAGCTGGTGACAGAAGTAAAGAGCAGATTAAAGCAGAAAGAGCTGCCAAAAAGGCTGCAAAGCATGCTAAGAAGATGGGTGCTACAGCAGAAGGAGAAACTCCTGTAGAAAAACCTGCTGTAAAAGAAGTTCCTAAAATTGCTAACCCTGATATGACTGTAAAAGATGTAGTTGAGACCTTAAGAGATATACATAATGTAGCTAAGGATATGAATGAAGTGACTGACAAAGTTAGTGCTATTGACTTGAGTGGTAATAAAAAGGTAAATAAGCTTTTTATATAAATATTATTTTATGATTTTACTTTAATAAATGTTAATTAGAAAAGAGTGTGAATGATAACATCATAGTTGATAGGGAAGTGAGACGTTTGTGTTGCACCTACCCCAAGTAATATGGGGCAAGGGCAGGAAGATATGATGATACAATATTTTGCCAACTTCAAAACATGCTTAGTCAGCTTGTAATTTCAATCAAAGGCTATTAATTTAACTAAAAAGGTTTTTATCTTTAGGCTGAAGAGAGTAACAAGAGTAAAGCAGAGTTGAAAGCAGAAAGGCGTGCAAAGCAAGAAGCACAAAGGGCTGCCAAACATGCAGCACAAGAGAAAGTTGTAACTAAACCTAAGGCTGATGTGAAGGCACCTGCTGGAGGAGATGTTTCTAAAGCTAAGGAGGTGAGAGAAGAGAATGCCATACATGACATAGCTACTGGTACCGTATCGTAGGAGTATTGTGTTATTGAGTCACTGGGTTGCGGTGGTTAGATAGGCAGTCACTCCATCTAAATACTGGTACTCAGCTGCTTCAACCCCAAAATGTTGGGAAAAGGCTGGGCAAAATGATTGATTAACATGACAAAGCTCGAAATAGAAACATTTTTGAAAACTTTACCATCCTGAAATTTTAGGTTTTTAACCAACTTTAAAAAAAAAGAGAAGGTTCTCAATTCATCAGATTTTTTTTTTTCTCCCATTTCTCAAAGACGCCTGGACCGATTTGGATAATTCTTCTTTTGTTTGAAAGGTATACTTCCTAGTTGGTCCCATAGTCATCAGATCAGGATCTGATGATGGAATCTTGGAGAAATCGAGGGATCTCCTCAAATATAATAGGTATACATACAGCGATTTTGATATTTTCGTCAACAATGTACTCAGAAAGTATCATTTGTTGAAGTGGAACTGGTGAAGAAGACCACAGATGGCCAATGGAACTCCTTAATGCTAAAAGTATGTCATGGGTATTAGATATCTCGAATAGTTAAACGACTATGATGAAGCAAATACTTATAAATAAATAATACCGATGAAAATGGTACCATTGAACTGATCTGATGATGAAGCCAGCAGGTAGGCACTGGAACACCAAAATCAAACAATGTATCCTAGTCGTGTTTGGGCTTATTGGAATCATCATGAGATGTACTTTGGCTATATATGATTTTTATGGCAATTGGAGGTACCAATCAAAAATAAAAAGAGTTTATTAAAAACTTTTAACAAAAAAACAAACCAACTACCAAAAAAAAACAATGCAAACTGAAAAAAACTTTAACTTTTTGAAAAGAAAGTAATTTTTCAGTTTGCAGTGTTTTTTTTTGGAAGTCGGTTTGTTTAAACTATCCTTCAAAATTGTTTCAGGTGAAAGCAACCAAACAGAAATCCCCTCCTAAAGTGAAATCTCAAAGTGGTCACAGAGTAAACTGGTTTCAACATCTGTACAAAGAACATGACAAGCAGTCACTCCAGTCTATTGCCATCAACTCCAAGTAAGTACCTATACTGAATGTATGGGTGTAGTTTTAACAGTGAACTCTTTGTGGAGGTTGAAATTTACTTGAATATTCAGTTTTATATACCTAGTTCTTGCAATAATCATCTAAAATCTACATTATAACATAGTAATCAAGTGTATGCACAATTTTCTGTTTTATTTTTAATGTGTCAGTTTTCAGTAAAATAGTTGTACTGTTATCTTGGAGTATTTTGTATACTAATTTTAAATTACACTGGTAAATTATCTTTAGTTACTACTACAGTTTATTGCGTTTACGATTGTACTCTTGTTGGATCAATTGTTATGAAACCTTGAATGCTTATTGAGCAATATAGGCTCTTGGCTCGACAATGTCAAGTTGTTGTTGTGTTTTGTTTACTATTCATTACTTTATGATATATATGAAACCAAGGGCCTCATTTATTTTTCAGCCTAAAGGATAGTGGATTATCCTTAGCATGAATTATTTGTAGTAAATAGGAATGAGGTCCATTGATTTTTTGAAGTTATTATATAAGTTCTGTCAAGCATAAATTAGCCATAATAATGCCCTTTGTTGCAATTCAAACAATCACAGCACTGTATTTTTTTGAGATTCCTTGCTTTCATTTATTCCAGACTATAAGCAGATCTACTACAAAAACCCATCTCGGCTGCTTTTTGTAGTTTAGGAAGCTGCTTTCAGCAGTCAGCCCATTCTTTATCATAATCACGGCAATGTAATATCTCTTGATAGTGTTGTTTTGTTTTCAGCTTGCACCCCGCTATTATAAAGTTGGGTGTTCAGTTGGCTTCACGAGTCGTGTCCGGTTCTAATGCGAGATGCGTCGCACTTCTCGATGCTCTTAAAAAGGTAAGCGTCCAACAGCTGCTTTAAACGCACAAAAATCCGCTTTATCGGCGACTTACAATAATATCCATCTCCATCTTTATAAATTTGCGACTAATACATACTAATATTATAAATTCGAAAGTAACTCTCTGTGTCTGTCTGTTACCTTTCACGCCTAAACTACTGAACGGATTTCAATGAAATTTGGTAAGGAGATTGTTGGGAGGTAGGTAGGGAAGGGTAGGGTAGGTACGTGGGTAGGGTAGGGTAGGTAGGTATGTAGGGTAGGGTAGGTGAGTAGGGTAGGTAGGGTAGAGTAGGGTAGGTAAGCACTCGTACATCACGGACTGCCACCTTACCTGCAGTGCATCATCGGGGCTTACCTACGGGACCGGCACATTCTCTATGTGGGGCAGGATGGTAGCGTAACATCGGAGGGAGATTACGTGTGGGGTTCCACAGGGGCCGGTTTTAGGCTACACCCTGGTGTTGGCCGGCGGGGATACCTTTGATGAGACCATCCAGCTTTCCTAACTCGGGGTGGCAAGAGCCGTGGCGTCGATCCGCGAGCTGGGTTTAGAGATAGCGACTCAGAGAACTGAGGCGCTGTGATTCCATAAACTGCCGAGGGGTAGAGAGCCACCCAGCTCGTCAGTGACAGTTGGAGATGCACAAGTTCAGGTGGGCTGATACATTAAGTATCTTGGCCTAACCTTGGACGGTCGGAGGGGCTTCGTAGAGCACTTTGAGCGACTGGTCCCCCGCGTTAAAAAGGCAGTGGGTGCTTTGCACAGACCTTTGAGGCAGGAACTCTCCTGGCACGCTTTCCTCCGCTTGACATTCTGGCAGATATGGATGCGAGGATATATAACGGGATTCGCGCCATCCGCTGAAATGGTGACTGGTGGCTGAGGCGGCAGGAACGGTGAAACGCGCTCGAGCGGCTACAGCGGCCACAATTTTAGCGAAAACGCATTGTCGAAGCTGTCCTGCCACACTTCGAAGCCCGGCTGAAAAGAGAGCATTGCATCTCCTACAGGCTCACTCAGGTACCGACCGGACACGGTTGCATCGATGAGTACCTGAATTGGATTGGGCAAGAGACCACGGCAAATTGCCACCGTTGTGGAGCAACCGCCTCGACGCCAAACGCCGAAACCCCGCCTGCGTAATAAGCAGGTGGGACTCTGGGATCGCGGGTGGTCAGATTAGGGAATTTGTCCGCCTACCAAGTGACTTCACGAAAGACGGCAGCACGTGATCAATGTGCTGCCGTGCACATCCAGGCTCAGGGGAGGCGCTTCTTTCAGCCTCCTCAGGGATGTGCCCTAACAGGCGTAGCACAGAGGTGGTTTTAGTGAGGTAAAAATCCCACACTCCCTCTGGTCTTTTCCTCAAAAGTCCTTTTGAAGGTCTCACCCAGTAAAAAAAAAAAAGGCCTAAAGCCAGCTGACGGGAGTGAAGCTGCGATGGACAGTTAGTATTATACAAAGAATAAAGTTTTTCTTAACGTAGACATCATATAACAAAAGTTCTAGCACTGATAAAAATTTACTCTATGGCTTTGTGTGTACAACTTTTTGTACCGAAAAAATGCTAGGCTTATATGAGACCGGCTACGAGTGCGAAGCAGCTAGCGTTAGCAGCTAGAAAAAGCTAGGCTGCTCATAAAATTTGAGCATTCGCTGCGTTATATAAGTATGTGTGTAATCATAATTAAATTAACAAAACAATTTGCTATTTAATGTTTCTATCCTGTGATGATTATGGTCATTTCCTGTCAACTATGAAGGATGTTAATAAAGTATTAAATAGACATAAATATACCATTACAACCATTATTGGTCATTATTGGTTTATGTCTGTAGCAGGGATGTTGCGGATGCCGATATTTTCACATCCGCGGATGTGAATGCGGATGCGGTTTTTTGAAGGCTCACATCCGCGGATGCGGATGCGGATGCGGATGTTTAAGATCTTAATCTCAAATGTGGAAAATTCTTCTGGACGCATCGACTTTAGATGATTTTTTAAGGACGAGGTGGTTCGGCCTTTGCGAGAGTAGCTTTTATTGCATATTTTACAATCAGCCTTATCATGGGCCTCTTTATTTGGTTCAAAATAATTCCATATATTACTTTGTGTTGGTGGTGACATTGTTAATTAACTTGTTAGATAATTTAATAATAACGGGAACCTCGCTGGAAAAATAAAGAATATTGATTTAAAACGATAAACTTTACTTACAATAAAACGTATTACCGGTGTAACATAATGGCATTTACCTGAACATTTCCCAATAAACATTTACTTAAGTACAAACAATGATCACTGTATCACAATAACATTCAAAATCTATCTATACGACAAGTAATCCACAGCGCAAACAAATTTTATTTACAATAAACAAACAAATGTTGCACCACAACAAACGCGTCGGATCTTGTCCACCAACTTTTTCGCTTCCATTGGTCATTGCCACGTGTGAACGGCACGCGCCACTCGGCGGCCCCGCCCATTTCTTTCTTGTCGCAACTTATATTACTTTTGCATCCGCATGAAAATCCGCATTGATAATTGCGGATGCGGATGCGGATGCGGAAGTCCAAATCTATGCGGAAGCTCCGCATTTGCAGATGCGGATGCGAATATTCGCAACATCCCTGGTCTGTAGGCACAGACAGAGCGGCTATTAAATAAAAACTAAGACTTACCAATACACGCATAAATCTACAAGAATAAATATTTTTGGCGCTAAAACTCGATAGACAATATTTTTAACCGACTTCCTAAAAAGGAGGCGGTTTCTCAATTTGACCGTATATATATTTTTCTTTGTGTGTTCGCGGATAACTTCGTCGTTTATGAACCGATTTTGCTGATTATTTGTTTCGTTGGAAAGGAGATATCCCAAGAGTGGTACCATGATAAGGAAACTAGGATCTGATGATGGGATCTTAGAGAAATCGAGGGTACTCCTCAAATATTATAGGCATACATATAGCGATTTTGGTATTTTCATCAATAATGCAATCATTTGCACTCAGAAAGTATCATTTGGTGAAGTGAAACTGATGAAGAAGACCACAATGGCCACTGGAACTCCGAAATCAAACAATGTATCCTAGTCGTGTTTGGGCTTATTGGAATCGTCATGAGATGTAATTTGGCTATGAATGATTTTCATGTTAATTGGAGGTTGCTACCAAAACTAAAAAGAGGAAAATAAAAACTTTAACAAAAAATCAAACTGACTTCCAAAACAAAACACTACAAAGCGAAAAATAACTTTCTTTTCCGAACTCTGTGTCGAATGACGGAAAACTATGGGTACAAAAGACACCGACTTCGGAAAAGAAAGTTATTTTTCGCTTTGTAGTGTTTTGTTTCGGAAGTCGGTTTGATTTTTTGTAAAAAAGTTTTTTATAACAAAATCAATCTCACAGATTTTTTTTTATTTGAGATAGGTTTGCTCTCTTGACTCTTGTGTAGGTCAGAGGTGACAGAGAAGTCTGCAATTTTTACTTTGTACAGCATATTATAGCAAAAAATATAGGCCTCTAACTCAACATCTTCTTACACTACAAACTCCAATGTGATCTTTTAAATGATCTGGCCTACATCTTAAAACCGTGTTTAAAAAAAAAACCTATTGTCTCCACTATAGATGGTTCGCGACTACACACTCCCGGCCAAGACGGAGTTCGCTCGCGGTCTAGAGGCGCACCTCGCAACGAGCCTAGACTTTCTGTGGGCGATGAGATCCCCTTCAGCCTCGCAGACCAACGCTGTCAAGTTCTTCCGGTACCATCTCACGCAGCTGCCGAACAACGTCGATGAGTTTGATGTGAGTAGCATAATATGAATATACTGATAAGTAAATATTTGCTAGTCCAATTTACCTTCAGGAAATACCGGTGGATTATGCATACCTACTACACTTCATTATGAAAAATACCGGCCAAGTGTGTGTCGGACTTCACACATCACAATTCCGTACCAAACTGCAAAATCGTGTTGTTTGTAATAGGAAAAAAGAGGGAATTTTAAGGATAAAATCTGATTTATCAATTTATTGGTATTTGTTAGTGAAATATACGTAATAATAAACATTATCACCAAATTTGGTCAATGGAAAGTAAGAAACTCTTCAGTACAAAATTTAGTAAAAAAAGCTGACTTTGGTGGCATCTCATTCCTTTGTTTTCCAATATTTTTAAAACTAAAAATACAGTATTTATGTACTCAACGAGCTCTAGACAACGATACTCACTCGATGGGGTAGGTTTCTTTTTCACGCCCCCGTTTCGCTGTATCGGAGATCCTTAAAAACATTTTTGACAATTTGTATGGCTTTGGGTCAACAAGATACTTATTATACTGCGAAAATTTGAAGATTGTAGCTCCAACCGTTGGCTTTAAAACCAACGTGACACGACGGACAGACAGACACGTGAGTGACACCAATAGGATTCCGTTTGGACCCTTCGGGTACGGAACCCTAAAAAGACGTGTACCATATGCTTCCTGATTTAAATTTTAAAATTGGAAGCAGCAATATAGGCCAGCTAATACACAACACAAACTTATGGATTTTAAGGCAGAAGAAAGTCGGTCATTTTACAATCATAATAATTGAATTGATGTTATTAAACGCTTACAACACAACACATTTTACAATGTAATTGACTTATCAGTTAAAGTTTATTGACACAGTTTCAGAATAACTGATAATCAAGCTATACAGCTTTTTTCAATTTCTGTACGAACAAATATTTTTTTGATCTATTTGTGATAATAGGTCTTGATTAGCATTCTTTGTAGAGGCTATGAAGCAACATTTCGAAATAATCGCCTTTTTCATATTTAATTGGTGAAATTCTACCCACAGGCAAAGAAGACGTTGCAGGAAGAAATCGACCGGTACATTAGAGAACAAATCGATATGGCAGGCGAGGCCATCAGTATAACGGTGCGCAACAAAATATCTGATGGAGATAATATACTCACTTATGGCTGGTAAGATATTTCCTTTCATCATCTTCCTGCCCACGCACGCACACGTTTTCTTCTTTCATACCGTCCTGACCCTCGTCACGCTATCACTGACCCCCTTTTCTTTCATATCACTCACACAATCCATCCATCTTTTCTTTGGCCGTCCCCTCCCTCTCCATCCATCCACATTTATATTCATAACTCTTTTAGTAACATGCGTTTCATCCCTCCTCAACACATGAACATACCAGGACAAACGGTTTCCTTTAAACTTTTCTGTCACTGACGCCACTTTAATACTATTATATTTCAGATATTGCCTTTACAAAACGAAATTACCCGTTATAATTGAAAACAGAACTTCTGGTTTAAAAAGAAGAGTGAATGCATACTCTAGGTGCGGTAAATCGTATTCCTCATTAATTCATTATCTTAAAAAAAAAATAGTTTTCATTACTATTATTTTAACTATGACGAGATTAGAAAAAATGTGGATGTAACAGATTCAATAGAAAGGCGGGGGACCCGCAGGCTTATTACGTAACTTTATGTCGTAAAAGTCGGAATTACCTGTCGTGTAGGTATGGTATGTCCTCCTAAACCTACACAATCGTTTGCCAATAGCTCGCTGTCTGTCAAATGCACTTATTTCTAAAAAAAACACCAAAATCTCTTAAAACTTCTGTATTGAAGAGCGCAAGATACTTAATAAGCCTGCCGGGCAGGTGTACCTGCTTGAGAGAGGCGCTTGTCCAGCAATGAACTGCGATACCCGTTTTCATTGACAATTATTTTTAACCGAATTTGCAAAAAGGAGGAGATTCTCAATTCGGATGTTGATATTTTTTTAAGTATTAGTTTATTCAGCCTTTTAAAGTTTCTACAGCTGGGACACAAGCTTCTATGCAAATTGGTAGATGTCACATTCCTTCGACTTCTTGTTGTTTGGTGTTATTTGCTGATGACACTTCTTTGATTTTTTGAGATAAATAGACGTACGAGTAACGTTGCCGACGTAAATAATGCATTTCGGCAAGTTCAAAATTGGTTCACTGCCAATAATTTAGTTTTAAGTACTAAAAAAACTAAATGTGTAAAATTTGCCTTGCCGAATGTCAAAAGATATAATTTTGATATTATATTAAACAACGATTGCTAGAATTCGTCGACAAAACGGTTTTCATGGGGATCGCGCTAGACTCAAGGTTACAATGGGGTCCTCATTTAATATCACTTGCGGAGCGGTTAAGTTCGGCAGCTTATGCCGTTAGAAAAATTCGTCAATTTACTGATGTACATACCGCGAGGCTGCTCTATTTTAGTTACTTTCATAGTAAAATTTCTTACGGTATATTACTATGGCGAAGGGCTGCAGACAGTCAGTCAATTTTCATTCTGCAAAAACGAGCCATCAGAGCGATATACAATCTTCGCTGGCGCGATTCTCTAAGGGAACTGTTTAAAGTCATTAACATCATGACGGTACCTTGTCAATATATTTACGAAAACATCATGTACGTTAGAAAGAATTTACATCTTTTTAGTAAAAACAGCGATGGACATAATTATGTTACTAGAAATAGGTACCAATTAATTCAACCAGGTTTCAGGCTGGCTAAAGTACCGTCATCTTTTATGGGGTACTGTATAAAATGTTACAATAAAATACCTCCCCACATTCTAGAACTGAATGAGGCGAAATTCAAAACTTTTATAAAACCCACACTATGCAGGCAGGTATATTATAAGTTGGGGGATTACATCGCTGATAAAAATGTTTGGCTCAATGCTAGTCCTGCTCCACACCTACTAGGGCACCAAAACAAGTGATAAGCAGAAAAGTTCTGAAGTATTGTTGGACCTGCTGAAGACTGTATGAATATATTTGTGTTGTATAAACTCAATTTATTTTAGTATTATCAGGCCTCCGTCACTCCATGTACTTGCGCGCTATAAGTGCCTACCGCCCAGCCGCGCGGTCTCGGTCCGCCGGCGGATCAAATTCAGTGCGGTTTTCGCAAGCGAAGCGCGCGCACGCCGTTCAATTTTAATTTATTAATTTCACGCCGTTGAATTACAGAACATTCCCGATTTAAATGAATCTATGAATAGATTGTTTATCCATTTTAAAGCATTCAACAAAACATCGTGTTTTTACGGAAAGTTAAAAGTGCCAACAGATGCTTTTCATAATTATGTAAAAGAACTTGAGACTATGTTCATTAAAAATTTTGAAAAAAATATGAAACAAAGACCGGGTAGTACTCTTTATGAAATTTTAAATGACATACATTTTAATTCTCCCTGCCCTTGTTTTCCAAAACAATATCTCATAAAACTCTTTTTATAAGATTCAGGATTTTTTCTACACTAAAATTTAATAATCGAGAATTTAGAAAAGGTAAGAAATTTATAGAAAAATATATAAAAATTAAACACGTGTAACTTTAAAGATTTTTTTATTTTACCTACACACTGATGTCTATAATTATGTTTTATCTAGGTTTCTTCCACAGTCAGCACCAATATATAAAACAAAACAAACTTACAAATATAATAAAACAAACTTTAAAAAAGAGAACCGACTTCAAAACACTAAACCGTAAGAAATAATTTCTTCTTTGATGTCGGTGCTTTTTCGATTCGTAATTACCAGCTGTTAGCACTAACATAAAAAAAAACAAATTATTTCTTACGGCTTAGTGCTTTATTTGAAGTCGGTTCTCTTTTTTTAAGGCTTTTTTTTTCATTTCTAGTGAACATCTCCGAAGATCATCATCAAACTAAGAAGTATTATACTTATTTTAAAACGTTCTCCTAAATGTAACAAATCCTTTTCTGAAAACCGCATCGATATCGGTTTAGCCAAACGCGAGATTATCGCGCACAAACATACATACCTACAAACCATACAAGTCAAACTTCTCAGTTTGGCCTGTATGTCTGATCACCTCCTTTTTTTAAGTTGGTTAAATATTTTATAAATGATAAAATTTTTAACTGCCACATAAAAGTCAGAACATATTCACAGTTCTCAATAACATAGATAAAAAGTTATCACGAAGCAATCACTGCTGTACGCTTGAGCATTTAGGCGCATTTTAGCATACAGTGGTTGTTGACGCGAGGGAGTAGGCAATTATCGTAATAGGTATTGGAAATTTTCTACTGAGTGAAGTATCTGTTACGTAGTAACTATTAAGTAATCTGTGGTATTATGTAACTGCACAGCACGTATGTGAGTACTATGTACCAACTGAAAATCTACCATTTACTGTACCTATGTATCTTTCGTTGACTTCAGTGTGCCCTAGCAGTTGATAGTGTGTCATGCTCTCTCTAATGTCTCTCTGATGGTGGCACATGTGTTGGATTATTAGGTTCCCTTCATGATGATTGAGCTGAGTGGTGCCGATTCATGTGTCATGTTCGTGAACGGGCGCCATCAGTTGGGATTGGTCATAACTTAGCTGCCTCGGCCTCGGTTTTTAATTACCTATTTATTGTATTTTTGATAGTTTGTTTTACTCCAGACGCTTTTACGTGCACGTTTTTTTTTACATCGTTCTCACATATATGTATTTTTCTTCAAGAATATTGTAACCAAATACTTGTAAAACACTTTTTTTTTTTAAAGAGTAAGTGTGGAGTTTCTTGTCCATTCTTCTCCATAACAAGCTACATTTCCGAATGGACGGTAGAATCAATTATTATTACGTTTTTTTTTAACGTTCAAAAGTGCCGCTTGATGGCCTAATTGAATAAAGAAATTTTGATTTTTGTTCTAACTCGTTCCGGTTTCCCCACGATGTTTTCCTTCACCGTTTTGAGATACGTTTTTGAACCCATATCATTTGTATGTTCCCAGCTCATCTCTAATTGAGCGCATCCTCCGCGACGCGTGGTCATCCGGGCTCAAGTTCCGGACCGTGGTGGTAGGCAACCGCGTGCAGACCTCCGCTACACAGATGCTACGGCGCCTGGTCGCACTCGGCCTGCCCTGCACCTATGTCGACATCACTTCTCTCTCCTTTGTCATGCGCACGGTGAGTTACACGATATAATGGGTGTAAGTACTCCCACAAGGATGAGTCTTACAAGTGGATGTGGATAACTAAACCTGAACCTATGAGGAATAACGAAAAATACTCTAAGGAGTCACGGGCCCGATTTTGATGAAAACTAAAACTGTATCATTGGATTTTTGAAAAATCTATATTCCTAGCCAAGAATCGAACCACAAAAAAATACATGCTGATTTATTACAACATCTGATAGTGTAGCGACACTATTGGAAAAGGATAAACCGGGAAGTAATGTTATTCGACTAACTTGAGGACCTTGTTTACCATAATTTCTATTTGTGCACATTCTTTCAAGCAGAAGCATTTTTGAAGGACATGGGTGCTGTTTCAATTTGCTACTAGAAATAAATTACTACATACTTTCACATTTATTTGGATAGGTACGCGACTGCAGAGGCTCTGGTAGGTAGGAATATCTTCATCAGACAATACTAGAAGTATCGCGGTTGCATTAGTGCTTTAAAATGTAGTGAAGAAGTAGTTGAAATTAACTGCTACGCTTATGAGTGTGCTGTTACATAGGCGGTGGTAACTACATACCATCAGGTTTTCCAACCAATAAGGTAAAAAATTATCTCTATAATTTCTATGGAACTAATTGACATTTGTTTCTTTCAGACCAACAAGGTAGTCCTAGGCGCCAGCGCACTGCTGGTGAACGGCTCGGTGCTGGGCGCGGCGGGCACGGCGCAGGTGGCGCTGGCGGCGCGCGCGCACAACGTGCCCGTGCTGGTGGCGTGCGAGACGCACAAGTTCTCCGAGCGAGTGCAGACCGACGCCTTCGTTTATAATGAGATCGGTATGTATGTTTATGCCTACCCTCATGGAAAAAGACGGGAGGTTATGGTATGTTTGTTTGCTGTATGTGTGGACCCATTGTAAAACAGTCTTGACCGCTCTATCTAGAGTGTCACTACGAAGAAGAATAAGGGGTGAGCCTGTTGCTATCAACCGGGCACAAATCTAGGCTGGGCTGCTACTCAGAAATTCCAGATGGAAGAACCCAGTAACACTGTCCAAGCTGGAAATCTAACCAAAGGATGCATACTTGGCAGTACTGCTTGCCGCCACTAGCTAGAGACTAACGTGGTTGTCAAAGTAGATTCCAGCAGGTTTGCGAAGATTCCAATAGGTCTGGGGATATTCCAACAGATTTGGGGAGATTCCAACAGGTTTTGGGATATTTCAACGGATTGGGAAGATCTCAAACAAGATAATAGAGTAGTTGGACCATCAATGACAACCAAAGAGCATGTAGGCTATAGAAAATAAAAATTTACTACAGGAGCTGTATTTTGACGTCTGACTTGTGTTTTTGAACCATATAATTAGATGAACCGAGAAACCTTAAATTGCATACCAAAAGAGATTTTGCTAAATATCTATATAAATATAATCTTTTTTCAGGCGATCCCGACGACCTAATTGACAAATCAGACGAGAACTCCCCTCTAAAGGACTGGCGGTCGAACCCCAACCTGACTCCGTTGAACCTGACCTATGACGTCACGCCTCCGAGCCTCGTCACCGCCGTGGTAACCGAGCTAGCCATCCTGCCTTGCACCAGCGCGCCCGTTGTACTGAGATTTAAGTTATCAGAGTATGGAGTGTAAATTAATAAAAAAAATGTTATATTAAAAAGCGTTTTTAAAATGACCTCTATTTTGTTATAAATATGACTGTTTTTAAGTTAGAATTTAGGGTTGAAAAACACTGAAAATAAATATTCTAACACAGTATGCAACGCAAAAAAAATAACACAAAAAAAATTGCAGTTTATCAATTTATCGGCACTGCATGTTAAGTGGATGTACTTACATAGTAATATAACTACTTAAATTACTTTGCAAAGAAAGATAAGGTTTCAATTAGATGGTGTTATTGAAGTAACCATTCCACTCTGTATGCATTGTTATGTTGCCATTGTTGAAACGGATCAATAATACGACGAACATATCACAGGTTGCTACCATAACAACAACACCCACTGTCTGCGATGGTTGCATTCATTGAATTTTGAAGCCGCATTCTATTGAAATTGAAATCATTTGTAATGTCCTAACTTTAAACTGAAGTCAATTTGTCAATCTACACTCTTCTTATTCATTCTTTATTTGCTCAAACATGAGTACAGTACATTACATACAACAAATTGTCAATATGTAAGAGATGATAAAAAAAAACTAATTAAAGAGCTTCAGATTTTCTTAATATATTGCTCTGTTTTTGATTCTATATTTCTGTTTGAATCATTCTCTGTATATAATATTAGAATCAGGATGCTAAAATGTGCTCAAAATACCAATATGATATTGTCAAGATACTGTAAATAATTATTATTATTGGATACGATACCACATACAGATTAAAATATTTTGTTTGTAAAGTTTTACTTTTATTAATCTCGAATTTCCATTATATTTGGATTAAGTAAGAATCAGTAGGTAGTCTACCAATGACTTCAATAACCAATAGTCCTATTTAAAAAAATGCTAGATGCACTTTACATAATATGCCAGCCCAAGAGGCACCGGCGGGTTTGGCGGTAGGTACAGGTCAGCAGATTGAGATGGCATGCGATCTTACTTCGTATACTATCCTTGGCAGCCTACTTGCTTTTCTTCGGCTGATCCTTCGTCATGCGCAGACGCCGTGACGGATGTGTTGCGTCAGGAAATGGAGTGCCTACTACATTCGGTTCTCTGACGTACGTAACAATGTCCATCGTTGACCATGGTTAGGCGCCGAATGTTACCGCGCCGACGCGCTTAAACATGAGACGTACTTGGCATGGGTCGACGCTCGATCGCGCAAAGCGAGTGACATGGGTCAGAAGAAGAGGGCATTCAACTGGGTTGCCAAGTCCAGCAAGTTGGTGTTGCGAAGGACACGGTTCGATCACATTGGCCGAAAAGGGACCAAACTTGCATCTTACCCAGCAGGTAGTAAAGCGTTTTAGTCCCTGGCTAAGTCGGTCGGGTCGAACATCTGCCGTCCCTCAGTACCACCACTGCTGACGATGAGTCGCTGGCCCACTCCGCTGAGGAGAAAGTAAATTTATTTGCTCCTCTTTTTGCGGAATCTGCAAGTCTGAATCTTGGTGATTCGCGGCCCGCTCCTTCTCCTAATGGATGCGAGACGAGTATGTTGGACATTCGCATCCATCAAAAGGACATCCGTAGGGTGCTACGCAACATCAACGTGAAATGGCTAGCGGCCCTGACGGAATACTAGAAATAGTTCTTAGGATCTGTGCGCCTGAATTGTCTCCGATCTTGACACGCCTATTCCACCTTTCGTATGAGACTGAAAAAGTGCCGAATGCTTGGAAGTAAGCCAACGTACAGCCCGTGCCCAAGAAGGGCAGTCTAGCTGACCCGGCCAACTACAGATCCATCTCTGTAACGTCCATACACTGTAAGAGTATGGAGCGTGTTCTTAACACTAAGCTCCTGGCATACCTAGAAACTCACGATATCCTTAGCGACCGCCAATAGGGCTTTCACCGATATCAGTCTACTGGGGATTTTCTAGCGTATGCTATTCACATATGGAGTGAGCCAGTGGCCATCGAGAGGCACGGGAACGCGCTTGCCGTCTCCCTCGACATCTCGAAGGCTTTCCATAGGGTCTGGCTCGAAAGCCTTATTGGTAAGATTCCTTCATTAGGTCTGCTCGGAAGTCTGTCTGTTTGGATTGCAGACTTCCTGAGAGATCGGTCCATTCGAGTGGTTATCGATGGCTGCTCGTTGGACCAATTGGATACCTGCACTCTCAGCAATATTATTCTTGCTGCACATTAACGATCTGCTAAAACCCTTGGGTATGCAGACGACAGCATGTTGCTGAGAGATACTTGTCCAACGCACGGGCTACCGAGCTGCAGTTCCGGTTTCTCCGTGAGGCCATGGTGGAGCGCTTGAGCTTGTCCTTGGAGGCAGTCTCCGAACGGGGCGATGCCAATCTGTTCAAGTTCAATGCCGTTAAAACTCAGGCATGTCTTTTGTCCGCTAAAAAGATCCAATTTCACCCGGCTCCCATCTTTCTGGGATGTAACCTTGTCGATAACGGACTATCTTGAGCTTCTTGGCGTAACCCATACATTGAGGCAAAGGCTCAGCTGGCTGCCAAAAAATTGAGGATCCTTGCAAAGGTGAGAAGGTACTTCACGCCAGAACAGCTGCTCTAACTGTATCAAGCGCAAGTTCGATCATCCATGGAGTACCTATTGTACTCATCTCTGGGACGGATCCGCCAAATATCAGCTTGATGAACTAGAATCAATCGAAAAGCGGGCCAAGAGGCTCATCGGTAATGAGGCACTGGTCAAATCAAAGCGCCAGAGCCTTGAATATCTGCTTGCCAGCTTGTCGGTTAGATTACAGGGAGTGTGCAATAGGATTGCATGATCTAATTCCGTCTAGCTCGTTTCATCATCGGACTACCAGACGTACGGCGATACGCCATCGGTACATGGTGAACATCCCACCCATATGCACAAAATGTTTTGGGAACACTTAGTATGCGTACAGCTAAGGACTCAAATGATAGCTACAATCTAGGTGTCTTTAAATCAAGAGTGAATAGGTTTCTTTCTAGACAAGCTTGCTTCACCGTCAACCACATCATCGCCATCAGGTGAGATAGTGGTCAAACGAGAGCCAATAGACTAAAATATGGAAACTAATGGGAATTAAAATTAGCTGAAAAAATTGGGTATAAGTTTAGCTATGAACAGTTCAATAAAACCACATTATAATTAAAAATCACTTGTATTCAGCACATAACATTGCAACACCATAAAAATGCACAAGAAACTAGAGGTGTAATAATTAAAATATAAACGAAATATTATATATTAGTGATATTTTATAAAGTTAATCTTTATGATGGTGTTCAGCCTTATGAATAGAGAAATCTAATCTTACATAGATAATTACACAAAGGAATAAGGCATACAGGAACCCTACAACAAGTAGTGGCTCCTGCAACATAAGGAGACGTGGGAATGTGTAGCGCAGTTGGAAATCTTGAATGTGGTTCTCAACAATATTCTTCTTGGTGAATGAGATTACAGGACGGCCCTTAGTGTCTAAGTAAGTGTAGTGAAGGCTGTCTGGCAATCTGGTTACAGGATAAGGCAAGTTTACTTTCACACTAGTTGAACCTTCAGGCAAGATGATCTTGGTCACCACTTCATCAACTTGCATGTCATCATAGATGTGATCAATGACCCTCATCTTCAAGAGGTAATCATTGCCAGACTGGTACAAGTATTCATAGCTGGGGACATTGTACCCAAGTGTGTAATGAGTTCTCCATCCTCCAAACAGGGGATATCTTGGTCTGAGATCCAGCTCCACAGAATCTTTCTTTACTTTCATGTTAGAGGTAGAGATGTTGCCATTTGTGTCTCTATAGTACACATCTGAGGCAGATGCAGGCAGCAGTGTTTTATAAGACCTGACACTAGCAGGCCCACTGTGATGATCCTGTTGGTAGTCATAACGGGAGAAAGGACCCTTCAGCTTGGCTCCAGTGTGCTCAATCTCGACAACCTCTTCGACGGCGATGTTGCCCCAGTGGGAGACTTCGATCAGACGCTCGACACGTGTGACAGTCAGGAAAGGAGAATTGTTTTTGTAATGAATTACTAATTCCTTCTCACTGAAAGGCTTTACAGTGGGATATGGCCCATACTGGAACCCACCATCCTGCTGAGTGAACGGTTTGACTTTCGTGAAGGTTTCCACACTCTTTGTATTCAGATTAACGTTTGTTTTCTGAGACGTAACATAGTATGGCGTAAACGTGTACAAGTTGCCAATGTATTTGACTAGTTGGTCTTCCTGTTGTGTGATGGCTGTAGGGAATGGCAGAAGTGCCTTAGTAAATACGGATTCTACCGTGACTAGCGATGTTGCGCCCGAGTTGAGTGCATCTTTGAGCTCCACACGCCAGAACTTCACATAGTCATAACCACTCACTGTAGTCTCAACGAGACGTAAATCTTTGTTGTTGCTGTCCTTGGCTCCAACGAATGCTACGTTATTCTTTGCAGAACTTTCAACTGCTATCAAGAAATTCTTTACCGGCGTACCCCCTGTGTTCTCCAAGGTTAGTTTCGATGAAATTTTAACGAGTTGCGATGATATATCTATCGTTCGGTCGACATTTTTGAATCTTACATCACTAGATATGGTGTCGACGTTGACACTCTCACATTTTATTACGATGAAAAGAAGAAATATAAAAGAAAACCGTAATTTAGCCATCGCCGGCAACATCTTTATTTTTGACATTTGACAACGCAATAACCGGAAGTACACGCCATCAGCTAAAACAGGAAACGCCTAGTAGTTATGGTCCATTAACTCTATGGTTTCACTTTTCACTTCTATGCTATTTTAGTCGATTTTTATTGAAACTAGATGGTAGCTCTATGGTTTTGCTTCACTTTCATTCGTTCAAATCAAAATTCTGACTCTGTCAGTCACTTTCAATCATTGCATTCATTCATTACTGTTTCATTCAATGAAACTTCACTTCATTCGTTTCGTTTTTTTCGATTCTTCGTTTCGTTTAGTCGTTTTCTTTTTTCTTTTATGTCACAGAATAATGTCGTGCACTGATAAATAGACCGAATAAAAATTATTTTATTTGTGAAACGTACTGATTGGAAGCCTTCTTCGAAAACTTACTTTCTCATAGTTAGTTAAGTGCATTTACAGTGAAAATACGACGTTCAGGTAGAGATCTTGCGGTTCCTCTGGACGAGTGAGTGGTAATTTGTGGTGCTCCCTGCAGGAAGTCGAGAGTTATCGAAGATGATAAGTCTATTAGTTCGCACGAGCCTTGCTCTACTTGGTAAGTGGCAAATTGATACTTATTTAATTTATAAATATGGAACCTACAGTTAGTTTTACCACTTGATTCTGTCCTCGTATCAATCAAAGTTAGTACTTTCAGCATCGATCTCATAGACATAGAGTAACCCTCGTTAGCGCGTGGTTATTTATCATTTGCAGATTTATTTATTGTATAAAATAATAATTATGATTTTCATGTTGTTTTAGTTTTCAACATGTTGCTGTCACCAGCTGCTGCTTATAGAAGCAGAGACAGCTATGAAAAACTCTACAGTGACATAAGCCAGGTCAAGACTGTGCCTGATACTAATTCTGGACTTCCAGCACAACCCGCTGCACGAAGAGGTTTGGGGATATCAGCCTGGGGAATTGTCATCTTAGTTGTGGCATTAATCTTGGTTGGAATGGGAGTCTACTACTTTTCAATTTGTTATGAAATTTGCCGACCAAGCAAGAATAACTATAACAAAATGGGCATGCCTACTATGGCTTAGTGAATTTTTTAAAGCCATATGGTTAGATATGTATAAGAATTCAGGATACTCAGAAAGATGATGATTTTATATTTTAACTTTTGAGTGTCTGATAGCACGTGCAAGGTTTATTTACACTGCTGTAGCATGCAAGCTATGATGCATTTGTATGAATATTATTGTGTAAAAATATTTACCATACATAGGTATTTAATGACTGAATTTTGTCTCGAACAAAGAGAACAATAAAAATATAACATTCCCACATATCATAATAAATAAGTAAAGATATAAGTGAATGAGAGGGTAATATTGTCACAGTTTTGAGTTTGTTTATTAATGCGGCCTTAGAATGTCTGTAGCAGAATGAGAAAAATAAGCATGGAGAGGTTTTATAAGGTTGTGACCTACATTTATAATATTTTGAAGTATCATACCATTTTTAAACTTTTCTATTGAATTTTTGGGTGCTACATGCTTTGGAATATATTTAAGGACTATGATTGTAAAAAGACTGTTGTGGACCAATTAAATTTACATGAAAACAAAAACATTTACATTTTTGTAGTAAAATAATTTAGATGATATTTATTGATAAAAATGAACTTTTTATGTTTTCATTAATTTTTTATTATTAACATAGGTAATTATAATTGTCATTTAGACAGTTTTATAGCTGGTAATAATTAGCAACCAACAATAGCAATTACCTCAGCCGACAGAAATAGGTGCCATACAAACAACATAATCACTAAAGTTTTCCTTATTTTGTGTGTGTGACAAAGGACAAGACCTACCTTCAATTTGAGATGTTTTCCATCTATTTATGAAACCATTACTCATCATCATGGTCATACTCATGTACATTATTCTGTTTAATTGTTGACAAAGGTAATGCTGATAAAAGTTAAGCCATTACTTAATGTATTTATTTATCATACAAATTCGTTATAATCTCAAAGGTTCCTTCCTACTAAAAAGTAATACTCATCATAGAAGGACTTCCATTAAGTGTGTTATCGCCTTCTAATCTGCTAATGTAGTATATTTTTTTAATAGTTAAAGAAACATACTATAACTTGAGTGATTAAACATTATATTATGGTTAAACGTTTGTGGCGTCGTTCGTTATCAGACGGAAATAATTCATTTAGCAGCAAAGGAATTAATGGAGCACATTGTAGTATTATTAGACTAATTAGGTCATAAATAACTGTCGCCTTAATTAAACCTTTTATCAGCATTATCCAACATGATACTGCCCAGCCGTCTATACGTAAGACTGTATACTAGACATGTATGTAGGTTTAGTTTCATATCCATTATGTTCAAAACCAATGCTCAAATAAATATTGTTATAATAACATAAGTATTTTTTTCTGCAGCATTCATGTTGTACCTTAGTTACTCGGAATTATCTTATCGAACAACGGTAAAGTCGTAACACCTGTTATTTTTGGGGTAAGTAAACAGTCGAAAATAATAATAATAATAATAATCATTTATTCACCATACACACATGATTTATGACACAATAAATATTTGTACAAAGCAATATTATATCTACATAAATCTGTAACAGTAATGTAACCCTGTCTCCTAAACTAGGTATTCCTGTATCTTAGGAGACAGTGATTAGGCCATACAGGGCGGTAAATTATGTAGCTATAGCTGCAGCCAGAGGGAAGCGCGAAAATAGTGTCTTCATGTTATGTATGTGTAACAGTGTATAAATGTGTTTGTTAGTGATTGTGTTGTGAGTCTGATTGTGTACGAGAGTGATTATGTGTGAGAGAGGTGAGTATGGAAGAAAGTATGTGAGAATGAGTGGATGTATGAATGTATCCAGGTGTGAGAATTACTAGATGAGTGAATGACGTAGAACTGTGATATGGGCTTTGGGATTAACGTAAAAATATGAGAAGAGACTCCGTAAATGAGTAGTCTCTACGAAGAAGCCATTCAGTCAGTTTGTTTTTCAGATTATGGGAGTTCATGTCCGTTATTTTTAAATTCCTATTAACTGTTTTATACAAATGCAGGCTTAGGATATAATATTGGTGTCGAGCGAAACTGGTTCTGTGCTGGGTCCTGGGAAGTGCTAGGGTTCGTCTATTGCGGTCCGGCGGAGGAAGGGACTTATGTGTCCTTAAAATAGACTTGAGCACAAAGAGCTGCCGTACTGTTAACACTTTACAGTTAGAATAGAGCTCAGTTGTTGGATATCTAAAAGGTTTTTTGGTCATTACCTTTAGTATTGCTCTTTGTGCTCTCTCCACTCGAAGAAGATAGGTTTTAGCCGCTCCACCCCAGACCGTTATACAGTACCCCAGTATAGCTTGGCACAGAGAGAAGTATATCATCTTTAGAGTGACAAGGTCGGCAGCAGCTCTAAGAGATTTGAATATGTGAATTAGACGCATTGTTCTAGAAGTTAGAACTTCAATTTGCTTGTCCCACCGCAGTCCGCAGTCAATATGAACACCCAAATACTTTACGGAACTAGAACGACTTATAGTGGGACAAGAACAAAGTAATGAAGGATCATGACAGGAGTGGGCTCCAAGAGTGAAGTCAGAACCAGGAGAACTGCCACGTCTTAACCCGAAAGGAATAAACGTAGTTTTGTTTATGTTTAGCGTTAGCAGATTAGAGTTTAGCCATAACATAATCCTAGACATAGTGTTGGATACGGGACAAGTAAAACGACAGCTAGCCGGAAACGCACTGACGCTTTATTATTTAAAAAATACACTTGCACCGGAGCGCGGGGTGCGGGGCGCTGCGCGGTGCCGTATGCGCAGGACACGCATCGCTTGACTATGCATTATCTATAGTTGCACTATAGATACCCAACATCTCCCAACCCTATTTCGAAGATAGGTATACAACAATAATATAATCTTAATTCAGATACAACAATAGGTACTTAATAAAAATCTTAATATTATTAGCTACACATGAAAATCTTAATTATCATTGCCCAATGCAAGACTTCGGTAATCAACCCTTGGGAGCTGCCGCAATGCCATTTGGGAACGTCTGGGTGGCGAGGGCGGTGTCGCTGGTGACGTCGCACTCGTAACCTGACTCCCCTCCCCCACCTCGTCAGATTGAGGTGCGGGTTGGAGACTCGGTGATGTCGCTGGTAACATGCTATCGTCGTGATCATCGTCTTCCACTTCATTGGCACCCCCAGATGTCCCGTTTTGTAATGCATCGGCGTAGCCCTTATATAAAACAATTTGGTTTTTATGTTTTTTTAACACCTTTCCTGTTATAGGATCGTTAATTGAGTAAAGAACTCTACCCATTGTGTCTATTACTGTGCCTCTGCACCATGTGAATTTGCCATTTAAACTAAACTTTTTGAACAGCACTTCATCGCCGTGTTTAAAACGTTGTTTATTTTTGCCACCACTGTATTTACTCTGTAAACACTGCTTTGATTTTACTACTCTGTCCAGTGACGCGTTTGAGGATGACAACAATGGTTTGGACGACAACAGATCTAACCTTGATCTCAGCTTGTGTCCAAAAACTAATTGTGCCGGAGAGAACCCTGTGACAGAATGTATTGAGTTGCGGTAGTCAAAAAGATATTTTAATAGTTTGACCCTTCTGTCTTTTTGGCTGTCACTCGATAGAATGCATGTTTTTATACCTCTCTTGGCGATCTTTACATAACTTTCGGCCTGACCATTGCTCGCTGGATTATAGGGCGGTGATGTCACGTGCTCAATCCCGTTAACTGAGCAAAAGCGTTTAAAATCCTGTGACGTAAAAGCCGTACCGTTGTCACTAACAATTGTATTTGGTACCCCAAACCTTGAAACAAACTCGTATAGTTTCTCTACAGCCGCTGCTGAGGTTGTTGTACCACACATATCGTAAACTTCCACCCATTTCGTATACGCGTCCACTACAATTAAATAATGCCTATTATCTAACGGACCCAAGAAATCTATGTGTACACGGTAGAATGGTCGCGGTGGGTATTGCCAAGGTGCAATCGGGGCCCGTTGAGGGGTGGGTCGTAAATTAATGCAAATACTACACGAGTTGATCATTCTTTCAATTTCCTTATCAATACCCGGAAACCAAAACCTAGAACGAGCTTCGGCTTTTGTTTTTACGATTCCCAGGTGGGAAGTGTGAAGTTCATTCAATATTTTATTTTTTAAAACTTCGGGTAAAACTATTTTATGTCCTCTCATAACACATCCGTCTTCGTATGATAACTGATTCCTACATGCGTGAAACGGTTTTAAATTTACGTCCGTTAGGCTTCTTGGCCATCCGTTGTGGAGGAAATTAACCACCTTCGACAAGATAACGTCTCGGCTGGTTTCCTTACGAAGTTCGTCCCGCGTTACTGGCATGTGTCCGTCTAACACGAAGTGAACATACGAAGCGCGGTCAATGGGAGCAGCAGCGGCAGCCGCGTGCTGTGAATTTTTCCCGCCCTCTCGGTCCGAGGTCATTGACCGCTTATCAATATCGGGCAAACTCGCGCGGGATAAATAATCTGCACTGTTATTTTCACTACGGACGTATTCTATTGTATAATTATATGCACTAAGGAACAAAGCGTATCTTTGCAATCGGTTAGCCGAAACTTCAGGTATGCCTTTGTGTGGTCCAAAAATCGAAATTAAAGGCTTGTGGTCTGTGCGAAGGATAAACGGGTCTGACTTCCCGTACAAATATTGATGGAATCGTCGAATTCCAAAAATAATGGCCGTAGCCTCTTTTTGAATTTGGGAATACCGCTTTTCGGCTGAATTTAGAGTGCGGGATGCAAAGGAAATAGGACGCTCACATTCGTCTTTATCAATTTGCGATAATATCGCACCTAACCCATTAGGTGAAGCGTCTACTGTGAGGATTAACTTTGCAGATGGGTTGAAATGTGTTAAAACTTGATCCGACGTTAAATGTTTTTTTATTTCGACAAACGCTTTTTGATGTTCGTCGGTCCAATGCCATTTAACATCCTTTCTCAAAAGATCGTATAAGGGACTAAGGATTTCGGACGCCTTAGGTACGAAATTACGGTAGTAGTTTACTAACCCCAAAAATGATTGAAGTTTGCCTACATCCGTGGGTACTGGGGATTTCTCAATGGCTAAAACTTTTTCTGTAGATTTTTTTAACCCGTCTTTATTTATTACATAACCCAAATAACTGATTTCGTTCTTAAAGAATTCACACTTTTCTTTTTGTAGGGTTAGGCCTGCATCTTGCAACCTCTGCAACACTTCCGTTAACCTTTGCAAATGCAACCCCGGGCTATCAGCTGTTACAAGTACATCATCTAATAGGCATAACACGCCATCTATACCGGACAGTAAATTTTCCATGGCACGTTGAAAAATAGACGGCGCGCTGGTTAAGCCAAAGACCATGCGCGTATACTGAAATAACCCGCGATGAGTGTTAATGCATGTAATCTTTTGTGAATTTTCGTCTAAAACAAATTGATTATAGGCCATGGACATATCTAACTTTGAAAACTGTTTCCCTCCGTGTAATTTTGAAAATAATTCGTGGACTGTGGGCAGCGGGTATTGTTCTACGACCAATTGTTTATTGATAGTAACAGAATAGTCTGCACACAGCCTAACACTTCCATTGCGTTTTAACACTGGTACTATGGGTGAAGCATACTCTGAGTGATCAACTTGTTTAAGTATCCCTAGGTTGACGAGACGGACAATTTCGTCATCTACCTTATCTCGCAATGCAAAGGCGATCGGACGTGCCTTAAAAAAAATTGGTTTTGCGTCATCTTTCAAACGTAATTTAACCTCGAATTTATTAAAGCGACCTAATTTATCTGAAAAGACGTCTCTAAATCTACTTTGCAAGTCCTCGATTGTTTTCGCTTCATTACTTATGAAATTACATGGTGCTAGTTTTAAATTAAATAAGGATAAAAAATCTCTGCCGAGCAATGGCGGGCCTTCGCTGCGTACCA